>OX456525.1:56180213-56780213 GCA_949748255.1 Eustalomyia histrio
GATGTTTATATGGTTACTGCTGTTTTCTAACACTTTTTTTTTTAATATAAAATTAACAAGTTTACATCGACAATGACATATTAAAAAATTCCCTTTGTAATTATTTTGTGTATAGAAAAAAAATCTTTAACAAAAACTTTGTTTTTCCATATTATTTTCAATGAGTTTTACTGCCACATTTTGCTAATTAATTTTTGCTACAACACACTTACCCCTTCTTCTTTGCCTTGCAAAAAGTGTACAGCTCCAGAACGTTGTATGCCGGGTAAAAACCATACTGGATGTGTCAACAACAAACGTTCCACCAAACCTAAATCACAGGGAGGTGAATCATCTGAACCACGTGAAGTTTCGCTTGAGGTTTCACCCTCTGCCAAAATGCCACCATCTGAGCTAGACACAAGAGATGTACGAGACTGTAATGAAAGAGAGAGAGAGAGAAATTATAATAATAATGGAAACATATTCTCACTTTTTATATTTTTTTTAAAACTTTATTAGCACTTTTTGTGTTTTAAATCGGCTTTATTTTTTTGTAAAATATTAAACAAGAAAAAATCTTTTAAACATGACTTTCTCACTGCAAGTTATTTTTTTTTTGTTACAGGATTTTAAAACCATTTTACTTTTTGCAGTTTGAAAAAAAGTGTTTGCCATTTCTATTTTTGTAATACTACGAAAGTGAAGTTTTTACCATTTTCCCCTAATAAAGTAATGTTCACACAGCTGTTACCAATTTAACAACATTCATGCAAAAAAAAGGTCTTTATTACAGTCTAACAAACATTAAATAAAAATATTTTAGTATAAATATTATGAAGGTCAAAACAACGTTTTTAACCATAAAAACATTTTTTACATACAAAATACATTTGCGTAAATTTGCGAAGCAAAATTTGCCATTTTTTTTTTTGTAGAAACGTAAATAATTTTTAATTTTATAATTTAAAAAAAGATTCATATATTTTTTTTCATTGAAAAAAATTATAAATTTAAATATTCCAATTAAAAGAAGTATAAAAATTTGTAAGTTCGACCATGAGTACGATTTGGTTAATATTCTGGGAAGCAGTCCAAGCTGCAGAGAAGGGACCTGATTCTCGTTATGCAAAAAATATATTACAAAAAAATCTAAATAAAATTGCTAAAAAAAAGTTAATTTTAGCAAATACCGGGAAAGTGGATTTATATGGGGACTCGGTCTAAACATGGTTCAATTTTATCTGAATTGGGAGGCCTTGGGGTCGCCATTTTAAATTTTTCGTTATATCTTCCGTATTTACAGTCCGATCTTAAAGCTTGATATGTCGATTTTTTTTGTCTCGGGGAGATCAATATTTGCTCAGAGGTCCATTGACCTCAAGTGTTCCGTTCTAGTTCATACCCCCCAAAGCTCAGTTCCTACCACCCAAATGTGCTAGCCTAATATCAGAAAATTAAAGCTCGCAAAAAACCCCAAATCTTTTGATAAGGATGCATTTTGACACAAGAACGAACATCAATATTTAATATCCGATACTGGGGATATTAGGAAACATTGAAAAATGTGATTCTACATTCCGCAACAAAAAAATTATAAAAAACATTTTTACAATAGTTGTGCTGGAATTATCGAAATACTTCCTTAGCAAACGTTTTAGGAACATTAGGATGGTAGGAAATGAGATTTTGGGGGTAAGTACTAGAACTGGACACTTGAGGATCTTAGAGCAAAAATATTTTTATCCCCGAAATAAAAAAATCAATATATCACACTTTAAGATCAGACTGTAAATATTAAAGATATAATGAAAAATTTAAAAAGTCGACCCTACATTTGGCAAAAAAAATAAAATTTTTTTTAAATGGCTTTCCAACAATACTTTATGTTCGAAGGTGTACGGTGCACTTTTTTTTTGCCTGGAAGCTCTAATCTACAGTTTTGTTTTTAAGTAAATACCTCACTCAGAATATTATGTAGTTTACTGTTTATGGTTTATTACAAAAAGTTTTCAGTTCTGTTAAAAATAAGGGAACATACATTCATTTTTCAAGAATATATTTATTTTAACTTTTTTATACATTTGTTCAAAATGATTTACTATTAGTTACCAATTTTTTTCAATTTTATTTATTTTTTTCATTTGTTTGAAATTTAATAAAAATTTACCCACAAAACGGAAATTTGTGGTTTATTTGTTTCCGTTGCAGTTATTACACATTTAACATATTTGTTTGCTGACCTTTATAAAAAAAAATATTCAACAAATTCCAATTTGTTTTTTATTTAAATTGTTGGTTTATATACAAAATTATTGCAATTCAAATTACAATACATTTTGTAGATTAAAAACAAAAAAGAAAAAATACAAAAAATGGAAACAATTTAAAATAAATGTATAATCAATTATTTTTTTACGGAATTGGTGGGTAAACATTTATTTTATACTAATTAATCATTTATTTTTTTACTGATGTCTCAGCTGTTTAAACAACATTAAAAAATTAATAACAAAACCTATTTGATTTAAATGAAAAGCAAGTAGACCGGTTTTTAAATGAAATGAATTCTGATAGGTTTTCTCTATGGGGAGTAGGTCTGAATATGAACTGATTTTAAACAAGTTTTGGGTTGTTAAAAAAATCAGCACAATATCATTTTAACCTGTGTCACAGAGGGGTATAAATATGCTATAAAATTTGAGAAGTGAATAAAATTTTTTTTTCGAAAAAAACTTTTTGTTGTTATGTTATAATGTTGTTATGTTATTATGTGCCTCTGAAGATTTTTTGTTATTCGGGTAAATTTTTTTTAAAACTTAGAGGACCTTTTTTTACTTGTTAACAATAAGGTTATCAAAGTCTTTAGCCAAAGCTCTTTTAAAATAAATACTTTTAAAGAAAGTGAGGCGTTTTTCGTACGGTTCAAGACCTTTTTTTCTTCATGTAAATAAGCACTTTAAAAAAAACTTTAGTAATTTATTCTAATACTAATCACGATTGCCAATATGACGGCTACAAACATTTTCCTTCAAACAACGTACAATTTGCCCTGCGACAACATCTTTGAACAACACTTGGTATCCAAATATTGAATGCGAATAAAGCATATCATAATGTTATAATTAATTATTTGTAAAAAAGAGATAACAATAGGATTTGAAAGATGAGAAAAATCATAATTGAAAAATAAATTGTTGGAAAAATTTATAGTTTTTGTAATCAAGGAGAAAATGTTATTAAACACCAGCCAAATGGATTTACAAGGTGGCGCAAAAAATGTATAATCCTATCGGAAGATGCTATAACATTTGCAAATATTTGTGAAATAAACAAAATATACGCCATGAAACGCTATACTCCTCAAACACGCGAAATACTCGTGATTATTTTTTAAACGGAATAATTTGTCAGTGAGTAGTCCAGTGATCTTCATCTTCACAGATATGTAAACAAACAAAATTTGCGTTTTTCAGAATCTACGTATCATTCACGAAGAGTCATTACCAGATAAGACAAAAAAGCAAAATCCAAAGTATTTAAAGCAAAAAAAAAAAAAAAAAAAAAAAACAAGCAAAAGAAGGAATCTAGCAAAAAGAAATATTTTTTATTAGAAAAAGCATTTTAAATCATAATAATGTGAAAAAGCTATTTAAAGCTCAAAAATCTTAAGAAAAGCTACTTTAAAGCTAAAAACTGGAAAATCCAAAAAAAAAAATAACAAGTAAAAAATGCTTAAATTCGTATATATATTCGTGATCCTTATGCCGAATCTTTGAATACCCTCCACCAATATCCCAATAAAATGTTTTCTACTGTTTTTGATACAAATAATGTAAAAAACTTTTGAAGTAAAATTATTGAGTTAAAAAACTTTTTTGGATGCGAAAACAAATTTTTTGGTGGAAAAAAAATTGATTTAAAAAAAATTTTTTGTGGCAAATAAAATTTTTTCTGGTGAAAACATTTTTAGTGGTGAAAAATTTTTTAAGGTGAATACAAAATATTCATTACTAAGCGACTGGTAAAAAAAATTTGAGAGAATATATTATATAACAATATTTCAGTCGCTACTATAAAATTGCACTAAAATACACCAATTTGTATAGAAAATGAAGAGGTATCTTCACAGTTTTACTCATAACTTTAACTGCTCGGGAGGATGTCCAATAATCTGGGTAATAATAGGCACCCCCTTGCGTCTTCTTATCGTGATCGCCATTTCAACAGACAGCCTGACATCGCTTTATCGACTTAAAATTGCATAAGGATCACAAACATATATACTTTATAAGGTCTTAGACCTATATTTCCACATGTTACAAACGGAATGACAAACTGATATATACCCTCACCATATATGGTAGAGGGTATAAAAAAGAAAAAAGCAAATATGACTAAAACAAGCAAAATTTTGTCTTGTCTGGTCATTTCTATTCACTCAAAGTCACTGCATGGTGTGACATTTACGCCGGAGGTATCATCGGGCCTTATTTTATTGAGGATCCCGTAACAAACGTAGTAACAAGGTTACTGTGACTGGTAAGCGATACAGAACCATGATCATAGAGTTTTTATTGCCGATCATTGATGAATTGGTATTGGAGGGCATGTGGTTCCAACAGGACGGCGCCCCTGCACACACTGATCGTCCGATAATCTTTTATGGACACAAAGATTGTACCTGACTCTTCTTAAATAAGAAAATGTTTTTTTTTTAATTTTTTTATGAACCAATTTTTTTTTATTGTAATTATTTATGAACCGATTATCTTTTTTTAAATTGTAAGAGTTTTTACGGGAGATTTTCAATCTTGCAAAGCATTGTTCACCATATTAATTATTGGATTTAACGCTTTGATGCTCGATGGCTGGGAATTTTCCGATCTTACCAAAAAAAATATTTTGAATGAATTTTAAGGCGGATTAAGATTTTTTAAAACTTTAATTTTACATTTGTTCTCTAGTTAAACTCTACATTTCCTGTGGAAAAATATCACTCGAAATTGAATGGCTTCAAAACGTAGTTTAAATTGTAAAAATTAATATTTTTTTTATTTTCCAAAAAAGCACATTTAAAATAAACCCAGAATATCAATTCTTCACCAGAAAATTAATTGTATGTTAAGTTAAGGGTTGGGTGAAAATTGTTATTTATTTTATATGGAGTGAAACTCGAAAAAGCTAAAATAAATTTACAATTTTTAAAATTTTTAGAGAATGTATTTTTTTTACAGACAGATTGCCGCCAATTTATTCGTATTTAAACAAAATAATGAAATGAAAAGAATCAAGAAATGCAGTATGAAATAATTTTGAGAAGTAAATAAAAAAGTAGCAGGTGTTCCAATCTAGAAAATATTGGGCGTGAAAGGGTTAATCGACTTCTTTAATTTTCAATTAATCAGTTAATCCCCTTGTTAACAGACTAATTTTACAAGTGCAAATTGGGTATAACATGAACATTTTAAAAATTATTTCTAAATTACATTTCTTTGAAAGTTTTATAATTATAAAAATAGGTTTTAAAGCAACTTTGTACTATGAAATATAAATTTATTTGTGCGTGAATAACAACAAAGTATCATATTTCTCGTCTAGTACGTACTATATAAATAAAAATATATGATTGTTTTTTTTTTTTTTTTTTTTTTGCAAACAAAATGACAAAATCATTAGAAAGAAAGTATGAAATGATGATGAAAAATCACTTTTAAAAAAAAAAAACAATGAAAACTCCATTCATATTTCAGATCTACTCAATTCAGCAGGCACATGTTGGTTGGTTTTCAAGTGAATATTTCTAAAAGTTAATGGTTTTATAAGTTTATGAAAAACAACAACAATTTTTTTAACGTGTGTCTGGCATAAAAATTAAACAACAAATTCGCATAAAGCTTAAAAAGTGGAAAAACATAAAACAAATGAATACACACCGTCATCTCAATGTTTTTTTTGAATGGGGAAAAACAACACGCCTTTTATAATAAGCATCTGAAGAGCTTCTAATGTAAAATTATTTTTTTTCCTCTTTTTTTTAAATACGTATTTTTACTGTATTTTATTTATTTTTTTGTTGTTGCATGCTTTAAATGGTATTTATTTCAGAGCTGGTATTATTTTACATCAAACAGCAAACCTAAATATGCACAGACAGGATTACCTTGGCATTTATGTATGTTCTACTATGTAAAAGTATCTAAGTATTATTTAATGTTTGTACAAATGTTTATATTTTACTTTTTGTTAATAGAACCCAGCTATTTAATAAGACTATACTTAAGGTGTAATACTCTACTCTTTTTATGATAGGGTTGCCAATCAAAACTTGAATTCTTTGTTAGTTTTTCAAAAAAAAAAAACTTTTTGGCATTGATAGAATCTTGTATGAAAAAAAGGCGCCCAACGTGAAACTGAAATCACAACAATGCACTCAATTGGTGTGCACGGAATTTCAGATTTTTGGAATATAATAAATGCTGACATACTTAACCGCCGCTATTTCGGTTAAAGTCGAAACAAATAATTTTAAACTCAAATAATTATACGACCCGAATAATCGATTAAAATAGGTCTATTAACCGGTTAAAATTTTTAATATAAATTTTTCTGATAATTTTGTTATATTTGGCAAGAAAATCGTAGAAAAAATATCAACTAAAATACAATTAATTTTTTTTCAAATCGACTGAATCAAAGAAAATGTTATATAGGCTTTAGAAAATATGATAGACAATTTTTATTTTTGTTTCGATTCCTTTAAAAAATAAATTTTAAATAATATTAAATTATATTTTCATGTACAAAAAATTGAATTAGAGCTTTTTTCCTCCGTATACTTGCATTTCTAGCTGACAAAAGTTAAAGCCTCTAAGCAGAGCTTTAACAATAAAACGCGTGACTAGGTATATTCCTAACAAGCACTATGACGTTACTTATGTTATAAAATAATAACATAAAATTGCTTTAAATTTGAAAACTGTATTTTCTAATAACATTTAAATTCTATGGAAAAAATTTATAAAAATTAAAAAATAACATGAAAATTTGTTTCTAATTTGATTTATCAACAAATTTTGATGACGTAGGAACTTCAGTAGAATTAAGTTGTTTAGTCAAAAATATCTAAGAATTCGCTTATTTGAATTCTTAATTGCACAAACACAGAAAAAACGGCAAAGTCTTGTCAGGAATATGCGTGATTTTTATATCTAATAAATAACCTTTTTACCTCTAAAGCTAACACTCAGAAAAAAAGTTAGTAGAAAAATTTATAAACGGGTTTCAATCCCACTTTACAATTTTTGTACTGTAAAAAAAAATTTTATTTAGCAAATCTTTTTGTTATTTACATTTTCCAAATTACAGAATTTTTAGAGAATATTTACAAATTTTTGTTGCTTATTTCAGAAATCATTTCACAAATTTTTGGAAACTGATTTGATAAAATTAGCAAAAAAAAATTATTGATTTTAAAAAGTGGATATTGAAGGAAATGTTATTTTTAATTAAAACTTACACCTACAAACTTTAATTGCCTTTAAATGTTACATAGATTAAAAAGGGGATCGGAAGTGAACATACCGACTCATGTCTTAAAATATGGCAACCACTTAAAATAGCACTGAATTTTTTTTATTTCAAAAATCAGACCTAAAAACAATTAAAATTTTTCAAAACAGAAATTACCAAATTAAAACAAAATGATAAATTCGTTTAAGTTTTAAAAATGAAGCATTTGATTTTTTTTTTAATTTTGTTTAAAATATTTTTTGAAAAAAAAAATAATTAAAATAAAAAATTTTGATGCTGGATAAAAAAAAATAAATTTGAAATTTTGTACTAATATCAATAATATTTAGTAATTTTTTTTGCTGATTTTAGCAAACAGATTTTAAGTTCTACTTGACAAAAAGTTTACTAAAATTAAGTAGCGGCAGTTAATTTTCTCTACAAATTTCATTGTACTACACGTCAGCAGACATGTGTTGCTAAGATTAGCAAAAACTAAAAATAACAGAAAAATTTTCAGTTGCCATTAGAGTATTCAAAAACCGAAACCGAAAACCGGTCAACCGGTTTCTTTATTTTTAAAAACCGATCGGTTTCGAATATTTTGTAAATTCGAAGAAAACCGAAAACCGATCTTTTTTGTCCGGTTAACCGGTTTTGATAAATGCGACAAAATAACTGAAAAGTTGGAAATTTTATATAATTGTCTTTTGACTATTTGTCCAACATCAAGTATTAGTGAAAGAGTATTTTCCACTTCTAGCTTTATCAAAAGCAAACAAAGAAATCGTCTAAAAACAAAATATTTAAATTGCATATTATTTCTAAAATATTATTTTAGAATTGAAAAATAGATTTTCTTTTTACATATTTAAAATGTAATATTAAAAAAACTTATTTAATGCCAAACGTTTTAAACGTTCAATTTACAAACTTAATGAATTTTTGGGATATTATATTAAAAAATATTAAAACCAATAAATTAAATCTTGAAATGAAATACAATAAAAAAATTAAATTTAAATGAATATCAAAGAATGTATTTTTTTATTTATATTACTTTATATATTAAATTTCTTTTTTTTTTTTGTTTGTTATAAAAACAATTAACAAATTATATAAGATTTTTATTAAAATTAAAAAAAACCGAAAAAACCGGTTGACCGGTTTTTTCAAAATTCGATTTTTCGAAGAAAACCGAAACCGGTTTTTTCCAAAGGCCGGTTTTTTGAATACTCTAGTTGCCATTACATATTTTTTTTTGTGGTGAGTGTAAACAGTGGCAGTTCTTTCAAACTTTGTGAATTTCGCAAAAACTATTGTATTCACATCATATTTTTAAGAATTTTTTATTAAATTTCTTTGAAGGCAGCTCTTGTTTATTTAGTTTTTTTTTAATTTCCCACTTCGGTAAAACACTATCTACACTGCGTTTTTAATGGTTTACTTTCATTGAACACTGTGACATTTTCTTTTTAAAGAATCGTCAGATTCCTCTAAAAAAGCCCAAGACTATAAGGCACGATTCTTTAAAAATCTCAGGATACTTTGAATTGTCCTAAACAAACACTTTAGAAACCAATGCAAATACTTTACTTGATATTTCAGCAAAAAGTAGCTCTTTGTGTTCTTATTGATGAAAGAAATACATTTACTTTGCATTAAACGATTATTCACCAATTTTTCCGATTAATCGACCCGAATAACTAATTAATACATTTTTTTCATTTTTCGAATAATGACCTAACCGATTAACCGGCAGGGTCGAATAATTGGAAACACTAACTAAAAGTAAGGTTAAACATTTTCCCTAAAAATCTGCAAATTCGAACGCCTATAGTGGGAGTTATTGTAAGAAGAATAACATCCATAAAACAACGTATATTGGACATACTTGATTTTAACTTCCCAATCCTTCAACAATAATCCTCTTATAGGATATTTGGCAATCCTATAATACACTTCATTGTTTTTAAAATACATACACATTTAAATTTAGCAGACATTATGGCATCAAACGGAAATGCATGCTTTTTGAACCGAAAGAGAAACGAGTTCATATTTCCACAATTCACGCAAAAATAAGAAATATGTAAATATGCAAATTTTATATTTTATATTTCATATTTTTTTTATTTGATAGATATTTTTTGTTTATATTTTATGAAAAATAATATAAAACAAATAAAAAGACACACAAGTAGGTACTTTTCTTTTTTTCTCATAAGGTGGCATATTTAACCTCCCATTACCCGTGTATTTACCATACAAATGTCAGTTTGTTGTCACCAACATTTTCTATATTTTATATGCAAAAATGTATAAGTATCTATAGCTTAACTCTTTCCGGGGCACTATAAGATATCAGTGAAAATTAAACAAAATTTTAAATTGCTTTCATTTATTATCGCGTTTTATTGAAAAATATGTATTAGAAAAATTGTTATCCTTGTAGGAACCTGTGCAAGGAGATAGTATTACATATATACCACCGCTCACAAAATTAATGATTTATTTATGAAAATTACTAAAGCATGATTTAGTTTTGCTTGGACAAAGAGGCACATTACAAGTCAAGGTCGATTATTGCAGTAGGTTCCTGTTTTGACCCAGAAAATGATGTTATCTGACCTTAGAATTTTGCTTACTTTTGGCACTTCCCGACGTTCATCTTTGTACTTAAATCAATCCCATATATATTTCTTTTTCGCACTTGAAATATTATTTTTTTTATAAAATATAAGCTTTAAATTACATGTTAAAACGGTATTTGTACCATACCAATGCGCACAGAATTTATAAAAAATATTTAGAATAGTGGTATGATTGTTATACCACCGGCCCGGAAAGAGTTAAAGCTATAAAGCACTTTTTTATGTGACTAATGCAGTCACTGTTTGTATTTTTCTTTTGTATACCCTCCACCATATATATATATATATATATATATATATTAGTTTGTCATTCCGTTTGTAACATGTCGAAATATAGGTTTAAGACCCCATAAAATATATGCATTCCTGATCCTTATGAAATTTTAAGCCGATCTAGCAATGTCCGTCTGTCTGTGTGTTTAAATGGCGATCATTTTTACCTAGATTAATGTACATTCTCCCGAGCAGTTTGGCATTGAAATTGAGAAAAATCGGTCCAGTGGTAAAAACGTTATGAGTGAAAATGTGAAGGTACAGGGTGGCGCAAAAATAACCTTCCGATGTTTTTTGGCTGTAATTTAAAAAAAAAATTAAAAACTTTGGTTCTTCTTGTGGATTATTTTTATTTGGTCTTTTAATTTTTTTTACATCAAGTCGAGAATATGATGTCATGTAAATGGCCGCCGCCACAGTTGATTGTCATTTGAGCCCTTTTTATGGCATTTTCCATCACTTTGGCCAAAACTTCCGGCGATAGGTCCTCACATTCTTGACGGATATTGTCTTTAAGAGCTGCAAGAGTCTGAGGCTTGTTGGCATAAACCCGCGACTTCAAAAAGCCCCACAAAAAGAAGTCTGGAGCTGTCAAATCAGGCGATCTTGCAGGCCAGTGCAAATCGCCAAAACGGGCGATTAGGCGCCCGGGAAATGCATCCTTCAGCATATCGGTTGTGGCACGTGTGGCGTTGCACCGTCCTGTTGGAACCACATGTTTTCCAATCCCAATTCATCAAGTTGCGGCAAAAAGAACTCGTTGATCATTGCTCTGTAGCGCTCACAATTCACAGTAACCGTTTGGCCCGCGACGTCTTCGAAGAAAAAAGGTCCGATGACTCCTCCAGCGAAAACAGCACACCATACAGTGACTTTGAGCGGGTGTAATGGCTCTTCGTGGGTTACACGCGGATTTTCAGTGCCCCAGAAGCGTAAATTTTGCTTATTTACGTACCCGCTAAGATGGAAATGGGCCTCATCACTCATGATTATTTTTGATGAAAAATCATCTTCATTATTGCTTAAATAAATAGTCACCAATATTCCGCTTTCTGGAGCAGTGTAGCGTAACATTGTTTATTAACGTGTATTTCGCATGTGTTTACTACACAAATGTCAAAACAGAACTGACATTAGGGGCCAATCGCAAAATTCAGTTCTAAAAATGTTTACATTTTTTGTATCAAAAACAGTGACACAATTTTTTAGGACATTGGTAGAGGGTATTCAAAGATTCGGCACAGCCGAATTTAAGCGATTTTTTTTAGTGTAAATTTCTCAACGTAGCCCTCAATGTAGATTTGTTGATGTTTACTTTTTTTGTTGCTGCTGTTGATTGTTTTTTGTGTGTGTTTTTTTTTCTTTCGTTTTTGTAATGCAAAAAGTCATAAATATTTTGCACGCTTCAATTGACACGCGTTTGGTGTAAACAATTTGGTTGTGTTGTCGTTGTATCGTTGACGAAATGTTTAGAGGGCAGTCGTAGATGGATGGAGACAATTTTCCCGTATAATAGATTGGGTGTGTTGAATGTTGTGATATTCACTTATTTTACAATAATAAAATAACCGCAAATAACCAAAAAATTTACAAAATGTTTAAAGTTTTTAGGGAAGGGGAGATATTTTATTTTAATATTTTAAAATATTGAGTGATATTTTGAGCAGGGTTGATTGAAAATACCTACCGAGCGAGCCAAAATTTAGCTCATTTAATTTGAAAAGCGTGAAGCCTTCACAAAACGAGCAGTTCACAAAAAAAGCCAGCAAGGAAAACAAATTTAGCCTCATAAGAAGGCTGCTCAAATTATTGGAGCTTGCGAACTTAAGAAAGAGCTAGCCCTTTTAAAAAATACACAATTCTTAGCAAACTTAACAATAAACTATGATTAACCCATTTTCACTTTGCCGTTGCCATAAAGCAACACCTATTTTCAAGACTTGATACCTTTATATAAAAAAACGATATAACTATAGAATAAATAGCATGTGATCGTTTGAAGTCTTGGCTTTACACACAAATTAATTAATTATAAAACATATATATTGTCCCAGGGTTGCCCTATGCAGTTTTTAAAAACTCAATTTTTTACATTTTTGTTTAGTACAATACTTTTCTGAAAAATGATTTAAATATACAATAAAAAATAAAAGGCAGAGAGTTTGTATAATAGCGTTATGCTATATCTTTAAAATGAAACGAAGTAAATTAAATTTTTTAAATGTTAAGGTATAAAACCTTTAAATTCTTTTACATAATTTTTTGAAGATTAGATTATAAAGGGTGTCCCAAGAAGAACGCAATTTTTAAATTTTAAATAAAACACAGATATTTAAAAAAAAATCGTGAAACTTTATTATATCGTAAAGTAGACAGAATGAGGTTATGTATGGAACAATATATCGTGCAGATGGCCGCCGCGGCTTTGCTGGCATGCACGCGATCTTTTAATGAAATTTTCAATGACCGTTTTGCATGAATGCTGCGGTATTTCAATAATGCAGCGTCCAATTTCCTCTTTTAAGGCTTGAGTCGTCGTCGGCTTATTCGCGTAAACAATCCACTTCAAAAAACCCCAAAGAAAAAAATCTAATGGTGTAAAATCGCACGATCTAGGCGGCCAATTCTGATCTCCAAAACGCGAAATAACACGACCGGGAAATGACTGATGCAGCAATTGAATTGTTTCTCTGGCTGTATGACATGTGGCGCCGTCTTGTTGGAACCACATGCCCTCCACATTCATTTCTTCAATTCTAGGCAAGAAAAAACTGGTTATCATTTCACGATACCGAACACCATTGACTGTTTGCGCTTGACCTGCCTCATTTTCATAAAAAAAAGGTCCAATGATTCCTCCAGCCCAAAAACCACACCACACAGTGACACGTTGAGGATGCATTTGCTTCTCGTGAATCACTCGAGGATTTTCCTCACCCCAAATGCGACAATTCTGCCTATTGACGAAGCCATCAAGATGAAAATGGGCCTCGTCACTGAAGATGATTTTATCGGCAAAATCAGCACTTTCATGTTGTCTCTCCAATACCCAATTAACGAACTCCCTTTGCTGTCCATGGTCAGCTGGCTTCAGTTCCTGAGTCAATTGAACTTTGTATGCATGAAGATGCAAATCTTTCGTCAAAATTCGCTGCAAAGTGGATTTGGAGACACCAATTTGCTGAGCTCGGTGTCGAATTGAGGTGGATGGAGTTTGAGCGACATCATCACGTACAGCTGCGACATTTTCGGTCGATCGACCTGGTCGATGGCGCGTTGTTGTCTTTACATCACTAACAGACCCAGTTTCGGCAAATTTATCCATTAATCTCTTTACAGTTGACTCTTTTGGAGCATTATTGTGACCCCAAATTGATCGCAATTTGCGAACTGTAGCCGCAAAATTTCACCATTTTGGTAAAACAATTTCACAATGAGAATGCGTTGTTCATTCGTGTAGCGCTCTATTTTTACTAACCTCGTACCTTCTACTAGCAAACAATAACAATTGTTCAAATGTCAAACAATGACACTTCGAATGTTGCCAGATTTAAAAATTGCGTTCTTCTTGGGACACCCTTTATCCGTCAATTGGGCGCCGCTATTGTTGATGATCATTTGGGCTCTTTTTATTGCATTTTCATTTGCCCGAAAGATAACTTCGGGCGATAAGTTCTCGCACTCTTGTCGGATATTCTCTTTGAGAGCTTCCAGAGTCTGTGGCTTGTTGACATGCGAGGGCAAGTCAATTAATCTTTACAAAATCATAAAAGCAGCACCAAGAATTTAAAAGAGAGTAGGTTTTTGAAAAATTTCAAGCTGCAAAAGCGAACTAGCAAATTTTTAGGAATATAAATCATTCTGCTTTTTTAACAATCGATATTTTGAACCAACTTTTGCTATTTTGAAAAATGAAAAATATTAATTTCGTAATCTCATCAAACGATTCTACTTAAAAGATAATGATAAGTCAGACAAAATGCAGTGCACATTTATTCAGGACGTTCATTTACTTCGGAAATCATCGATAAAATCCACGATATAATTTTGAGTGACCGACAAGTTAAAGTACGAGAATTAGTTGAGGACACGTGCATATTACATTATTAAGTGATTTCAAGTTTGCACGAACAATTGTGTATAAAAAATCAATTGGTAACTTGCGGGTTATACAATCAAGTTTTGCCTTTCAAGTTTTAATACATTCACACCTGTTTACTTATACACTCATACATTTTTAAAATTGATGCGAACTTGTTTTCAATTTCTCTTTCAAGTTGAGTGTTTCCAAGAAAACAGCTGATTACAATTATTTTTAAATATTTTTTGTTTTTGCCGTCATAAGTTTTTGTTTTATTTTTAACAAATATTCTGCCGCAATTTAAAATCTTTAATGGAAATATTATAAATAAATCAAATAGTGTAATATATTTGTGCATAAAAGACATCTTGAAAAGTAAAATTGCTTTCAAGTTGCGTGAAGCCTACGTCACAGCTGTAAATTCAAATCAATTTTGTGTGAAAAACTTGAGAGAATAATTTGATCGTGTGGCTGCAGGGTAAGATGGGTGCCGCGTTTGCTCATAATCGAAAATAAACGCAATCGTTTGACTGTTGATGAAACATGGATTCACTACTATACACCAGAAATGAAAGAAGAATTAAAGCAATGGATTGAACCAAGTTAATCCGCCTGGAATAAAGCAAAGTGAGTGAAATTATCTACATTGACCTATTCGAAAAGGGAAATACAATAAATGGAAAATATTATTTACCCATTTAGCCAAAAAAAAAATGATCGATCTTCCATCAAGATAATGCACGGGTACACACTTGTGCAGTTTCGATAGTTCGAAATTCATGCCGCATTCATCTTATTCTTCAGATTTGACTCTGTGACGCTTTTTACTGCTTCCAAATTAAAGAAATGGCTTGGCGGAAAATGCTTCGATTCGAATAAGGAGGTCATCTCTGCAAGAGAATCTTATTTTAAGGACCTTCCGAAAACACTCACTTTGCTTTATTTGAGGCGGAATAAATCATGCTTTGCGAGAATATTTACTCGCTTAATTACTTTTGGTACTCATTATTTTTTGGCTGTTTGTAAGCGAGAGGGTAATGGTCTAAGTGACCAAATAATAACCACTCATTACTTTTGGGACATCGACAACAAAAGTAATTAAGCGAGTAAATAGGCTGGTTAGTAGTTTAAACCCTGTTTTTGCTGGGAAAATTTACTTACAAGCAAACCAAACCTTTTTGGAAAGTTTCAAAAGAATTCTTTTGCACATAAAATGGAATCCATCGATTAACCCACCCCTTTTAGATGACATGCATGACTACACATACGCTAAATAAAAAAAAAACTTTTCCTTTCAACCAAATATTTAACACTTCGAACAGATAAGAAATGAAAAACCCAGTCAGACGCATAAATAAAACAAGTTTTAAGGATAATTGAGATAAAGAGAAAAAAGTAAAAGTTAAATGCAATGAAAATCAATGAGAAATATGCCGGCCGGCCGGCCGGCTGGCAAAAAAAAAGAATCTACTTTCAAAAACTAGACAACAATAAAAACTCTAAAGAAATCATAAACAACCACAAAACAAGTTGTGAGACTAAAATCTTCAAAAAAAAAAAAAAGAAATATGTTTTTGAAAACATTTTAGTAACGAATATATTTACTTATGTATTTTATTTTTTGTTAACTTGTGATTTACGACTTATATTTTATGAGGCAACAACAAAAGGAAAGACAAAACAAGCGCTAAATAAGTGAAACTCTGAAGTGTAAATAACTGAAAACGAAGAGTTTAGTATTCCAAGGGAATCTTTTTTTTTTTCAAATGTGTACGTATGGTTGGTTGTCTCCATGTTGTGTCTGTGTCACTGTCATTATGTCCTGCAGGCAAACATCCTTTTTTCGTGAGATTGTTTTCAAGTGCATTTCACAAATTTTTTTTTATATTTTTTTTTTTCAATTTCTTTGTTACTGTGTTTATGTGCAAACGAGAGAGTTTACAGACCCGTATTGCTGACATCTTCAGTAAAGTCTATTTTATGTAGTAAAATGTTTTAATATGCTTAAAGCTTACTTTTTTCAATTTTTCTACATTAAGGCGTTAGAAACGCCCTGTTTTAATAGTCTACCCAACATTTGAACTAAATCACAGGCGTTTCCCTCTATATAAAATCTCACATTTTTCATAAAGTGTAAAAAATAAACGGAAATTAAGTTGTGTGTTATAGAAAATATCTATATGAACAAAAAAAAAAAAAGAAGAAGCTTTTTTTTCTATTTGATTTTAGTGCGTGTTTAATTGAAAGGAAAACATTTCTTTCGTTACATTCTTCTTCCTTTTTTTGCAGACATTTTTATTCAATTAATGTTTAGAATTGTATGGTATTAATTTGATTTTAACGAACAGTGTGTATTTAAATGATGTATAAGTACAAAGGGAAGATATTGGGGATCAATTTATGTAGAGTAAAAAAAAAAACTGTACAGTGGATAAACATAAATGAATTCTGCAGTAGTGTTTCTTTCACTCAGGTCCGAAATGGATAAAAATTATTTTTTTTTTAAATTGTAAAATTATTCTTTAAAAAATTAACAAACAATTCCAATTATTAGCCCTTTAATACACCAAATTTAACACGAAAAACTACACTCACGAAAAAAAGGCTGTAATAACTGAAAATTTTGTTGTTATTACGGGAAGTTTTGATAATTTGAGCCCAGCAGTATTTTTTGTAATCTTATTAACACATGTCTGCTGACGTGTAATACAATGAAGTTAGTAGAACAAATTAACAGCCGCTACTAAATTTTAGTAAACTATTTAAAATCGGTTTGCTAAAATCAGCATAAAAATTTACTATACATTATTATTAGAACAATAAAATTAGTATTAAAAATTAGTACGCGTACTAAATTTTAGTAAATTGCTGTAAACCGCAATTTAAAATCGATCTGCTAAATAAAATCAGCAACAAAATTTACTAAATATTAGTGAAATGGAAATAGCAGGAAAGTTTACACCCGCTACTAAACATTGGTAAAACTCTGTACAAAGTTTATTAATTAACAAAAATTTCTGATAAATTAAAGTGAGCTAAACTCAATAAATTGTAAAATATTGAAAAATTTTAGTTTACAAAAAAAAATTTAAAAAAAGGCACACCTGTTACACATTACATTAAAAAAATCACAATTTTTTTATTGTCGATTTTTTTATTTTATTTATTTTTTTCAAAAAATATTTTATACAAAATTAAAAATAGTAAAAACATAAACGAATTTATCTTTTTGTTTTAATTTGCTATATGAAAAACATTTTTAGAGTCAAATTTATGGTAAAATTTTAATAGTTTTAAGGGCTGATTTTTAGAACTTTTTAGTGCTATTTTAGGTGGATGTCCTATTTGTGCACATGTATGTTCACTACCGATCCCTTCTTTAACCTATTTAAGGTAACTTAAGTTTGTAAAGATAAGTTTATTAGTCATAAAATTTTCTTCAATATCCACATTTTCAATGTTAGTAATTTTTTTTTTCATAATTTTAGCAAATCGTTTTTCAAAAATTTGTAAAATGCTTTCTGCAATTGGCAACAAAAATTTGTAAATATCATGTAAAAATTCTGTAATTTGGTAAGTGTAATTAGCAAAAAAATTTACTAAATAATAATTTTTTTTACTAAAAATCTGTACAAAAATAGTAAAATGGGTTTGAAAACAGTTTGACAATTTTTCTACTGACTTCCTTTTCTGAGTGTAACAACAAATGAGTTAAACAAATTTTGTTTAATCGCTTAATTTAGGCAAAGAAGTTCAATGATCAAAGCAAATTGAATTTAATCTCGAATAGTAATTTTCACCAGCCAGATGAAAATGGAATCATATATGAACATATATCTATGGCTTGGAGCTAAAAGGGCCAATTTCAATATTTATTGCAGTAGGTTTCTTTTCTTACTCTCTTTTATTTTGCTAAAACATCGAATGCCAAATTTAACCCACAACAACTTCATAAACGAAATGCTGGACAATATCACTATGAACACATCTATAAAAAGCTTCAACTGATGTGTGTAAAATCAATTTTTCTTGCAGCAATTTTCATAACTTCTCTTTTGAACTTGCATTTCTGTCCACGCTATGAAAGTCTCTTATTGCAATTTTAGTATCTTTTACATATAAAAAAGTACCCCTTCTGTAGCCCTTTCCGTTCTTCAGAGTTGCTGTAATTAAAATTACTGAGTGTAAACCAGGACATTGCAATTATCTCAATAGTAAACATTTTGACATTGGCCCTTTTAGTTCCAAGCCATACATATGATCATACATGGGCTCGTATATAATCACATATGGTTATAGATGAAATTGTATGGACTCTAGTGTGGCCGATGTTGAACTTTTTGTTGAATTTGCTAGGTCTTAATTACAATTATGAAAGAAGTTGTTATTACAAGTATACGTTCCAAATTTAGAAGTCCTACGACGATGGGAACTACTGCGCGAAGATCGACTATTTTTGTGAAATGTAAATACTTAAATCTTTAAAATTTATGGTTTATTTTATTGGGATGAAAACTATGTACAATGGAAGCGTTACTAATGACAAAAACTCCTATGAGGCCAGAATGCGTTAAGTTTGCACACAAAGGATTAAAAGGTCCTACAAAGTTCATAAACTCATGTAACAAAATGCTGCTTAAATCTTGATGTAATCTACCGATTTCAATAATGTTTACACTGTTCTAAACACATTTAAAACATAATTTATAGAAAGTTTTTCTTTAATTTTTTTATATATTTTTAAAAATGTGTTAAAATTGTATTTTTTTAAAGAAAAACATTATTGAAACGGGTTGAGTACATCAAGAGTTTGTTTGTTTGCTTTTATGAAATTTGGAGGGCCGTTTAGTCCTTTATATGCAAATTTACCGCGTTCTGGCCTAATAGAAGTTTTTGTCATTAGTAACGCTTCCATTTTACATAGTTTTCATCCCAATAAAATAACATAAATGTTGTCGATTTTAGTACATTTCGGAAAAATAGTTGATCTTTGCGCTAGTGGTTCCCATCGTCGTAGGACCTTGAAATTTGGAACGTATACTTGTAATGGCGACCTCTTTCATAATCGTAATTAAGACCTAGCAAATTTAAGAAAAAGTTGAAAATGGGCCACCCTAATGGACCCTATTGGACTCACATACATATGGTGTCATATTTGTTCATATATGTTTATATATGATTCATATTCCCTTGAATTTCGGAATCAATTATATATGATCGCATATTAGGTCATATAATGAACTATATGCGGGCATTTTCGTATTTTTGTAAATTGCGAAATTTGTTGAAAACATACATTTACTTCAATTTATATCGTTCTTTTATTTGCAAAATGTATGCAAATAAAAAAACAATTTAGGATTTTCGCAACTTTCTTGGAATATTTTTTGTTATTGAAAATTCTACAAATTTGATTTAAGAATTCAAAAATTACATAGTGAAAAATTATTTTAATTTTTTTACTTACAAATGTATAGTTTGGTTGCAGCAATTGAAATATTTGCTTGCCGCAATCAAATGTCTCAATAAAAAATATAATTTTGTTATCGAATTTTTGTCGGCTCAAACAAGTGAGTTACATATCGATGGCTAAATATAAAAAGGCCCTAACTCGATTTTTTGTTACTTAATAGAAAAAGGAAAAAACTTAAAAAATACATAAAATTTTAGATACAAAAACAGTTTTAATGCAATTTTTAATAAAAAGAGGCAACACATTTTTGGAAATTGCATTAAAACTTTTTTTATCTAAAATTTTACGGATTTTAAGTTTTTTCCTTCTCCTATCAAGTAACAAAAAATCGAGTTAGGGCCTTTTTATATTAAGCCATCGATATATATATATATTTTTATTGATCTTCCACAGGCTTGAGCAACAATTTGTCTTGCTCGGTTTATGTTAAAAAAATACTGAAATATAAAGCCATTCCGTTCCAATAATTGTAGTTTTTAACAACCAATAATTTTGATTAATTAAGTAAATTCAAAAAAAAGTCACCCTGTGTCGATTGAATAACCGGGTTTGATATTAGCCTAAATTGATAATAAGTAAAATCTCACGAAATGTAATGGATCGTTGGTCTAAATCGGAACAATATGGAATGGAATAGAAAACAAAGGACTGACTGGCTGGGTAGCTTGCTATCTGACTAACTGGCTGGTAGGCTGGCTGGGTAGATGGCGGGCCATGGATGCCAACACTGCCAGCACACTTGTTTCATTCTTTGGGCAGCGCATTTTGGGTACACACAAAAAACCTTCCGTTTGTCAGGTCTTTGATTTTTCTCTAGGCTAAACTCTGTTTCAATTTTTTTTCACAAAAATTTCAAACTTGAATATTTTTCAGGTTTAAAATTTTACTATCTTAAAAATAGAACTGCAGCTACAACCGAAAATAAATGATGTCTTTGAATATTAGTTAATAAAAAAATGTATTTAAAAATTATTTTAAAATATTTTTTTTTGCCTTTTTGTATAACTTAAACTTAGAATCCTAAGAATATCAGGCTGTGACTCTAGCACAGCATCACAGACACTAACATTTAGTTGTTGTAAAAAAATATAATACATTTTAAAATTTTCTTGTAATAAAAATTTTTGTTGCTAATCTCAATATTTTATTATAATTACCACCAAAATTGTGGAAATTAATATTTGATTGCAATAATGTTGATAATCAGTTGGATGTTATAATAAAATTGATTGGAAAAACCTAATATTTTAGATATAGTTATGGTTTATTTATTTATATTCACATCTGTATCCTGTACAACAAGATTAAATCTTATAGATAAAGTACAGAAAAGCAATTTGTGGAAAAGAGATATTGCAAATTATATAAAAAAAAATATAAATTTGCATTTATATTCTAAAAAAACATATTTATTTTTATTTATGTCAAAACATGAATAAAATCAGTTAAACAAAATTTAAAGAAATTGTTTAAAGCTTTTTACGTTGCTGTTGAGCTGCTGGTTTACTGCAACAGAACCAATATTTGATTTATGCTGCTAATATTTTGTTCAAAAGACAATAAATTGTTAAAAGTAATAAATAATATAATATTTTTTTCAATATTGATTTCGAAAAACCAATCGATTTAAAAGTTTATCAATTAGTTCCCCAGCAAAAAATAATGGTAGTCATTCTGTGACTATAACTTCTTTCATTGCTTCCTAAACTTCAGTTTACATTCTTTTATGATTTTTCGGTTTTATTCTAAGGCACTTGCAAAAAATTCATGTGTTCATATTTGAAATGCAGTGATCTGGATATAAACCCGATGTATATCTTAAAATATCACTCTTCATTACTTCTAAAGCATAATTATATCGTATATTTTTTTAAATCCAAAGTATTTATTCAAATTGAGAAAATAGTTCTGATGAACTTTTTTAATTTTTTTATTAAAAAATTTTTATATTTTAGTTTAAAATTTCATGAGGGTTAGAAATTATGCAGTTTTGCAATTTTTATAAAAGTTTTAAAAAATATCGAAAAAAACAGATTTTTTTTGACCTTTAATTGAAACTAGCTGGCCTGTCATTCGCATTTTTTCAGCATTAAATATTCATGACGAAGCAATCTGTGAATTTTTGCATTATGTATTTCATTTAAAACTATATCATTTCCAGTTTAAATTCAGAATTTACCAAAATAATTTTAAAATTGTGTAAAAATTATTTCAAATTGCCGAAAAATGTTTTAAAATTGTGCAAAAATTATTTGAAATTGTTCAAAAATATTTTAAAATTGTCTAAAAATGTTTTAAAATTGTACAACCAGTTTTTAAATTATCCAAAAATATTTTAAAATTTGTCTAAAAATTCATTAAAATTTTTGAAAAATCTTTAAAAAATCCTTTTTCCCTAATGCAGAATTATTTATTTTAATAAAGAGTATTTGTATATCAATGCATAAATTTCGCTTCTTTAAACTTATTTTTCTGCATTCTTATGAATTAAATGTTTATCAAAGCTTAAATACTACAAAGTATATGAACATTTTCCACTCATGCATCAGAATACCTAATCATTGTATTATCATTGCTTCCTCAGAGTAAAGTATGAGTAATGCTAGTAGTTACATTTGAATACTTCCATCCTATGATACGCTAATGTTAAATTCATCGATGAAACCAAATGCCTTTGCCATAGTAGTTATGCTTTTATTGCTTCTTTGGCAGCTTCATTTTTGCTGGGTATATATATTTTCTGTTTATAGTTAAATTTGACTAATCTGATGAAGAGTATTTAAGTGCTTACAATTAAATATTTTCGATAACAATCAAATTTTGGTGGTTCCAAAAGAATTCCATCCAATTTATTTTCTGTATGAACGATATGAATTTTTGGAAAAAATTTATAAAATTTTGGTTCGCCTACGAGATTTTTCCAACCCTACTGCTAAGTATTCAAACAAAATATATTTTATTCACACTGATAGAAAAAAGGCCCTGCTGGAAACATAATGTTGCTGGTAATATGAATATTTTTGAAAACTGTAAATCTTATTATTATGTTTGCATACAAATATTATATTTTCATCTGTAAATTTATATATATTTGGATCAGATGAAATGCATCCACTGCCAAACATGTACATCTTTGCCTGCTAACATATGTGTGTTTATATGTGTTTGCCTGCAAATATCTGTAAGTTTATCATTATTATGTTTGCATACAGATACACTCAGAATATTATGTAGTTTACTGTTGTAGTTTAATAAAAAAAGTTTTCCGTTCCATTTAAAAATAAAGGAACATACATTTATTTTTCAAAGAAATATCTATATTAACTTTTTTATGCATTTATTCGAAATAATTTAATATCATTTACCGATTTGTTTCAGTTTCATTTATTTTTTTCATTTGTTTAAAATTTAATAAAAATTTACCCACAAAACGGAAATTTGTGGTTTATTTGTGTTCGTAACAGTTATAACAAATTTAAATTTTGTTTGCTGTCTGTTTCAAAAAAAAAATATATTCAAAAAATTTCAATTTGTTTTTTTATTTAAATTGGTTGTATAAATACAAAATTATTTCAATTCAAATTACAAGAACTTCATAAACACACATACATACACAAACGCATTTACACAAAAAGTGTCTATAGCTATGCATACATACATTTTGTATTGTAGATTAAAAACAAAAAATACAAAAAGGGAAACAATTTCAAATAAATGATAAGAACATTTATTTTTTAAAGGAATTGGTAGGTAAAATTTTAACATTTATTTAAACTGATTATATCATTTGTTTTTTACGGATGTGTCAGTTGCTTAACCAACATTTAAAATAAATAAATAACAAAAGGCATTTAATTTAAATGAAAATTAAGTAGACCAGTTTTTAAATGAAATATCATTTCTTGTAAATGACATTTTCTGTTATTTTAAGTAAAAAATTATTTTAAGTGTATAACCATATTTGGCTGAAAACATATGTATAAAAAAAGTAATTTTAAGCGTAAACATATATAAAGAGTTTCGAAACAAATATATAATTGTCTGCAAACATATTAAACAACGTCTTTTTTGTAGGTGACATTACAGATATTTGTAGCTGGCTGTTATAATTACAATACTTTTTAATTTGTTTTTAAAGTCACTATCCAAGAACAACATTTTAACCTCAAAAAATGAGTTGTGGTAGTTTAAATTAAAATTTTAATTTCAAATTTACTTTTTTTTTTCCTGATTTGTTTATTTTTCAACCATTTCTAACCAATTCATCAAATATACATGTATTCAACTTAATTAGTAAGGAAATCCGTTTTAAGGATTCATCAAGAAAAAAACAAAAAATATCACATAGGATGGATAGATGGATGATGCTCTTGGCAACCTTATTTGTTAAATCAAAAAGTAGAGAAAACAAACCGAAACCAAAACGTAAATAAAATACCTTTAGTAACAGAATAACAATATAAAAAAAAAGATAACATGGGTTACTAAGCCAACCGCACTCATCATTACAACATAAAACATAAAAAACACACTGATGATGATAGAACTTCTCATGTTAGCGATGATGATGTTGAAGTTGATGCTGACAGGCAACATGATGCAATTCAACTGAAAACCTCCTTTAGAAAAAAAAAGTTTTTTAATTTTACTCTTTTTTTTTTAAAGTATTGGTTGACTGAATTTTAATAAAAAAAATTGTTAAATAAATCGCTGAAGCGTTAGGTATTCAAACAAATCAAAAGGAATTTTAATCAAAATGTAAAATTCTATAATAAATTTTACAATTTTAATAAACTTAATTACAAACATTAGGGCAATAAACTTTTGACAGTCATTTCATAAACACAAGCACATATTACCAACATTAACTAAATAAAGTAAAATACATAATATTAACTGTGAAAATAATGTCCTGTTTTTTGTCATGTCAAAACCAACAGATGTTACAAATAAACTCACATTAGTTTTAACATTTTACTTTATTACATCCTAAGCACTGTTGTTCTTTTTTTTTGTTAGCTCTCATTTCATTTATTTCTATTCTGATTTCTTTTTTTTTTAACCTCCTTTCTTTCTCCATAAAGTATTTAATCTTGTCATACCGAGGAAAATTGAAAATGTCCAAGTATTATGTCACAAACATTTGTGTGTCTCTTCATACTCTTGTCCAGAGTGTTATACACAATTTAACTGTGATTTTATTTTGCTATCCAAAATATTTCAGACTTTTTGATTATAACAAATTACTTTAGTATGCACCAAATTAAATCATGCTATCCTTTTAAAATTAGTTTAAGAAATCGTAAGATGTAAGCAGCAACAAAATAAAAAGAAGATTTAATTTAAAAAATTTAAAATATATAGAAATTATACAAATTCTATTCGATTTAACATTTGCAAATTTTAAAGTCAAGACTTTTAAGATTTGAGAAATTATATTATATTTATTCTGAGACAATAACACAAACTTTTTGACGATCTCCGTTTCATTTAATGTCCAAATATATATATTGCAAAGTGCACAATAGATCTACTTGGTCGCGGTGCTGGAGATACAAACTACTCAACCCAACTACATCGTAAGTCATATATATTGCAAGAAAGCCTTTATGTTAAAAAAGATTGCAAATAGGGCGTGGCAATAGGCGGATATTTATATTAAAAAATACAATGAATTCTAGCGGAGATAACTTTGTAGAAATAAGTGTTATTTAACACATCCCAGCAAAAATAAATGGAAGTGATTCTTAAGGAATTAATTTTTCATTGATTCTAAAGTATCGTTTAGTTCTGATTTTTCTCTTCTAAGGAAGTTCTTTTTCACAACTTATAAAAATGTGATTTTTAATGAAATTAAACACTTTTCAAATATATGACGCTACAAAAAGTAAAAAATTTATTGTAGTAAAAGTTGCAAGCATTTCGAATAGAGATAAATAAGGCCCGATTGCTAAATTTCCCGCTAAAATTTAACGAACAGTAAAACTCAAAAGAAAACAACAACAAATGTGTCAGTTAAATTCCCAGGTAGAAGCTAACGGGAGATTGTGAAACTGAGGCTAAGGCTCGATTACTGATGTCCTGTAGAAACCTAAATTACAAATTCAAAATTTATTTTGGAAGAAAAAAAGATTTAATTTTTCACTTAACCATAAGAAAGGCTTTAGATGCAATGAAAAAGGATCATAAAAGAAAACTTCCACCCTATGACACCCCTATGTAAAAATCATTGGTTCCGATCCAAATTTTCACAACACCGGAATCAAAAACACTGCTTCTTTTTCTCTTCTTTTGCTACTTTTTTTTTTTGCTGGGATAGAGTTCGATTTTATTCCTGAACTTCTTTTAGGTTTAAAAGTTGTAAAATTTTTTCAAAATATTTTACAATATTTCTGCATCATTTCATTACATTCTTTGTATTGTAAAATAATGCCACTTTAAAATAAAATAAAATGCTTATCTTCAATTTAACAAACCTTTATAAATACCAACCATAAATTGTGGTTAAACACTGGAAATGTTACTAAATACAAATCTTGCCAAACAAAAAAAAAAAAAAAAAACAGAAAATAAATCCTATATAAACACTTTTCATAATAATATGTAAATAAAACAACTGTTTATGTGTAAATAAAAGCATAACATAAAAAATAAATATGTACTACATAAGCAACCCCATTTTAAAAATGTTGAAATCTTTTACTACTGACATTTGCAGTAGTACTCATATTTAAATAAACCGGAATAAACAAACTGACTGACTGAGTTAAATAAGTATAAAAACTTTACATCTTGTAAATAGATAAATGCAATTTCCATTTAAAATTGTTCTAATATAAAATAATATTACAAATGTAAATGAAGCTTCTGTAGATGACATGAGGATTTTGAAAAACAATATTTGAATATAAAAAAAATCATCAAAGATATAATTTAGGAAAATGGTTTTCTTGAAATCAATTTATGTTTATAATATAAAATTTTGTATTCATTATGTTTTAGAGAAAAATCATATAAGCATTTACTTTAGGGTTTAATAAATCTTAAATATTAAGATTTTCCTTTTCATTTCATTTTTATAGCCTCCTGTTTTATTTTTTATAATAAAAGAATATTATTCATATATCATCTCTTTATTTAATCTTTATTATCTTATTGTTCTTTTCTGGCTCTCATTCTTGCTGCTTTTACAGGGTAGTAAAAGATTTCATTCCTTAAGCTCAATGTATACTACAGAAATCCTTTTGTGTTTGCTTGTCAAAATTCATGCAAATTTAAACATTTTTTAAATTTCTTTTAAAAAAGTCCAAAAATCCAGAACAAACCAAAAATGTGTATGTATTTTCCATTAAATTTTTTTTATTTAAATAATTTGAAATTGTTTTCTGGGCAGAAATGCACTTTTTATTAAGTATAAATAATGAGAAGGCAAATTTTGATATTTTTGTTGCTGTTCTTGCTTTTATTACTCATAACAGGTCAATTGAGAAGTCCCCGGCCTGACACATAGGTGGCGCTACTAGACTTAAATCGTTAGCCCTAATAGTTAGCCCTAACCTTCAAAAGACACGTGTATAAATTTGACAGCTGTCGGATCATTAGTTTGTGAATTATAGCATTTTGAGTGAAGCAACTTTTGTTGTGAAAAAAATTTATAAAAAGGAATTTCACGTGTTGATAAAATATTGTTTTTTGGAGGGAAAACATACAGTTGAAGCAAAAACTTGATTGATGACGAGTTTCTGGACACTGCCCCAGGAAAATCAACCAAGGATTGGTATGCTAAGTTTAGACGTGGTGAAATGAGCACCGAAAACGGTGAACGCAGTGGACGCTCAAAAGAGGTTGTTACGGACGAAAAGATCAAAAAAATCCACAAAATTATTTCGAATGACCGTAAATTGAAATTGAATGATATAGCATGTACTCTAATAATATCAACTGAACGTGTACATTAGACCGTACCACCTTATAGGCAAAAAAAAAAAAAGTTAACCGTACACCCTCAAATATAAAGTATTTTAACAAGAAAATTTCGAAAATTTTTTTTTTTTTTTTGGCCGAACGTAGGGGTCGCCATTTTATTTTTTTCGTTATATCTTCGTTATTTACCGTCCGATCTTAAAGTGTTGTATATCAATGTTTTTTGTCTCGCGGAGGCCGATGTTTTCCTCGAAGGAGCCATTGACCTCAAGTAACCCGTTCTAGTATTAACCCACTAGATCTCAGTTGCTACCACCTTAATGTACGACCCTAATATTTTAAAATGAAAGCTCGCAAAAAAGCAATAAACTTTTGCTAGTAAAGAATTCCAATAATTCCAGCGGAACTATTATTTTATTTTTTTTTTTAATTTTTTATGTTGCCGAATGTAGGGCATTTTTATTTTTTTGTCATATCTTCTGTATTTACAGTCGGATCTTAAAGGGTTATATATCAATGTTTTTGTCGCAATGATACCAATTTGTTGCATCAAAAATCATTGGCCTCAAGCACCCTTTTATACTACTTAAGGGGTAACACCTATGTAAAAAGCCTATATATAAAAACTTCCTTTTTTTATTTTTTTATTTACGGAGATGTGTTAACAAAGATTGGTTTTCACAAGATTTATGAAGCAGTACAAAAAAATATTTGTTTTACACAAAGTTTTACAAAATGATAGTATATTTACAATAGAGGTCCACGGCACGCAGCATTACTTAATAAATTTTTTGTGGATTTCTCTGAAATTTATAATGCATATGGAAAACTAAATTATCTATGGATGCGCGTAGGAGTTTTTGATAGGTCAAATACTTTTTGACTTAGAGCTGTTTCTTTAAGAGTAAAAAAGTAGATATTTTGACTTTAACACTTCGCTGTTTTGTCAAAAATTAATATACCCAAAAACTCATACGCTTTTCTCTAGATAATTTAGTTTTCTATATAAAGTGTATGTTTCAGAGCGATCCACCTAAAATTGGTTAAATTATGCTGAGTGCCGTGGATCACTTATAAAATAACACAAATTTTAATCAATCATATTTTGACGTGATACAAGTTGGCTGTATTTTTGGCGGCTGTCAAGTTTAGAAAAAATGTGCCCCAGAAGATTCATGTACTACATGAACAAAACGATCGGTGTTTTGAGAATGGCACGGATAAGCTGTACATGAATCTTCTATGGCGGTCACCGATGAGCAACTAAATTATCTAGAGAAAAGGAAGTTTTTATTTATAGGCTTTTTACATAGGTGTTACCCCTTAAGTAGTATAAAAGGGTGCTTGGTATCATTGCGACAAAAACATTGATATATAACCCTTTAAGATCCGACTGTAAATACAGAAGATATGACAAAAAAATAAAAATGCCCTACATTCGGCACCATAAAAAATTAAAAAAAAAAAAAAATAATAGTTCCGCTGGAATTATTGGAATTCTTTACTAGCAAAAGTTTATTGCTTTCATTTTAAAATATTAGGGTAGTACATTAAGGTGGTAGCAACTGAGATCTGGTGGGTTAATACTAGAACGGGTTACTTGAGGTCAATGGCTCCTTCGAGAAAAACATCGGCTTCCGCGAGACAAAAAAACATAATTGATATGCAACACTTTAAGATCGGACGGTAAATGGCGAAGATATAACGAAAAATATAAAATGGCGACCCCTACGTTCGGACAAAAAAAAAAAAAAAAAAAAAATTTTCGAAATTTTCTTGTTAAAATACTTTATATTAGAGGGTGTACGGTGAACTTTTTTTTTGAGGTACGGTCTAGTGTACATCATATCATTGACGAATATTTGGGTATGAGAAAGCTTTGTGCAAAGTGGGTGCCGCGCGAGCTCATTTTTGACCAAAAACAAGTCAGTAAAAACGAAGGCGAAAATCCATTAATTGGGCATCGAATTGCTTCCGCATCCACCGTATTCTCCAGATCTGACCCCCAGCGACTATTTGCTGTTCTCAGATCTCAAAAGAATTCTCGCTGGGAAGAAATTTTAGTCGAATGAAGAGGTGATCGCCGAAACTGAGGCCTATTTTAAAGCAAAGGACAAATCGTACTACAAAAATGGTATCGAAAAGTTGGAGGGTCGCTACAATCAGTGTATCACCCTTGAAGGAACTATGTTGAATAAAAAAAACGAATTTTGCCAAAAGTAGACTTTTATTAAAATTTTAGAGCTTTAAATTGCTTTTTCACAATTTTTTAGCATCAAAGTGCTTTATTGTGATAAAAAAAATATATAAGGGTTTTCACTCTTGTTGATAAATTTACAAATCTTGTATATTTACAACGATTTTACACTATAAAGCGTGAACTACTTTTTCGTGTATTTACCTCCCACATAAAAACACAGCTATTGTACATTAATGAATCAGTTGATTTTTGTTTTGTTTTTCATCAATTTGAAAACTAAAAATATCAAAAAGAATTTGAAGTTAACAAAAATTTCCATAATTACGGAAAAATATAAAATTATAAATTTTTTGAAGCAAAATGCAATTAAACAAATAAAATTTGCAGAGATTTTGGATTTGAAGATACGGTATTACTTGTAATAATAAAAACCAATAACTGCTGAATTTCACTATCGGTCCATCTTTTATTATTATGACTTTTTCACGCTTTTGTTTTAAGTTGGGTTTTTCATTATTTTTATCCAATATTCAACTTTTTTTTAATAGTGACCATCATAAAATGAAAAATAAAAAAAAATCAAACAATAGTTTTGGCAGCTAAGCGATCAGCTGTTTTAGTCTTGTAAATGTACAACATGTATTTACTATACGTTTTGGTCTTGTATTTTAACCGCATCCTAGTAAATTTTAGTTCTATACATTTTGTTGTTGTGGTGTAGTAAATGGTAGTACTTTTACTATATCAACAACCTCTACAAGGTCTACAAGGGTTCTTTACTACCAAGAGTAAAAACCCTTTGAATCTTTTTTGTTAATATTATTTTTTATAAAAAATTGTTACGATTATTACAAAGTTTTTTTACTTTTGTTTTTTTTTGCTTTAAATAACTGGTATTAACAAAAAATAATACATCGGATTCCCGATTTAACGAACTCTCGATTTAACGAATTCGCGATTTAACGAACAGGCAAAATTTTTACATTAAGTACTGTGTATAACGAATTAAAATCCAACCTTGTACTCGATTTAACGAACAAATAAAAAAATACATATAAATAAAAATGCGTAAAACTCATTTGAATACATACATATGCAAAATAAAATCAAAATCTGTATTTCTGAATTTCTACAAATAGATGAATAAGGTATTGCCATCTAGCTTTGATTTCTTTTTTTTTTAATTTGTGATGAACATATCGTTAAATAAAAGTTTGAATTTTTTTCAAAGCGTTCTATGATTTTCTTTTGCATTCTAATCTTTTGTTTCATATGTACATAATTTGGTCATTACGTTTCTTGTTGTGGTATTGTGAACTTGTGAATATTGAAATAATGGATAAAAGAAAACGATTAACACTAAAAGAAAAACTAAAAATTTTAGTAGAATATACAAATGGAGAGAGTGTTACTGGATTATCCATTAAATATGGTTTAGCCAAATCTAGAATGTGCACTATTCTAAAGAATAAGCAAAAAATGTTGAATAATATAGATAAAACTAATTTTGGTAGTAAACATCGAAGTGCAATGAAAGATGGAGGGTTTCTAATAATGGAAAATAAACTGTTTCAGTGATTCCAAATGCAGCGCAAAAAACATGTCCCATGTTTTTTTTTAGATGAGGACGAAGATGAAGAAATTAATGCACAATTAAAGAGCGATATACCTGCAGATGAAGGTCAAAAAATTAAACACTGCGATGTAATAAAAAGCTTTGATGTATGTTTTCAGTAGGGACAGGAAAATAATATCGATATCTCCAAGACATATTAATTTTACGAGAGCTTCAAGAGGAAGCAATTGAAAAAAGTTTTTAAAAGTCGCAAACACAAACGTCAAAAACAATTTTTTTTAAATAATTACTTTTTTTCTTTCATTTTTTTTTAAATAATTACATTTTCATTAATTTTTTTATAAAATGCATTTTTTAGTATTAAGATATGATGTGAATTGTACTTTTTAATTTGTTATTACATGAAGAAATATTTTTTTGTTTAGTACTGGATTAAACGAATTTTTCGATTTAACGAACAGGGCTGACAATCAATTGTTCGTTAAATCGGGAATCCACTGTATATTCATCACACGTACCCAAACATACAATAATAGATAAATAGTACGTATGAGCGATATTTATTTAATAACGAGCATATTACTCATACGCACCAATGTACTGCTACAAATGTAATTTGTTTTCAGCCATTAATGCTTACGGCGATTTATAATAGATTTAAGTCTGAAATTTTGGATATACAAAGAACTAATTAATTAATTAAAATAAAAAAAAATAAGTTAAAAATGTTAATCCTCTTTTATTACAGATTTAGTAAATCAAGACTGAAACTAATTCAATAAATGTTTGTAGATGTAAAATATATTTCAAAATGCAAGAGGACTTGAAGGAAATTAAACTACCACGATGCAGTAATTTTTAAATCGATTACCCCCGAATTTTGGCCAAAAGAAGAATATTGTGAATAAAAGTTTAGATAGAGGGTAAGTAGTCTTTAATTTTAATCAACACTAGAATATGGAGATATATATAAACCCTCAAGTGCTCTTCCTTCTGATATCGATATTTTTTATACTTTGCATTTGGAATTGAAATCCATTTGGAGGAAATCCAATAATCAAAAAATGCCAGTTTTCACTATAAATAACACCTTTTATAAAATAAAAATTGATTGCCTTTTTTTTAAATTGTGAAATAAAGCGAGATTGACACTAAATTCAATTAATTTTGAAAAAATAAAATTTGCTTCCTGCCAACTCTGAGCACATCAACTGTGCTTAATTTGAAAAAAATCTCTAAGCTAGTACACGCAAAGCGTGTATTGACGGTAGCCTGTGTGTCCTGGAACAAAAATAATTACTCATTTTACTGATAATCACGGCCACCAGCGTCTTAGGAGGAGGGACACTGCGGATTTGGTCCGCTAATAATAAGGGGAAATAATGGTCCCAGTTGAACCACATAACATCAGTCTGGCACTGGCTGGACTTAGCAATTAATATTTAGTTTTAAGATTTAAGATAAGATAAATAATATAAAATATGGAAAAAAAAAAATTTTTACAAGTTGAGACCCCAGACTAGATTTGCTATTATCAATAATATTTAGCAAAATGCAAATATATTTTTGACGATTTTTTTAATATTTTTTTATGTTTTAAAAAGTTAATTTTTCCAAATTTACGAAAGTTTGACTTTACATCTTTGCAGAAAAATGTTTGAAGGTGAAGAAAGTAGTCTATTATGTTTTCTATCGATATAATACAATTTCTTTAATAAAATTTTGTTATTTAATCAAAAAATACTTATCATCCGAAGGCCGCTTTTTAGCGTCCTTGGACTTTAGAGGGTTAAAAGAGATTTCAGCAGCTGCTAATCACAAATCCACAATTACAATATAATTATTTAAGATGGCGAATTCAAATAGGTGAAATTTTTTTCATAAAATTTGTTGTGGTCTGATTTTGTGGAAATTCTCATTATCGGAGTTTTTACGGTAATTAAAAACAAATCCGAAATTATAAAATCATAATATCGTATACAAATGGTTGCCATACACTTTTAAATACCAATATATTGAACTTAAGTCAGTTGTTTATAAAAGATTTGGGGTCGATAATTACAAATCTGGAAACAACAATTTTAAATTTAATATTGCGCCTATAAAATTTTATTTTTAAAAAATCAGATAATTCTAAATTTTGTTTTGCAGATTCATAATTAACGAAATCAAATTTTTTATAAAAATAACTTTAAATACTATAAATTCAAATTTTAAAATGTATCCAGCATTTCGAAGCAGCATCTTCAGGAAATAATAATAATTACAAAATGGAGTAGTAGTAAAAAACCAACCTTAAGCTCAAAAAATTTAAGTAGTTAAAAATAAAAAAAGGTTAAATAAAAGTTAAAAATAATTAAAAAAAGTACATTATATCAAAAAACTACATCACTCACAATATATTTTCCGTTATCGACTGTAGTTTATTTAAAAAGTAATACGTTAAGTCTGTTTTTAAATAAAGAATCAATTGGAATTCATAGACATATGTTTTTTAACTATTTGAATCAGCCATTCAAACTACTGCAGACATTCAGTAGGAGCTGATATTTTCAGTTATATGTAAAATTTTTTGTTTACAGTTTTTAAAAATAGAAATTCATATAATTCCTTTTTGTCTTTTTTTTACCAAAATAGTTTGTTTTTATACAAAATTATTTCAATAAAAATTACAAGAAGTTTTTCAAATATCACACATAGAAAATAAATATATATACATCTGTGTGTGTTTTGTTTTGTTTTGTAAAATTAAAACTTTAATTAAAAATAAAAAACTATCAATTTGAAAAACAAACCACAAAAGTAGTTTTTCTAACTTTTTGTCAGTAAAAATTTGATGGTTATTTTAAACGACTTTCTATTGTTTTTACTTTTGTCGATTATTAAACAATGATTGAAAACAAACAACAAAATGGGTTAAATAAAATGGAAAATCAGTAGTCCTCTTTTTGATTGTATATTCGATTAATTTAATATGTATTTTAAGTTGATTTTAATGAAATAATATTGTGAGTGATCTTATTAAAAACGAACCTCTTATTAAAAAAGTACCTTTTATTAAAAAAGTACCTTTTATTAAAAAAGTACCTTTTATTAAAAAAGTACCTATTATTAAAAAAGTACCTTTTATTAAAAAAGTACCTTTTATTAAAAAAGAACCTTTTATTAAAAAAGTACCTTTTATTAAAAAAGTACCTTTTATTAAAAAAGTACCTTTTATTAAAAAGGTACCATATACCAAAAAAGTACCTTTTATTAAAAAAGTACCGCTTATTAAAAAAGTATCTTTTATTAAAGAAGTATCTTTTATTAAAAAAGTACCTTTTACTAAAAAGTTCCTTTTATTAAAAAGTACCTTATATTAAAAAAGTAACCTTTATTAAAAAAGTACCTTTTATTAAAAAAGTACCTTTTATTAAAAAAGTACCTTTTATTAAAAAAGTACCTTTTATTAAAAAAGTACCTTTTATTAAAAAAGTACCTTTTATTAAAAAAGTACCTTTTATTAAAAAAGTACCTTTTATTAAAAAAGTACCTTTTATTAAAAAAGTACCTTTTATTAAAAAAGTACCTTTTATTAAAAAAGTACCTTTTATTTAAAAAGTACCTTTTATTAAAAAAGTACCATATACCAAAAAAGTACCTTTTATTAAAAAAGTACCGTTTATTAAAAAAGTACCTTATATTAAAAAAGTAACCTTTATTAAAAAAGTACCTTTTATTAAAAAAAGTACCTTTTATTAAAAGTACCTTTTATTAAAAGTACCTTTTATTAAAAGTACCTTTTATTAAAAGTACCTTTTATTAAAAAGTACCTTTTATTAAAAAAGTACCTTTTATTAAAAAAAAAGTACTTTTTTAATGAAAAAATACCTTTTATTAAAAAAGTAACCTTTATTAAAATAAACACCTATTAATAAAAAAGGTACTTTTCATTTAAAAAGTACCTTTTGCTTAAAAAGGAACTTTTATTAAAAAAGTACAATTTATTAAGAAAGTACCTTTTATTAACAAAGAACCTTTTATTAAAAAGTACCTTTTATTAAAAAAGTACCTTTTAATAAAAAAAGTACCTTTTATTAAAACAGTGCCTTTTATTAAAAAAGTACCATTTTACTTTTTGTTAAAGTATTTTGTTAAGTATTAATTCTTTGAATTCCCTGTGTTCTAGTAAATATTCTTCTTGTTGTTGGCATTGAATTTAATTTTGATTTGTAGTTTTTCGTATTTTTCCTGTCTTGCAAATATTTGAATATAATAATTTTATATGTTTGTACGAATACTCGTGTTTACTTATGTTTTATCTAAGTATGAACGTCTCGCTGATTCCTTAAACTTAAATGTGGGGATTATATTTACTTATGGGTATAAAGTTAAAACTCCTTATACATTATTATTTTTATGATTTATGTTTTGTTTTAAGTAAAACTTTACATTTGTTAAGTTAAGAATAAGATGTTTTTTGAGAATTGTACTGCATTAATGTCTGTCTGTAAAGACAAGTAAAATGTGTGGCAAAGGGAATGGAGAACCATGAATCATCATCATCATCAAGATTAATGAAAATATTTAAAAACACTTTATATTAAAAAAACAAAATGTCACTAAGGCTAGATTTAATGTAAAAAAGGGAAGCACTTTAATAAGATTTCTGATTGCTATTTCTTAATCTTTTAAATAAGACTATATTTGCATTGAACATCCAATAGATTTTAACATTTTCAAGTGAAATAGGTTCTGATTTGCTCTATTTTTTTAAATTTTTGTTAACTTGCATTAAACAATATAATAGTTTAATAAACATTTATTGCATTCTTTGAGTTTATAATGAAGAGATATAAATTAATGATAACGATGATGTTGCTTATATGCAACATATGGTATTGATCTATAAAAAATATCGGATGTATGTATGTTTGTTTCTCGTCTGCACACTTTTAAATGAAAAAAAATGTATATTCTGTTATGAAGTTGTGAAAAAAAAACTCAGTTAAAACTGTTAAAAAAAAGTTGTATCAGTTGAGACTCCTACAGTTTAATGTTTACAACTCCTTCGTGCAACATTTTTTTATAAGGGCACCAGACACTTTAATCGTTTTGTGCTATTGAATATTCATAAATAAAAAAAGTTCATAAAATCATAACGATTTTCATTGTATATTCATGATGATATTGAAAAATGTGTAAAAATAAAATCAATAACTTGGCAATAACAGCTGTTTGTTAAAAAAAAAAAAACAAAAATATATACAAACATGCAACATTTTTATACTCATCTCTTTTGGGTCTTGCGGCAGATTGTCTGGAGTGGTATTGAAATTGTAAGCTGTGTTGTAAATCTTTTATATGGAGCAATTAAAATCATTTTTATATCCTTTAAGGATGTGTTTAAATTCTCTACTTTTTTTTATTAAATGACAAGTTAAACATAAACAACATAAATTAAAAGAAATAAGATATAATGAATCATAATCAACATATCCGTTTCCTTTGAGGAGGGAGGGGTATTCTTTTTTGTGGAAGCTGTAACTGAAAATTTTTAAATAACTCCCTTTACAACAACAAATTTGACCTGAGTTTATGTAAAATATGTAATAAATTAAGTTTAAAATAAATATATAGAGATTAAAAATTTCTATATTATTTCTTAATGAGAAGTCATTGACTTTATTTAATTATATTTTCTTGTAAATATTATTAACTTATAGTTATCCCTAATAACTATCAGTTGTATAAAATGTTTTATGATTTTACTTTATGCAGTTGTTTCGAATTTTTTTTTCTTTTTTTTAAACCCCATGGAGTGATAATGTCATGAATGTTGTATTCGTTTACAGACTGTAGTTTTGTGGTCATTATTGTTGGCCGTTTTAATTTTTTTCTGTTTTTTTTGCGCAAAATATGCTATTAAAACTCATGCCATTTTCAAGTGGTAACATTTTAGTTTTTTTTTTTTGTTTTTGCTTATGCCAGTTTGTGGCTTACGAGTTATAGAACATACTTGTAGTAAGGTTTTATTTTTCTGGGTATGATTATTTCTGTGTTCCTGGCATTTGCTTCGTGTATCCGTATGTGGTTTTATTTGGTTTCTAAAACATTTGCTGTTGATACTCCAGTCTGAGAATCAGTACAATGAACATGACAAAATCAGTTGTGGTTTTGCTACAAAAAAATGAACACATGTGTCTCTTTGGTGAATGGCAATGGTGGGTAATGGTTCACAAAGTAAAGGGCCAATTTTAAATCTAAAAAAATATTTCTTTCGTAGTATTTTTTAAGTACTTTTATTAAAAACATAAAAAGTAATTTCGATTAAAAAATCATTTTTAAAAAGTACCTTTTATTTTAAAAGTACCTTTTATTTTAAAAGTACCTTTTATTTAAAAAGTACCTTTTATTTTAAAAGTACCTTTTATTTTAAAAGTACCTTTTATTTAAAAAGTACCTTTTATTTAAAAAGTACCTTTTATTTAAAAAGTACCTTTTATTTTAAAAGTACCTTTTATTTTAAAAGTACCTTTTATTTAAAAAGTACCTTTTATTTAAAAAGTACCTTTTATTTTAAAAGTACCTTTTATTTAAATAGTACCTTTTATTTAAAAAGTACCTTTTATTTAAAAAGTACCTTTTATTTAAAAAGTACCTTTTATTTAAAAAATACCTTTTATTTAAAAAGTACCTTTTATTTAAAAAGTACCTTTTATTGAAAAAGTACCTTTTATTTAAAAAGTACCTTTTATTTAAAAAGTACCTTTTATTTAAAAAGTACCTTTTATTTAAAAAGTACCTTTTATTTAAAAAATACCTTTTATTTAAAAAGTACCCTTTATTTAAAAAGTACCTTTTATTTAAAAAGTACCTTTTATTTAAAAAGTACCTTTTATTTAAAAAGTACCTTTTATTTAAAAAGTACCTTTTTTTTAAAAAGTACTTTTATTTAAAAAGTACCTTTTATTTAAAAAGTACCTTTTATTTTAAAAGTACCTTTTATTTTAAAAGTACCTTTTATTTTAAAAGTACCTTTTATTTTAAAAGTACCTTTTATTTTAAAAGTACCTTTTATTTTAAAAGTACCTTTTATTTTAAAAGTACCTTTTATTTTAAAAGTACCTTTTATTTTAAAAGTACCTTTTATTTTAAAAGTACCTTTTATTTTAAAAGTACCTTTTATTTTAAAAGTACCTTTTATTTTAAAAGTACCTTTTATTTTAAAAGTACCTTTTATTTTAAAAGTACCTTTTATTTAAAAAGTACCTTTTATTTAAAAAGTACCTTTTATTTTAAAAGTACCTTTTATTTTAAAAGTACCTTTTATTTAAAAAGTACCTTTTATTTAAAAAGTACCTTTTATTTAAAAAGTACCTTTTATTTAAAAAGTACCTTTTATTTAAAAAGTACCTTTTATTTAAAAAGTACCTTTTATTTAAAAAGTACCTTTTATTTAAAAAGTACCTTTTATTTAAAAAGTACCTTTTATTTAAAAAGTACCTTTTATTTAAAAAGTACCTTTTATTTAAAAAGTACCTTTTATTTAAAAAGTATCTTTTATTTAAAAAGTACCTTTTATTTAAAAATTACCTTTTATTTAAAAAGTACCTTTTATTAAAAAAGTACCTTTTATTTAAAAAGTACCTTTTATTTAAAAAGTACCTTTTATTTAAAAAGTACCTTTTACTTAAAAAGTACCTTTTATTTAAAAAGTACTGTTTACTGTCTTGGGACTTTAATTGAATCGCAAAATATTGTCATTGAAACTTGCTTTTTGTCAATAAATCTAATTCAGTTTTAAAAATTTGAAAGTGTCCCTGTGACCATTAGTTTGTTCATCCCAGTTCTATAATACAAGGTAACTTCGCATGCAATGTAATAATTCAGTCTGTGTCTAAAATAAAATAGTTTTAGTATTTTTGTAGCTGCTAAAAAATTTACGAATAAACACGTATAAGGTGTTTTTTTTTACCCATTTTGATCAATAAAAATATGTAACATAATACATGTGAAGATAAAGTGACAACACTAGAGTTCGAATATTATAACTGTACTAAATAAAGTGGCACAGTCTAACAATTTAACAGAAAATTAACAGTAAATCATAATAATAATAATAAGTTAAAAATTCACACTTTTAATGATTTTTCGAACTTAGCTTCTAATCATGTTTGTCTGTAATAGCTTTAAAGTTATTTAAAAAATTTGAAATCGCAGACTTTACCGGATTTGTAATATAAAGAAATATAAATAGTGATATTCCTTTACTCACAATCTCTGAACAAATAGTCATATTAATCCACTGTGCAACCGTGAATTGGTAGAATATTACAATACCCTAGAGATGACAATGTAACATTGGCGCGTGCTAGGCGCTAAAATACCAAAAAGAAGATAAAAAGATTTTCATGCAACTGCAGTTGTAAAATATACACCGTTATAAAATATTAAAAGAACAATATTCCCAAAGGCATGCAACATTTATCAAGTGGAAGCGCTAGACAAAACAACAGCAACAATAGTAAAACTAAATATGTGAATGCATTGGTTTTTGTGGGAAATTTCTCATCGCAATAATGGTTTGTGCCACATCAACAACCATAAACATATTTAGATACCAACAACAAAAATATAAAAAAACCGTGAAATAAAAAGTATAAGGTGCGCACTGCGACATTTTAACTACTGTATTAAATATTTTACAGCAACACAGACAGAACATGTGACATTAACAACAAACAACCTCTTATATTATCAACAACAAATTGTATGCAACAAATTTTCGGTAGTTTATGTTACTTTAATGCTACCAACAAAGTCCATAGATAACATTTCACTTAAAACTTGTTGTTACTAGTTAATAGTTACTATAGATCGGATAACTCTTTTTATTTGTAGTATATTTTGTTTTTCTGCAAACATTGTTTGTCGTAAAAAGCGAAATTTCTTAAACTTTAATTTGAAAAAAGATATCTAAGTATAAAAACAAATTGTAAATTACTTCTTTGCAACAGTCTGTTGCACTTGTAAACTTTTATTGTTTGTCTCTAGTATATTTTCTTCGAGATACTTTTACATTTAGTAAAAGCGTTTTTTTCCTTAAATTTATTTTGGCACAACCCTGACCATGAAATTCTAAACTGTAACATACACCACTTCATGACACTTGTAAACCTTGCAATTTTAGAACATAAATAGAATAGTGTTTGGAGAAAATTTGTGGAGAAATGTTTATTTTTATTTAAGTAAATAGTAAAAAGTGTAATAAGGTAGAAAAATATTTGTAGATTAATTGGGTTTAAATTCATTCCAAAATATTGTCAAATAATACTTTAATCTACTCGTATATTAAATTTGGTATTTAACAATGGTCATAAGTCGGCATCTCTATAACTGGCAATTATAATACAACTTAAGACAAGGATGCCAAGCAACTCTTATAAGGCAGTTATTTGGCGTAAAGAAATCATTTGGCATGCATAATTTAAATTTAAAAACAAAAATTTGTCATTTGCGAAATCCAATCTGAAAATGTTTTTTATGTTGTCGAATTTGCTATAAAATCTTAAATGTATACGAAATTTTTCTGTCCAATATGTGAAGTTTTTGAGTTTTTTTTTTTTAATTTTCGGATCTTAACATCACACACTTCATTATTGCATTTTCTTAGATTAGGAAATTTTTTTTTTATTTTCAAATAAAATAAAATTTTGAATCATTTTTTACAAATATTTTGGAAAACATCAAAAGTAGCTGGTTTTGTGACAAATCAAGTATTTTACATTATTTTTTTATTAATAAAAGGCACTTTTTTAATAAAAGGTACTTTTTTTTAATAAAAGATACTTTTATATAAAAGGTACGTTTTAAATAAAATGTACTTTTTTAATAACAGGTGCTTTGTTAATAAAAGGTACGTTTTTAATAAAAGATACGTTTTTATAAAAGGTACGTTTTAAATAAAATGTACTGTTTTAATAACAGGTGCTTTGTTAATTAAAGGTACGTTTTTAATAAAAAGAAACCTTTATAATAAAAGGTACCTTTTTATTTAAAGGTACTTTTAAAAAAGCTACTTTTTTATAAAAGGTACGTTTTTAATAAAAGGCACTTTTGTAATAAAAGATACCTTTATAAAAAAAGTCGTTTTTAATAAAAGGTACTTTTTAAATAAAACGACATTTTATTAAAAGTTACGTTTTTAATAAAATGTACTATTTTATAAAAGACACGTTTTAAATAAAATGTACTTTTTAATAAAAGGTTTACGTTAAAAAGTAACCTTTTTAATAAAAGGAACCTTTTTGTTAAAAAGTACCATTTTAAATAAAGGTGTGTTTTTTAATAAAAGGTACTTTTAAATAAAAAGGTACTTTTTTAATTAAAAAAAAATTTAATAAAAGGTACTTTTTTTTATAAAAATTATTTTTTAATAAAAGGTACTTTTTTAACAAAGGGTAATTTTTTAATAAAGGGTTCTTTTTTATAAAAGGTACTTCTTTAGTTAAAGGTACATCTGTAATAAAAGGAACTTTTTAATAAAAGGTACGCTTTTAACAAGAGGTACGATTTAATAACAGGTACTTTTTAAAAAAAAGTACCTTTTTAATAAAAGGTACCTATTTGATAAGAGGTACCTATTTACTAAAAGCTATGTTTTTAATATAAGGTGCCTTTTGTAACCTGTGAAACGAAAAACCCGCAACATGCGCTGTGCACATATATATCTATATATATACAAGGTGGCGCAAAAGTAATCCTCCTATCAGAAAATGTTATAAATTTTGCGATTGGCCCCTAATGTCAGTTCTGTTTTGACATTTGTGTAGTAAACACATGCGAAATACACGTTAATAAACAATGTTACTCTACACTGCCCCAGAACGCGGAATATTGGTGACTATTTATTTAAGCAATAATGAAGATGATTTTTCATCAAAAATAATCATGAGTGATGAGGCCCATTTCCATCTAAGCGGGTACGTAAATAAGCAAAATTTACGCTTCTGGTGCACTGAAAATCCGCGTGTAACCCACGAAGAGCCATTTCACCAGCTCAAAGTCACTGTATGGTGTGCTGTTTTCGCTGGAGCAGTCATCGGACCTTTTTTCTTCGAAGACGTCGCGGGCCAAACGGTTACTGTGAATGGTGAGCGCTACAGAGCAATGATCAACGAGTTCTTTTTGCCGCAACTTGATGAATTGGGATTGGAAAACATGTGGTTCCAACAGGACAGTGCAACGCCACACACTGCACGTGCCACAACCGATATGCTGAAGGATGCATTTCCCGGGCGCCTAATCTCCCGTTTTGGTGATTTGCACTGGCCAGCAAGATCGCCTGATTTGACCGCTCCTTTTTGTGGGGCTTTTTGAAGTCGCGGGTTTATGTTAACAAGCCTCAGACTCTTGCAGCTCTTAAAGACAATATCCGTCAAGAATGTGAGGACCTATCGCCGAAAGTTTTGACCAAAGTGATGGAGAATGCCATAAAAAGGGCTCAAATGACAATCAACTGTGGCGGCGGCAATTTACATGACATCATATTCTCGACTTGATGTAAAAAAAATTAAAAGACCAAATAAAAATAATCCACAAGAAGAATCAAAGTTTTTCATTTTTTTTACAGCCAAAAAACATCGGAAGGTTATTTTTGCTCCACCCTGTATATATATATATATGTGCACAGTGCATGATGCGGGGATGGTTTTTCGTTCCACAAGTTACTATGAAGACATTTTGATACTTTGCGGACTGTCCTCAAACATTTCATTAATCTACTGTCAACACTGAAGACATTTTACTGAATACAGCGCATATTACAGGGACTTTTGTGCCTGTATATACAGATGTCTTCAAAGTATGTGAAATGCATATATATATATTCATTGCTCATACTTTGAAGACATCTGTATATACAGCCAAAAAATTCCCTATAATATGCGCTGTATCCAGTAAAATGTCTTCAGTGTATATACACTGAAGACATTTTACTGGATACAGCGCATATTATAGGGACTTTTTTGGCTGTATATACGGATGTCTTCAAAGTATGCATAATGAATATATATATATATGTGCTCGGCGCATCTTGCGGGGACGGGTTTTCGTTCCACAAGTTACTATGAAGACATTTTGTTACTTTGGGGACTGTCCACAAACTTTTCATTATTCTACTGTTTACACTGAAGACATTTTACCCTATGTGGTGACGAAATATATAAATATTTATAATTATTTTTTATAAATAAAAGATCTTAAGCTCAATTTAAAATAACACAAAATGTACTTTTTTAATAAAAGGTAGTTCAGTTAATTTGCACTGAAAGGTAAATGTAGGAAAAGTCGAATTAACTGCTTAATCGCCGTTAAATTGAAAATTATATCGGTTCACTGCGTTCTGAAGTTTTATTTGATTCGATATAAAATTTTTTGCATTAAGTGACCAATGTACATAAATTCTACGTAATAGAAATTGAGCAATGTTTTTCCAACTTGAAATCTCACATATTTAAGAAACAATTTAAAATTTAAATATAAATTTGTATATTTAACAATTATTTAATACAAAAATGTCCAAATTTTTTTTTTCACAAAACAACTTAAGTCGATTGAAGTACATTATTGTGAGGTTTTACTGTCGATATATTTACAAAATATTTCAATTTACATATGAATCCCAAAAATTCACTAAAAAAACTATCATTTGAAATGTAAATAAACATTTAAATTTACATAAAACAAAAACAAAATACATTTTGAAACATAAAACGGAAATAACCACAAAAAAAAGGCAACTATATTGTACATAAAATGTTATGCAAATGTATAAAGAAAATCAATATGCACAACATTAGTTTTAATGTTTTAAACATTTTGACAAAATACAAACAAACAAGAGAAAGAAGAAACGGAAAAACAACAACTCCTACTGTCAAGGATCATAGACAAAATATTTACTTTATAAAAACACTCATACATAATTATATATAAATATAGAAGAAATAAAAAAGTTGACAAAATCTACAAAAAGTAATAACAGACGAAAGCAACCTGTGTAAGAAGCCAAAACATATCCATACAAATGTTTAGGTTAAGAAAGCTTGGGCAAATCCTACACAACTAAGAATTAGCAAACCAAAATAACCGGAAACTAAAATATAAACCACACAAATACAGACAAACAACTTACAACTAAAAGAAGATTTTACTACATTTGGTTGTTAGACCGACCATTAAAGGGAATTGGGAAAATGTAAAACAATATCAAAATACAGCCACATATGGATGGATGGATGGATGGTAAAACACAGGACATCTTTGTTGATCAGACATTAATATCGATGGTCATAAGCTGATAATTCGTTGCCTAGCGATGAAATTATCATTTGATATAAGGATGTCAAATGGAGTTCAATATGATGGATAAGTTGTTTGGGTTTATTTAACTGTTAGCTACAAGGTATCAACTTATGTCCATCGATATGTATGCTGTGTAAAGGTGTTCTAGCAGAATATTTGTGTGTAGCTTATGTTTAAAGCAACAGGAAACCTTACACTTTTCTTTTTGTATTTCTTATATATCTTTTGTGTATATAAAAAAGTCACACTCATACTTAAACAACTCCCAAACCCAATAATAAATGACCATATTGCTTAAGTAAAATGAAACCTTCTCCATGTTTTCATATTCCTTTAAAAACTACTACCTACTAAGGGACATCAAACTATATAATTTATTCTTGGTTAAGGAGTAATGCTGTAGACGAAGTTGATAGTTTTTGGGGATGTAACGTATGCCTGATATAGTTTTGTTGTCTTCCTGTAGATGTCAATGTCAACATCAATATTTATAAAATATTAAAAAGCAAAAACAACATCAAAGGAGTTTAATTTAAGCTCTAGACAAAGTAAAAAATTTAAAAGGAGATTAGACAACTTTATGTGGACAATAGAAACGCCCCTTGTTTAGTTACAGACAATTAAGAATAAAATGTGTTTGACAGAAAACTATAAAAAATGAAATGTACTTTCAGTTTGATGATTATAATTAAAATGTGTTATAATAAACATGACTTTAAAAGTACTTGGATTTTTTTCTAAACATATATTAAAATATATTTATTCAAGCTAAAATAAATTGTTTTTCAGAATTTTGAAAAGAATCAAGTGTTTAAGGACGTTTATGTACAATTTCTGAATTAGAAGACAAAGTCTACTTGAATTGTTTTAAAAATTTTAAATAGAAATCTTAAAAAAGTCAAGATAGTTTAAATGAACGTATACGTAATATTTTTTTATAAAAATAAAGTATACGCCTATTAACACAAACAGTGTACTGTTCACACCCAAAAGTATCAAATTAGCTTCATAAAAAAAATAATAAAACAAAATATAAAGCACACAAATATTAACGCGCATAAATAAACATTATCATAAATATTAACACATAAAATTATGGTTAATAATGCTAATGTTTTCTTTTAATTGGTGCATTAGTAATGGTAATGCAATTCAAAAACATTGTCATTAATTAATCATTATCATTAATTCAGGATAAAAGAATTAATAAACATGTCGCTGATCATAGGCAGAGCTGCTAAAGAATACAATCCTTAATGAGATTTTTAATTCTCATTGACTTTTAAGTTTTCAAACTACAATTTAACTAATGAAATGAATTCTAAGTTGGTCTCAATCGATTCAATTTTAAAATAATTTATAAGTTTTTCATCATTGGCTTTGTTCAATCACTGAATTTTATCGCTAGGAATCCTTAATTTTGGGATTTCAGTAATTTGGAAAAGGCATTTAATTTTATTCATTTAATTTTAAAGTTTTTAGATATAAACAACTACGTTTTTAAAGGTTAATTGAGACTTGTTTTTCAAATATAAGAAAACCGAAATCAAAAATTAAAAAATATTATCAAAACCGAAAAAGTTGTCAAAATTGGGGAAAATCGCCAAAAATTGGGAAAAATCGGCAAATTAATAAAAAAAGCTCCAAATTAAAAAAGTTGCTAAATTTAAAATCAATTACAAGAAATCTTCGAAGTTAAAGAAACGCTTTATTTGAAAAAAATCGGAAAAAATAAAAAATCGCTAAAATAATAAATATTGCCAGAATTCGAAAAAACGCTCAAATTGAAAAAAAAATTCAAAACTTAAAATAAAAAAAAAATAAAAAATCACTAAATTAAAGAAATCTCGAAATTTAGAATCGCTCAAATTAAAACAATTGCAAAAATTAAAAAAACCCAAAATTGTAAAAAATTGTCAAAATTTGAAAAAATTCCCAAAATTTAAAGAAGCCTATCATTAAAATAAATGAAATCTTTGAAATTAAAAAATGCTTAAATTGGAAAAACTCGTAAAAATTTAAAAATCACTTAAATTATAAATATTGTCAAAATTAAAAAGCTAGGATTTAAAAAATCGCTTGAATTAAAAAAGACCAATATTGAAAAAAATTAATAAAATTGGAAAAAATCGCTCAATTTGAAAGAGTTTCTAAAATTTTAAAAATCGTCAAATCCAAAAAAGTTGAAATTAAAAAAAAGCATAAATTAAAAAAAAAAAAAAGTCGCTAAGCTTAAAAAACACGTCAAAATCAAAAAGTTTCGTAACCCTTTCGACCCGGATGGTCGAAAGGGTTAAATTAAAAAAATCGCCTTAATTGTAAGAAATATCCAAATTAAAATAAAGTAATTAAAAAAAGTAAAAATTAGAAAAAATCGTTCATATTGAAGTGCTTAAATAAAATTTTGATCGAAACTTGTCTATTCAATAGCATTATTGGATTTTTAACCCATTTCCAATGATGGGTACACAAATATTCAAAAATAGAGTAGTCTTGCGTTTCATGGACAGATGCAGAGAATTTTCGGAAGTCAACTTTTCCATACAAGTCGTAAAATTTTCAGAAATTTAAAAAAAAAATACGCAAAATAATTTTAACAGAATTTAATAAATTTATTGCAAGATGAAACCGAAGTTATTGCTGTTTTTTTTTTAATTACAGCAATTTTTAAGACTAATTTGGAAAAGTTGAGTTTAGGAATTTATTATAACCAAAGGGGTTTATGCTAGTTCAAAAAATATTCTTCTTAAATTTTTGGGGAGTTTTTTATTTAAATAAAAAATTTCTGTTGACCAAAAACAAAAAAAAAAAAAAAAGGAACAGAAAATTATTTTTTTTTTTTTTTGTAGTTTTGATGCCGCATTGGCATTTTTATAAAATCGTATTAATTGGACCTTAATTAAAAAAATGACAAGTCCCAAACAAATTTTAAACCCCCCTGTGGAACAACAGGAGGAATACATAATAAAGTTTCTAAAACTTCCAATCCTCCTCTCAAGTCAATAGTTTAATGTATTCAAATCTCTCTAGTAGTTTATATGTGATATATATGTATATTTATTTTTTTTAGGTTTGATACCACTGTGCGGCTTTATAAGTGTTATGAGTAAAACTGTGCAGCTTTAAATATTTGTATACAATTTCAAATTGTTATTTACTCTAAAACTTATTTGCCTTTACAACTTTTTTAACTCAAACAATTTTTTTACCTCTAAAGTTTTTTGTCAAAAATTTTTTTTACTTAAAGAAATGTTTTTTGGCTTTTGTTTTCTTCTTCCTGTTTTGTGTTTTCTCACATTATTTTGTACCACATGCTTTGGGTCAGTAATATTTTATATGCACCTAGAAATTTTTTCAATTTAAAAATAAAATTTAAAAATGTCTGCTTTTAAAATTTTTTCACCTCAAAAATTAGTTTAACTCGAAAATTTTTTCACCTCCAAATTTCTTAAGTTAAAATTTATTCAAAATATTTTTTTCTAAGCCTCCTCAAAATTTTTTAATTTGTAATGGAAAAAAAATTTTTGACCTCCAAAGTTTTTTATGTCAAATTTTTTTTTTAAATTAAAGAAAATTTTTTTTGCTTTTAAAATTGTTTTCTCATATTATTTTGTACCAAATGCTTTGGGTCAATTATATTTTATATTCACCTAGAAATTGCTTTACTTTAAAAATATTATTTATCTTAAATACTTCAAAAAACTCTCTGCTTTTAAAATTTTTTCACCTCAAAAATTTGTTGAACTCAAAAATTTATTCACCACAAAACTTTTGCCACTTCAAAATCTGTTTTCTACCTCAGAAAATATTATTTACTTAAAATTTTTTTTCTAACCCTTCTCAATTTTTTTTTATTTGTAATCAAAACATTGTGGAAAAATTATTAAGGCCAAATTTAACGTTGTTTACCGTTTTTTTCCAGTATTGTTAATTTCGAATAAATATAATAGTTTTATTTTGCTGAAATTTACTTTTAATTTAATTTTAATTTTTCTTTAATTTCCATTAAACAACGACCATAATGAAATCACGTGTTAGACATCCCAATATTCTGATAAACAATGTTCATCTTGCTACGTATTACTTACTTTAATCTACATTATTTAATTCTAATGCTAAAAAAACAAAAATCCTTTACTTTCAATTAATATTTTGTCTATTTTTTTTTTTTTTGCAGAGGCGGAGACCTGGTTGACATGTTGCTGTAATTTCCCAATCACGTACAACATTTATCATACTTAAAACACAAAACGAAGCAAAAAAAAAAAACATTTCTTTACTACTATCAAACATCAAGTTAATCAGAAAAAACAGACCTCAATTTAAATAATCACTTAAACAATTTCATTACGAGATGTTGCAGAATGATGTTGTACAAAATGACATTGAACGTGGAATAGTACTATCAACATTGTTACAAACAACAATATTGTAAAGACATATTTTTTGTATACTACAATTTGACAAATCAATTTAGTACGTAATTAGTTATGCAAATAGGGAAAAATGTTTTTGTAATTCACTAAAGTGTCATGCAATATACATACATATGTATAAATACGTAGTATGAACATGAGAGCATGAGACTGACTACAAAATAACATGCAATGAAACTAAACGAAGTAAGTGTTAAAATGTATATAGGGAGTTGGAAAGATTTCTATTGTCTATTTAAACATTATAATCATTTTAGATTGTTATTTAGGTGTAGATACAATTCTTGTTGTTGTTGTTTTTATGTATATTTAATTAAAATATCTTTGATAAGGCTGTGTTAAACACCCACAAATATTTGCAGTGGTTTAAAAATGTCAAGGAATAAAACTTTGATAGGAGAATTTTAAAATAAAATTTAAATTGATAATTGAAATGTATTCTTGTTTTTTTTTTAATATCTACTGTGCGTATACTTATTATTATAGAAATACAAAAAATATTAAGTATACGCACATTCTAAAAGGTGTTTTGGAATTTTTTCGTGATCAATTTTCAAAGTTTTTTTTTTTTTTTTTAAACTGTGTAAAAAGGCATTCACAATATTGGAATTAATTAAATATATGACCAGACACTTAAAAGGAAATCCTCTAACCCAAAGCTACCCGCCGATTTGGATGAAACTCAGATATGTAATAGAGAATAAAAATCTACGCTTTACCGTTTTTTTTTATGATCCGCCTTCGATTTTTACACTCAAAATAATATGTCTGTTGACTCAATAGAAAAATTTCTTAATTTAATAAAATTTATTCTTGATTTGTTAATTTTACCGCAGATTTTATTAAATCTAAATGAGTGATGACATTATTCTTTCCAGGCTTGTGGAATTTGATATCGTTAAATTCATTAAGTCATACAAACATTTTCGAATTAATTATCTATGAAAGTAAGATAATAATTTATATTTTATGATAAAAAATCCATTTTTCAATAGTAATAATTTCCTTTTTTTAAATGTTTCTAAAGGAAAAAGTTCTCAGAATCTGAAGCTTATCCTTAAAAAAAATTGTTTATAATCCGACTTATTTTTTTAGGCACAATTCTATATATTACAGGGCGTTTTTATAACGCAAAGTGCATAACATCTGTCAATTTTTCTATTGGATTTTTTCTATAGGAAATGGTTCCTGGTTCTGAGCACAAATTTTATTAGAATCACCAACATTTTCTTTAGGAAATTTTTTTAGAACATGAACCTTTTTCTATGGGAAAAAATGTTTAGAAATAGAGGCTTTTTGTATTTTAGTACGGCTTAAAATCTGAGACTTTAAAAAAAAAATGCTTTCTCTATTGTCTTTAGAAAAAGAAACCATCAGAAACTCCCACTGAATTGTAATACTATTTCTATAGAAAAACTCTCAGATTGTAATGACTTTCTGCTAAAAAAAATATTATTACAAAAATTTTTATTAATAAAATATTTTAAAAATGACTTGGTTCTTTTATTTTTGGCACAAAAATGGTAAAATTACACATAATTTCTGAAAATTTTCTACACATTTTCAATTCACATTATGTGTAATTAACTTACACATTATGTGCATAATTTGTTTACACACTGGTAGTAAATTTACCCAATTTAAAGTAGGAGTACAGTTTCCTACTCTAAGTTGGGTAAATTTCAACTGAAAATATATAGAGTGTAAGTATTTTGGTATGAAACATATTTCCATAGCTTTTCCTGGTTTAAAACCTACAAATCCCAAAAAAATCTCCGATACCTACTATGGTATATTCTTTGATTTGGTATCAGAAATGACAAACCTTTATATCTAAAACTTGTTAAGGCACAAAAGTACATTTGAGGGTTTAAATTGTGGCTCAAATTGTTCTATAGTATCATATATAAGTATATATAACATCCCCGAAAGAGTTACTATCAATAAAAACAACATTTTAAAGAAATTATATGACACAAGGCAATATTTGTGATATAGTAACATTAAATGAGTCAAAGGAATCCCATAGTACTTTTAAGGCACTATTAGTACCACAAAAATTATTAATGTACAGTTCCAAATAATAAAATAAAATTAAAAGTGAAAGTGAAATTATGGTGGTGAAAAACTTTTTTGGAAATGAAAACAATTTTTGTGGTGAAAAAATTTATGAGGTAAAAAAAATTAAGTGGTGAATAAAAATTTTTGTAATGAAAGAATAGTTCATGGGAATGGTAAAAAAATATGAAAAATATTTTATTTACCATTCCCTACTATAAAGTTGTAATAAAATACACACAATAGGCATGTTTTCTTTGTACACTTAAGCTAGCAAGTTATTTCATTTGTATGGAGAATTAAGCGAGTTAAGAACTAGTCGCTTAGTACTCGCTTAATTCTCCATATAAATAAAATAACTTGCTAGCTTAAGTGTACAAAGAAAACATGCCTAATTTGTATGGAAGATTTAGAGGTACCTTCATATGTTCACTTACAACTTTGCAACCGTTGCAGCATTTTGCTTGTTTTAAATGCCAAACTGATCCCGAGCAGTCAATAAATTAAGGTAAAATGGGCACCGCCACTTGTATCTTCGCGCGGTAATCACCATTTCAACTGACATACTTGCATTGCTAAATTGATGTAAAATCGCATAAGGACATTCTTCATTCTTATGCGATTTTATTTTACTTTTATTACACTTAGACAAAAAGTTAGTCAAAAATTTTGTAAACGGGTTTCAATCACACTTTACTTTTTTTGTACTGATTTTTAGTAAAAAAAATTATTATTTAAAAAATCTTTTTACTATTTACATTTTGTTGCTAATTTTAGAAATCATTTTACAAATTTTTGAAAACCGATTTGTTAAAATTAGCAAAAAAATTTACTAATTTTAAAGAAGTGGATATTGAAGGAAATGTTATTTCAAATTAAAACTTACACCTACAAACTTAAATTGCCTTTAAATGCTACATAGATTAAAAAAAAGGATCGGAAGTGAATATATCGACTCAGGTCTAAAAATAGGACATCTACTTAAAATAGCACTAAAAAGTTTTTTTATTTCCTAAAAACAATTAAAATTTTACCTTATAAGTAAAAAAAAAATTTACTAAAATTTTTTTCAAAACATAAATTACCAAAATAAAGCAAAATGAAAAATTCGTTTATGTGTAACAATTTTTAATCCTTTGATCTTTTGTTTTTGTCTGAAATATTTTTGAAAAAAAAAAAAATAAAATAAAAAAAATTTTGATAAAATACAAAAAAATTTTGATAAAAAAATGGAAATTTTTTACTAATATTAATAATGATTAGTAATTTTTTTTTTGCTGATTTTAGCAAACAGATTTTAAATTCCACTTTACAAAATGTTTACTAAAATTTAGTAGCGGCAGCTAATTTTTCCTACAAATTTCATTGTACTACACGTCAGCAGACATGTGTTGCTAAGATTAGCAAAAAATACCGCTGGGCTCAAATTAGCAAAATTTCCCGTAACAGCAAAATTTTGAGTTGCCATTACAGACTTTTTTTGAAGAGTGTACTTTATGGGATCTTAGATCAATATTTCGACATGTTACAAACGGAATGACATACTTATGTATACACCAACCACATATGGTAGAAAGTATATTAACTAGTGGATTTTGAGTGTCCGAGTATTTTGTATATTTTTGGATACTCGATACTAAAAAGTAGATTAGATTAGATTCAAAAGGTCGCGATCAAAAGATGTTGATCTTTTGTGCAGCATACTAAAAATTACATGTAAAAAAAATGCGACTTGGCTTAAAGTATAAACCTAGATATACATCTCTGCTACGAGAAATACTCAAAAGTGAAAAATTGGTGGGAGAAAGTTAAAAATTATGAACAAAATTGAAAGATATTAGTAAAAAAGTTTAAAATCTTCCCAGCTGAATATTGTTTTTTTTTTTGTTGCAAGTCAGAAGTTGTAGATGTTTACCAAAGACGTCTTAGAGATATGTCCGCATTTTTTTTCTTTTTCTAAAATGACGCTGACAAACAGCCTATTTGTCAGCACTACAAGAAGTCTTTTGAAATTGACATTAACTGCATTTTTGTCAGCATCGTAAGAATTTTTTCTTAATTCGCTTTTACCTAAGACTAAATTTTCTTTAAAAATTGATAAACCTCAAAAATAACACAGGCAGTTACAGGACCTCAAATGTACAAAAAAATCCGTTTAGTTAGAATATATCGAAAACCTAACGTGACAAGGATTCACTCAGTATGTCTAAAACGTTTGGAAAAGCATAGCCCGATTCTTGGCTAGAAAACCTTTTCGGCCTGTGTAATCGATTTAAAACTTTTTTGTACTTATTTTGAATTTAAAAAATTTCATATTTAAAAGAAATATTCATGTTAAATTTATAAACAAATTTGAATTTGAATAAAGATAGATTTAAATATTTGAATTTGAAATAACGGGTGTTTTTTAACCGCTTTAAGATTTTATTATTTACTGAAAATATAATTTACTGCAAATTAGTAAATTTATACAAATTCGATTTAAAATATCAGCATTTTTATAGAAAAAAAAACTCATATTTTCCCCTTGCAATCCCTTTTTTAAACAGGCAGGTCTACCAAATATTCGATTTTTGATTTGAGTGAGGTACAGCCAAATAAATATTTCTCTCCAGTACAGTTTTGTGCATACAACTCTGGTGAATCTTACGTACAGAGTGGGGCAAAAACCATCATCTATTTTTCTTTGGCTATAAATTTGGTGTAAAATAAACTTTTTTTTTTGCTTTTAGCTGATTATGTTTATTCACACTTATAAATTTTGTTTCAATTAATTGTAGAACATTTATGGCCGACAAATGCCGCGTGTTGAGTGTCGCGTTGTAAATTTCGGCTTGAATGTTGTTCCTTAATTTCCCCAAGGTGCAGGTGCTAGTTTGCCTACACCAACGACTTTAAATATCCCTATGGAAAGAAGCCCGCGACAGTTAAATGGGGAGATCTGACTGGTCAGGCAAAAACACCGAAACGAAAGATTATACGCGTTGGAAAGGCATCCTTTAAAAAATGCCTTGTGTCGCATGATAACAAATGTTCTCTAAATTCAGATCGTTAACTTCTGGTAAATTTGAGTCAGCATAGCTCTATAGCGTTCGGCGTTCACCGTTATAAGGGTAACCGTCGGTTCCTTCGAAAATAAGGTCCAATCAGCTTTTCCATCGTAACTACACATCAGACGGTCAATTTGAAAGAAATGATGTTTTGTGACTTATGCGTGAATTTTCCGTCTCCCAGAACCGAAAGCTTTTCTCAGCAAAAACAGATATTACAAAGTAATTAAGGGAGTAAGTACGACACAAAGGGTTTCACTAGTTACCAGATTATTTACTCGCTTAATTAAGTTTCCAAATTTCTTGGAAATTTTAAAATATTTTTCTAAGAAATTTTAAAGCAATTGGCAATTTTTATTTAGTCCAGAATTTATTTAGCCACCTCGTACAGGGCCTTAAAACAAAAAATCGATAGGAATAATTTGCATTTCAATTTATAAAAAAAAAAATTTAAAATATCTAATTTTTGCATTCAAAAATTTAAGTTCATAATTCAATGCTATTTCTCATTACAAAGCATTAAAAATATAAAAATTTTTTAAAAATCACTTTTCAGCAGATCATTTTTAATTTTGTTCTATTTTTTTTTTCAAAACAACTTAATAAATATAATAGTGATAAAAAACAACTACCAGTAAATTATTATTTTTCGTGTTCTTGAGGCGTATATCGATTCACTGTTTTACATTATAAATTTCGCACTTGTATACTTCACGAATGTCAAAACCAAATTGACATACCATGCCATTTGCGAAAACGGCAAAACTTTGCAATAGGATGATACTTATTGCCGCACCTTTTACATATTTGCTATTTAAAAATATTCTCAAAAAATATTAATTTGTGCAAAGGTTTAAATTATCTGTGAAAAATTTTATTTAATTTAAAAATGCATATAAAATCAACAAAACAAAGTAAAATTCCACACAAAATAATATTTCAGCAATTTAATGCATAGAGAACTTCAACATATACACACATGTTTATAGATTTATAAAATTTAACAGAAAATTTTGTTTATTTCCTGGGTAGGGGGTAGTTTTAGTAAATTTACAAAGGCTGTCCTAACAAAGAAAAAAAATAAGATTATTTTATTGGGCATATATGACTTAAGTTTCCACTACATTATATTTGTTTAGAATCACTTACAATTTATTCAATATAGTCGTGCAATATTGCAAAAACTTCAAAGAAATCTTAGTTTGAAAAGCAAAGTCCGTTTGCAAATGGTAATTTTTTAAGCCTACAAGCAATTAAATAAGTCGATATTGTGTATTGAATATTATTAATAGAAACTGACATCTTGATTGTTAACATTGCATTTATCCAACCCGATAACCCTCTTTATTTTAAAAATCTAGTTTTAAACCAAAAAAAAGAAAATATTTCTATTCAAATTGTTATGACTGTATGTATGAATATTAAAGCACATAATAAATATTTTAGAATATATGGCAAAAATACAAAAAGATACTCATACAATCAGTTTTTCATGCATCAACTCATCGTCAAGTGAATGAATGAATGAATGAATGAATGAATGAATGAATGAATGAATGAATGAATGAATGAATGAATGAATATGTGTTGACAACATTTGGATGAAAAAAACTATAAAAAACTTAGAATGCATAACAAAAAGAATATGCAGACTGGAATTTTTGTGTATTTATATGCATAAAATAAAACTATATTTTTGTGTATGTTTATATGAACATAAAATAAATAAAATGTTTAAATATGTATCAAACAAAACAAACAAAAAACAATACATATTCAAGGATAGAAAGTACTAACAAAAAAAATTGCAATCATACCACATTCAACAATGTCATGAAGCCTTTTGGCAATATTTTTTTTCAAAAATATTTTCCAAAGCTTTTTATGTATATTTTATTTTGCCACATTTTGTGTGTGAATGGGCATATGGATGGATGTGTGTGTGTGTGTATGTGTGCAAGTTTTTTATTTGATTTATTTCATGCAGTGAAAATTACTTTAAATTTGATTTTCATGCTGCATACTTTTGGGTGTTTCGGCTTTATATAGAGATTTTTATTTCTTTTTTTTTCTTTAGCATATACATAAGAAGGTTTTATAATAAGGATTGTGTGTAGTTTTTTTTTAAAGCGAAAATAATATTAAAAAATTTTTTTTGTTGTCTTCTTCCGTGTATATTTGTTTTGTACTTCTTCGCTGTATTTTTCCCCAAGATTTATTTGCTTTTAAATTTTTCAACAAGGTAATTTAAACTACTCAAGCAGATGTTAGAGAAAAAAATCTATAATATTCAATGATTAAATCAGTGATGAAAAATTATAAATTCTTTAGAAAATTTTAGCATCTTGGTTTTTTTTATAAAATTATTATTACTATATTTATCCTCCTTTATTCGATCTTCAATATTATAATATATTATTACTTAAAATCGAGTTCAAGATCCTTTTATAAAAAATAATAATAATGATTATTTATTATTTCTTTTACTCCAATATTTCGTCACCACATTGGGTGAAGAAGAAGTCACCCAATGTGGTGACGAAATATTGGAGGAAAAGAAATAATAAATAATCATTATTATTATTTTTTATAAAAGGATCTTGAACTCGATTTTAAGTAATAATATATTATACAATTATTATTATTATACAAATTAAAGAAAGTTTAACATCATTTAAAAGAGTTAATAAAAAAATGTAAATTGTAAATAATTCACAGACAAATATTTATAAAAAATTGAGGCAATAAAAAATGTTGATAGAATTCTTTAAAAAAAAATCTTTAATATCAATTTAATTCTTTCAAGGCTCTTGTATGTGTGTGTGTGTGCGTATAAAATATATATGTTTCATTTCCTATGTGTTTTGAAGGTGTGTATATTCGTAATATTTATAAATTTAAGTGCATCTCTTGAGGTTTTATTTATTTGCTTTTTATATGTCTTCTCTATGTATGTAAACAGATGTCATTTTGCCCTACGGCAATTTTTGCATTTCCTTGTACTTATTCCTCTTGCTTTCTCTGTATGTTTTACTCTTTTATTTGGGGGTATTTATTACCCACTTGTGTCTGTATTGCCAATGCCACACTATATTACAAAGTTGGTTGTTGGTTCATACCTTCATGATATGTCTAATTTATATGTAACATGTGCGTAAGTAGCATTTATATTTGTATGTCTGCATATTTATTTGTACATTTGTAACATGAAATTCTTACATTGATTTTATTATTAAAAAAATGTTAAGATATTTTTAATTCACTATGAGGGTGGTTTTCACGTGTATTTGTCAAAATCTGTTTTATTGGTTGGTAATAAATTTTATATTTCGTGAAAAAAATATATATATACACTCACAATATTATTTCGTTAAAAACAACTTAAATACATATTAAATTAATCGAAAATACAATCAAAAAGAGGACTACTGATTTTCCATTATATTTAACCCATTTTGTTGTTTATTTTTAATCATTGTTTAATAACCCACAAAAGTAGTAAAAACAATAGAAATTCGTTTAAAATAACCATCAATTTTTTACCGACAAAAAGTTAGAGAAAATTACTTTTGTGGTTTGTTTTTCAGATTAAAAGTTTTTTTTATTTGTATGTAATTACAAAACAGAACACAACACATGCAGATGTATATATTTTTATTGGCTTTGTGTGTAATGTATATTTCAATAATTTCTTGTAATTTTTATTGAAATAATTTTGAATATATACAAACTATTTTGGTAAAAAACCAAAAAGGAATTATATGAATTTATATTTTTTGAAGCAGAAAACATAAAATTTTACATTTAACCGAAAATATAAACTCCTACTGAATGTCTGTAAATTTTTATTGTTTGGTTTTTGAATGACTGATTCAAATAGTTAAAAAATATATTTCTATAAATTTCAATTGAGTCTTCATTTAAAAACAAACTTTACGTATTACTTTTTAAATAAACTACAGTCGGTAACGGAAAATATATTGTGAGTGTACACTGTCGGACAAAATAAAGTATAAAACCGTAAAATAATGTTATTTTTAGCAAAATTTAAAGTATTAAAATTTGATTAAATTCATTTAAAAATACTACACGTGGACCATTTATTAATCACAGAGATCCAAAAATCAAAATTTCTTTTGGCATTTAAATTAAAAATTGCAAATACTCGGCCTGATTACGGTTGTCGTAGTCGAATTCGACAATAAGTCAAATTTGTTGAAAAGTCGTAAAAAAACACAACTATTAAAAAATTTTACCACTAAATTTGTCATAAATAACAATTGAATTATAAAAAATAATCAGAATTTAATTTCTCTATAATATACAATTTACGCAAAACCATTTTGTATGGAGTCGAAAATTTCTACTACAAATTCGACTGTTTTGGAAATTCGTCCACATATTAGGAAATATTTGTCGGATCCTCAAGTAATGTATACATGAAAAAAAAGCTAATTAAATTTACTTTTGAATGGCATAGAAATCTTTGTCAAGATTCGAAACTATCAGGCCTTAAAGTTAGCAATTACATCGTATTAAAATATCACAGTTTTATTTCCAAAACTGATTAACATTTAATTTTACATTTTTTTATAATTTTGTAATCCAAAAAAGTCTAAGGCCCATTATTATAACTTGCCGATAGCTAAAGTTAGGATGTTAACGGACAGATTATTTGTTTTTCGTTATTATAAGTATACTTTAACCTAAAAGTAACCGATAAGCTAAATGTAAGTTCATCTTACCTTTAACTTTTAACGTAAGGTTTAAGCATTTGAAGTTGCCACATTTTCTGCTCTGCAGTGTAGTTGCCGTGTAGTTTTTTGCTGTTTGGTTTTTTTCTGTGTTCACCGTCGACAATGTAAATTTTATATAACAAACATTTTGATCTTTTTCACAATTCGAAGAAATTTGTTTTTCGTTTGTATTTTTTGTTTGTTGTAAGTAAATAAATAAATAAAAGTACGTCGTTGCCACTACGTATATAAAAGAACCATTTTAATTTGTCAAAAGTAATCGGTTTTTGCTCTAGTAATGCCATATTTTTAAAAAACTTAATTTTATTTTATAAGGAAGTTGTAATAACCAAAAAAAGTTAAAGGGGACTTTATTCCTCACTTTAGCTAAAGTTACCTTTAACTAACACGCACCTTAAAGGCAAGTTATAATATTGGGCCTAAGAATTAATCCATTATATAAATTTTCATTTTATCATATTCACTTCCATTAATACTGACGATTTAGTCATTATATGCAAAATTATAAAATTTTAATGCTTAATTCAATTCCCGATAGTTGAGAGTCTTACGATCCAGTTTAAATATTATTTATATTATCTGAAAGACAATTTTATAAGCTTAATCTGGTGTATACATAATTTTTTAATCTGATTAATATTTTCCTATTCTGTAAACGAATATCCATATGAAGTAAAATTTGGCAGTTTTAATCTTAAATATCACGCCCACTATAAAAAAGAGACGGAATATTAAAACTAACATTACACTTTTAATCTGTGGGCTTCTAAAATTAAAAAATGGTGTAATTTTCGTGTTTTCAGATCAATTTGTCAAATTTTGAACAGTTTAAATTAGGCTACGATTTTTACTTTTTTACTTTTTTACTTCTATTTTGCCCGATAGTGTATATATATATGGTCTGTACGAGGTAATTTTGGGTAAAGTCTGGTAAAATGTGAGAGTAAGCAAAAAATTCTCTCACAAAACCATAAAAATGCCCAAAATACTGCGAACGCACAAAACCACATTTCATACCCAAAAATAAACGTCAAATTTATTCATATTAAAAAACAGCTTAATTAATAAATATATTTGAAATCGCAAATATCTATTTACATTTTCAAATGTATTTTTCATTATTAAGAAGGAAAAGTTGTTTAAAGTAAACTTTTATTTAACTTTAATTTTTTTCAAAAATGCAAAACAGTTAATTTATTAGCAGCAGCTGATGATTTGACAATTTTACCATTTTACCCAAATAAAAAGTACGGGTAAGTTCTGGTAAAAAGTGAAACACAATTACTCTCTTATAAACGCTCTCATTTACTCAATTTTTGTTACAAGAAACGCTTTCTGGTAAGATTTGGTTCCCGCGGGCATCCGCGGTAACATACGTCGAACACACCTATTATTTATATAGATACAATTTTATTTATGTATTTTAAAGTTTTCCTTTTAACCAATTTTAAATTTTAAGAAAAATTAAATCTTTTTGGCACGCTTTGATTACTGATAGTTCTTGGACTTCCAAAATATTAGTTTTAAAGAAATTTTTACAAATTTTAACATAACTTTTATGCATTAAAATTCTAACAGTTAAGGGGTTCTGGTATACGAGTAGTTTACGCCAAATTTGATCAAATTTTATATATGGTGTAGTGAAGAATCCAACTTTGAGCCGAGATAAACCGTAAACTACACACAATTTTGAAAACCCAAAAATAGCACAGATATTATAAAAAAAAAGTTTCATCATATTGATGCATATTTGCCATAAATCGCTTGCCATAATTTTTGCCGTCATATTTATAAATTTTTTTATAAAAATTATAGAAGTGATTCATAAAAATGTATGTCAAATGTTTCATAAATCTTTATCATTTCATGAGAAAAATTGTTAGAAATTATTAACTTCGGTTGCAATTTTTATTAAGTTTGTATTTTTATTTACTTTAATTACTAATTTTACACAAAACAAAAAATATTTAATTAAAATAATGCAAATTAATATTAAATAGCCTCATCACATTGACAAAAACTCTTCATAAATGTAATGGCATTTCTTTATAAATATTGATGAAACTTCTTCAAAAATATAAAGAAACTGTTTCATAAATGTGATGAAACTTCCTCATAAATAATTGATAATACTTCTTCATAAATATTACAGAAACTTCTTTTGAAATATTATATGAAGAAAATTCTTATGTGGTCTACGATGTGGTCTATCCCTGTGAACGCTGAAAACAAGACAGATCCAGCACATAACAGTGAAGTAATACAAATATGATAGCGAAAACTTAAATTTTTCTGATCTGACCGCAATTAGTGATTTATAATTCATTTATTGTTTTAAATCTAAAAATACAATTTTAAATTTTCTAGGTTTTTATTTCATCTTTTGCATTTTTTTTTTCATTGTGAAAACAGTTTTAGTGATTAAAATTGGTATTTAATTTGATTAATATTTTTAATTTAGATTAATTTTTTTTTAATTTATGTTATTTGATGCCAATTCCAAAATTAAAATTTACTTTATATTCTGGTTGCTGTATTTGAAAAATGATGTCTTTTCATTTCCATGTACATTTTGTGGGAATGATGGGTGCCATTTTTAGGGGAATGATAAGTCAAATGATTTTAAAGGTCCTATCCCAGGAATATCACTAAATTCGTACAAAGTATTGTTTTTTGTTGTAGTGTTAGTGTTTTCCCCTTCTCCATTTTTTCTCTTTTTATTTTTGTTGTATATTTATTTGACCAGCAAATCAAAACTATATTTTAGACCAGCGATTCCTACTAACTTTTTCTTCACGGACCCTTTGAGGAATTTCTACTGGCTGACGGACCTCCAAATTTTTAATATTTAAATAAAAATATTTAAATCCGAAAATTTATAAAATGGAATAAATAAAAATGTGGAAAAACGTGTTCTTTAGAATTTACATAATTTAAGATATTTACCAACTAATAATTTTTGGTAGAATCTTTCAATTTAGTTAAAAGTTATTCTATGACAAAACTTCTAAGAATCTGTGATTTTTAAAATCTGCTGTTTTTTTTTTTGAAAAATATTGCTAGAGTCTTAAAAGTCATAATAATTTGAATACCCCATATACATTTTTCGAATTTTTTTATAAGAATTTCTTTTTAAGCTACACTTAGTTCTTATTTCATTCAAAAGTTTTGAAAATTGCGATATATTTTTTATTTTTATGGATTTGTTTTTAAATACAATTATGGCAACTGATATCGAAATATTATTTATTATTACCTCCTTATTTTTAAATAATTTTTTCGGAACTCTTTGCGGACCCCTTTGAATGCATCTACGGACCCCCCATTTGGAAACCATTGTCTAGACGGTAAAGTATTTGGTTTGTAAGCAAAGCGTTGTAGGCTCGAACCCAGTCGATTTTTTTAAATTATTGCTGTTTTATTTGAGTGAAATTCTATTTTTAAAACTCATCCCCAGGTGTGACCTTTGCGTCAGTTTTGTTACTGGCCTTTTATTTTAGCCTTCTTATAAGTTCTTTTGGGTTAGTCCTGTCATATGTTCTGTGTCATGTCACATGTCCATACTAAAGTGACGGACCATTTCATATAAAAGAACAGTACCTTAGGCCGGTCCCCGTCACAATGACCAGTTACGTGACGTAACCTGTGACAGGTCGTTTATAAAAGGGTATCGTATGAAAAAAAAAAATTAATTGTCATATTTTTTTTCATCAGACTTCTAATGCTGGTAATTTCAAGCAATATATACCTACCGGTGCATAGATAACTACTAGTTTTTGTTCGTGTACACGGCAGAGAACTGCAAAATCAACTTTTTCCTTAATTTAATCATACACAAAAATTCTTGTTCACAATTAATAATTCAACAAAATTCACTGTAGAATAAAATCAACATCATGTTACTGAACGCGTAATTCGGATCAGTTTGAATCATATGTCGATTATGTTTACTGCAAATTTAATAACCCAACAAAAAGTCAGCGTTAAATAAATCAGTAAAAACAACAAACAACGCGTATGAGTGTATTCATAATTAAAACAAAATAGGGTGGGACTTAAATACGCTTTTTTAGAATTTTTATTAGTAATAAAAATATTCTTCTTTGTGAAATATAAATATTTTTTTGGAAAAAAAAAATTTAGGTCGATATCTCTGGCTTGCCTAATCCGGAAAAATTTAAATATTGTCTAAATTTTTTTTATCTATTTTGGTTGGAAAATTAGGCAATATTTAACTTTAACCGGATTGGGCGAGCCTGACATGTCGACCTAAATTAAAAAAAAAAAATTTCACAGAGAACAATATTTTTGGTATTCCTAATAAAAATTCTAAAAAAACGTATTTTAGACCCACCCTAATATAGATATAACATTTATGAAATGTGTTTCTACAAAACCACCCCTTTTTTATAGATAAGAAACTATTTTGTTGTAATAATGATTACACTCATACACGTTGTTTGTTGTTTTTTTGATTTATTATACATCAAAATAATTATTGTTGGCTCGAATGAACAGAAAAAAATCAATGCTTTAACAACGACCGATGATTATAAATCAGTCAAAACAATTTGCACGTCGTTTGATTGATTTAAAATCATCAACAAATATGTGTGTTGGAGTATATTCAGCGTTTGAACGCAGACACATATTTATTCTTGTGTTGATTGCGTATGAACGTTTTGAAATCAGCAAATGCAGTTCTCTGGTACATGGTAGCTAACTAGGCACTGATAGGTATCTATGCTTGACATTACGGGCATAAAGGTGATAAATGTTTTGGATTAACAACAAATTTTTATCATCTCGAAAATTTCTTTCACCCTAAGCTTTGCTTCCACCACGAACATATTTGTTTCACCTTAATTTTTTTTCACCACAAAAAAACTTCGCATCAAAAAAATGTGAATAATGTTTTAGATTTACTAACAACTTATTATTTTTTTGAGCTTTAGATTTTTTTAAAAAGTATTATAAAAAATACTTTTTATAAATAATACTTTTATAAAACAAAAACAAATCTTAAGCTCAAAAAATAAATAAGTTATTAACAAAAGAAAAATGTTAAATAAAAGATAAAAATTAAACTTTTAGATTTACATCGAACTTTTTCACCTCAATATTTGTTTCATCTTAAAATTTTTTTTCACCACAAAAAAATTCGCATCAAAAAAAGGTGAATAATGTTTTAGATTTACTCCTAATTTATGTTTTTGAGCTCAAGATTTGTTTTTTATAAAGTATTATAAATAATACTTTTTATAAATAATACTTTTATAAAGAAAAACAAATCTTAAGCTCAAAAAAAATAAATTAGTTATAAACAAAAGAAAAGGGTTAAATAAAAGACAAAAATTTTTTTAGATTTACATCAAATTTTTTTCACCTCAAAATTTTCTTTTACAACTAAACTTTGCTTTCAGCACAAAAAAAAATTTCAACTCAAAAAATTTTTCACATCCAAAAAAGTTTTTAACTTTAAATATTCTTTCATTTAATTTTTATTTATATTTTTTGTAACATAAACACTGTGTATGATATAAAAGAAAAAGTTTGGCAAAACCGAATTTAATTCTTTCACTTATTTTAATTTATTTTAAATATTTTGATGCAAGAAATGCAATTTCTTTTCGATTTTAAGAAGTATTGGTTGATTTACAGATGTGTTTTTTAATTCTACTTATCGGGAAAACATCTTTTATCTTAAGTAGATTTCATTTTCTTAGTTAATTTTTTTAAATAAATATTTAAAAAAAATATATATATTTCCACTTACCTGACTTAATTCATCTCTTGATAAACGGGAACATTTTGGCAATAGAGCTTGCATATCATCTTCAAATTGTCCATCACCACAGCATGAACTATCATTGGCATCCAATGAATGAAATTGTTCTGAAACATTATCGATGGGCATTGCGAGATTAGAATGCATACCGCCACCACCACCTTGTGAGCTGCCGTTTTGTAAATTTAAATCAAAACTTAAATTTGTTTTGCCACCACCGGAACCAATGCCAGCACCGCCACCAATACCATCACCATTATTGTCACTTCCTTTAATGGAATCTAAACCACAAAATGGTAGACGTTGATGGTTGTTTAAGCTGCCATTATTGTTGTTTTTGTTGTTGTTATGAATATTTGTGGAGGATGTTGTATTGTTATTGTTGTTGTTATTGCTGTTTGTTAAATTTGTTTGAAATTGATTTTGTTGTTGCTGTAGTCCTCCTGTTGCATTGTGGTGTGTTGATATTATTGTTGATGTATCAGAGGATCTGTAATTACAATAAAATAATTTAGAGACGAATATTAATTGAATGTAATAATTGAATGTAATAATTGTTATATAACATGTTTTAGCATAATTTATATAAATTTCATTGGCTGGTTGGTTGTTTGTTTTTAAATACTTTAATACTTAATTTATATTATGTTATGGTATACGTGTGTGTGTATGTGTAGAGAGGGTGTTGAGTTTGCATGTTTTATGCTAATTAAACAAAGTTTATTTTTTATTCAGTGAAAAGTTTTATTTAAAGTTTAATTGAGCAACTTGTTTTGATTGTTATGTAGTATGTTTTTTTTTGTTTTGGTATTTTCATTTTCTTTAAGTGGCAATAAACTCATAATTTTCCTTTACAATGTTTTTTAAGCATAAAATAATGTTACTTGTTGTTATTATAAATAAAAACAATTAAACAGGTAGTTTTTAGTATCTAATGTAGTACAATATTAAAAATAAATATTTATTTAAATTTATATAGCTCTTGGTTTATTTAAAAGTTATCCTAATTTATTTTGTTGAAACAAAATTTTATATTTGAAATAAGATATAAAAATAAACATATTCGTTATTATTCTAATAATCGATATGATGTCTATCTTTATCTTCAACTTTGACTTTCAATCTTTGCAATGCAAAAAGTTTTCTTTTTAAAAATTTGTCAAGAAAAGTTTTTTATTTTTTGTAAACAAAATTTTATAGAAATTGATCAAACAAATATCACTAGTTTACAAAATATAATAATTTTTCTGCGCTTTTGAATATTTAAAGCCAGCTTTTTCTACTACTAAATATTTGGAGGTAAAAAATTGTTACATGTAATATCACAATATTCGATTGAAGATTTACATTTTTTCACTGACGAATTATGAAGAATTTGTCCCAACCGAATATATTTTATTTATTTATTTATTTATTTATTTATTTATTTATTTATTTATTTATTTATTTAATATTATTAATATTATTTATTTGGTATTCAGTAGAACTAAATATTACAGAAATACCAAGATTGCGATTTTTTTTTTTCAAATAAAAAAAATCCTTAAATTCAGAGGACATTTTTCTATAGAAAAATCGTGAGATTTTTAGGACATTTACCAGTTCAAAAACCATTAGAATTTGTGGATTTTTTTCTCCTAAAGAAGAACCTTTATATTTTAATAATTTCTTCCTTAAGAATACTCTTCAGATTCCAAAATTATGTTGGGTTTCCTTTCCGCTCAGACCTTAAGGCACTTTCCGGTTTGGAGGATTCTTCCTACAATAGAAAAACTTAAAGATCCTTAGGATCATCTTCTACGGATATATTTTTTCCTCTATTAATTTCAAAAGGCTATTGAATAGATAGAAAATTTTAAATTTAAGGCGTTTTCTGTAAAAAAAAAATATCACAATCTAAGGGTTTTTTCAATAGCAAAAACTCCTCAAAACCTGAGAATTTTTCTATAAAAAGCTATCCGAATTTCATGATAGATTTCCTTAGATTCAAAGGATTTTTTCTACAGCATAAAGTAAAGTTATTCAGTAGGAAAAACTCATCAAAAGAGTTATCATGATTATAAGAACTTCTTTCCACAAAAAACCCATCAAATTTGGAGTACATTTTTCTATCGAACACACCTTGAAGTTCTGAGGATTTTTTTCCTTTAGAGAAAATTATCAAATTCTGGGGAGTTTTTTCTATAAAATAATTCTTAGATCTTAAGAGCTTTCTTTATAAGAATCTGGGGTTTTATATAGTCTTTCGAGTTTAAGAATACTTTAAAAGGAAAAAGTCCTCCGAATCTGAAGATTTTTTTAAGATTTTTTTAAAAGAAAAAGTCCTCAGAATCAGGCAGTTTTTCCTTAGTTAAAAGTCTTTAGAATCTGAGGATTTTTTATAGGAAAGAACTTCATTATCTGATAGTTTTTCTATACACTCAGAATATTATTTATTATATTATTTATGTATGGAACGAATTTTTTGTATTAAACTACAAACAATAAAAAAAACCGTTCCATTAAAAAAAAAGTTTATTTTAAGGAGGAATATCTATTTCAACTTTTTTATACATTTGTTTGAAATGATTTACTGTTATTTACTGTTATTTACCGATTTTGTTCAGTTTTTCAGTTATTTTTTCATTTGTTTGAAAGTTAATAAAAATTTAGAAAATTTGTGTTTTATTATTAGAAAATAAAAAACAAACAAAAATACAAAAACGGGAAATAAATTAATAAATCAGTTATTTTTTACTAAATTGGTAGTTAAAATTTTAACATTTATTTTTAACTGATTAATCGTTTGTTTTTTTTACTGATGTGTCAGTTATTAAAACAACATTTTAAAATAAATAAAAAAAAACATTTGATTTAAGTGAAATGTAAGTAGACTGGTTTTTAAACGATTTCTTGTAAATGTCATTTTCTGTTATTTTAACTTACAAACTGGGGCTTTTTCATAGGAAAAACTCTCTATAGTCTGAGAATTTTACTGTAGAAAAAACTACCCAGAATCTAAGGAATAGAAATAGAAAAAAGTTCAAAGATTGTGAGGATTTTTGTATATGAAAAATTACTCAGAAATTAAATTTTGAGACTACCTAAATGTAATATAAATATACCCAGCAAAAAAAATGGTTGTCATTCTGTGACTATAACTTCTTTCATTGCTTCCTAAACTTCAGTTGACATTCTTTTATGATTTTTTGGTGTTATTCTAAGGCACTTCCAAAAGCATTCATGTGTTCATATTTCAAATGCAGTGATCTGCATATAAACCCGATGCATATCTTAAAATGTCACTCTTCATTACTTCTAAAGCATAAGTTATAGTATATCGTTATTTCAAATTGAGAAAATAGTTCTGATGAACTTTTTTAATTTTTTTATTAAATCATTTATGCAGTTTTGCAATTTTTATAAAAGTTTTGAAGAATCAAGAAAAACAGATTTTTTTTGAATTTAATTGAAACTAGCTGGCCAGTCATTTGCATTTTTCAGCCTCAAATATTTATGACGACGCAATCTGTGCATTTTTGCATTATGTATTTTATTTAACACTACATCATTTCCAGTTTTAATTCAGAATTAACCAAAATAATTTTAAAATTGTGTAAAAATTATTTCAAATTACCCAAAAATGTTTTAAAAATGTGCAAAAATTGTTCAAAAATATTTTAAAATTGTCTAAAAATGTTTCCAAATTGTACAACCAGTTTTTAAATTATCCAAAAAAAATTTAAAATTTGTATAAAAATTCATTAAAATTTTTGAAAAATAATTCAAAAATGCTTTTTCACTAATGCAGTATTATTTATTTGTTTTAATAAAGAGTATTTGTATATCAATGCATAAATTTCGCTTCTTTTAACTTATTCTTCTGCATTGTTATGAATTAAATTTTCATCAAAGCTTAAATATTACAAAGCAAATGAACATTTTCCACTTATGCATCATAATATCTAATAATTGTATTATCATTGCTTCCTTAGAGTAAATTATGAGTAATGCTAGTAGCTACATTTGAATACTTCCATCCTATGACACGCTAATGTTAAATTCATCGATGAAACCATCAGAAAAGAAGTGATGCCTTTGCCATAGTAGTGATGCTTTTATTGCTTCTTTGGCAGCTTCATTTTTGCTGGGTATTTAATTGTTTCTAACACAATTGTAACTACCAAATCTTTGTTAATAGTTTGTATTTAATCGAGATTGGTTGGAAACACCACTTTTAATTGAATGGAAATAAATCAATTGGTTGTAGATGTAAAAACACAAAATATTCTTGTAAACAAAATTATTATTTTTTTTTTTAAATTCATAGTAGTGGTCATGGTTTTCTAACTGAATTGTTTTCTTTGCTTAAAGGCTGGAAAATGAGGGTATTAACCCTTAAATTTTTGGTCACAGTCCCCACAACAAATTGATCTTTACTCCTATGGCGAGTTTTTTACTTTCCAGAATATTTGAAAAATTCCCAAAATGAAAATGGAGTTAATATTATTCAGTGAGCAAAATATATGTAAACTAGTGTAAAAACCCCAAAAATGTATGTACGACATGCAGATTTTATTGTTATAGGAAAAGTACTCGAGAGCGAGCAAACAGTGAAAGTTCTGTATACTTAAACAAAAACAATATAAAAAGTTTTGAGATTTTGAAAGTAGATATGAAATAGATTTCACTGTTTAAAAAAGTTTTCTCCCTCAAAATCATGCATGTTCATAGTTATGTATATAAATATTATTTTTATTGTAATGGCAAAAAAATGGCAATGGAAAATACATTATTATTTAAAAAAACCATTTGACTGAAATTGAAAAACAAATACTTTTCAATATATTTATTTTCGCCAGGAATACAAAAGTTGTATGTTGTTATTTTTTATATTTTTTTAACGTTTCTTTTCAAGATTTAAAAATAAAAGTTCATTAAAAGATGCTTAACCTTTTTGTTTTATATTCTAGGTTATTTTTTTTTACTATATCTCTACTATCGTAAGTGTTTTGCGTTTATTGCATCTTTGTTTGTATTTTTAATTTTGCATGTCTGTGTTTAAATAATTGAAAAAACTACAGAATACAAATACGCAAAAATTTAATTAATGTCAATTGCATTTTCATTAACTTTTTTTTTGCTATAAATTCTTCAAATTTATTTTAAAAGCTTTTTTTTTGTGTACACTGTTGTTTAAAATTTTTAAATTCCTTTTAATGTTAAGGATTTACAACAACAACGATAATAAGTTTTAAAAACAAAATTTTTCAATTTATGGTGGCTTTTTTTACCTTGAGGCGTTTTTACTTTGTTGTTGTTTAATAAAGTTAGTCCATGATTGAAGTTTTATTTTGTGTTTGCTTTTATTTTTCCAAATTAATGGAAATGACAAAGTTTATAATAATCAGGGCAGCGACTTTTATGCACTGAAATTATGCGCTTACAATATGTAGTAAAAAAATACAAAATATGCAGTTAAATGGCAATATACACTTAATGTTTTTCAAATTTATTACTGGAAAATATTGGCTTAAAAAATGATAACCAATATAATGCCTAAGTAGATTTTTAAGATTTGGAAATTACAAATTTAGTTTGTTAGCCCTCAAATAAAACACACGTGCGATTTTCGGCCCATGAAAACTTCAAAACGCTGTAATTTTTTCTAAAATTACTTTAAATGTTTCTAAAATTACTTTATATTAAATAAAGGGTGTCCCAAGAAGAACGCAATTTTTAAATTTTAAATAAAACACAGATATTTAAAAAAAAATCGTGAAACTTTATTATATCGTAAAGTAGACAGAATGAGGTTATGTATGGAACAATATATCGTGCAGATGGCCGCCGCGGCTTTGCTGGCATGCACGCGATCTTTTAATGAAATTTTCAATGACCGTTTTGCATGGATGCTGCGGTATTTCATTAATGCAGCGTCCAATTTCCTCTTTTAAGGCTTGAGTCGTCGTCGGCTTATTCGCGTAAACTATCGACTTCAAAAAACCCCAAAGAAAAAAATCTAATGGTGTTAAATCGCACGATCTAGGCGGCCAATTCTGATCTCCAAAACGCGAAATAACACGACCGGGAAATGACTGATGCAGCAATTGAATTGTTTCTCTGGCTGTATGACATGTGGCGCCGTCTTGTTGGAACCACATGCCCTCCACATTCATTTCTTCAATTCTAGGCAAGAAAAAACTGGTTATCATTTCACGATACCGAACACCATTGACTGTTTGCGCTTGACCTGCCTCATTTTCATAAAAAAAAGGTCCAATGATTCCTCCAGCCCAAAAACCACACCACACAGTGACACGTTGAGGATGCATTTGCTTCTCGTGAATCACTCGAGGATTTTCCTCACCCCAAATGCGACAATTCTGCCTATTGACGAAGCCATCAAGATGAAAATGGGCCTCGTCACTGAATGATTTTATCGGCAAAATCAGCATTTTCATGTTGTCTCTCCAATACCCAGCTGGCCAGCTGGCTTCAGTTCCTGAGTCAATTGAACTTTGTATGCATGAAGATGCAAATCTTTCGTCAAAATTCGCTGCAAAGTGGATTTGGAGACACCAATTTGGTGTCGAATTGAGGTGGATGGAGTTTGAGCGACATCATCACGTACAGCTGCGACATTTTCGGTCGATCGACCTGGTCGATGGTGCGTTGTTGTCTTTACATCACTAATAGACCCAGTTTCGGCAAATTTATCCATTAATCTCTTTACAGTTGACTCTTTTGGAGCATTATTGTGTCCCCAAATTGATCACAATTTGCGAACTGTAGCCGCAAAACTTTCACCATTTTGGTAAAACAATTTCACAATGAGAATGCGTTGTTCATTCGTGTAGCGCTCCATTTTTACTAACCTCGTACCTTCTACTAGCAAACAATAACAATTGTTCAAATGTCAAACAATGACACTTCGAATGTTGCCAGATTTAAAAATTGCGTTCTTCTTGGGACACCCTTTATGTCTATACTACAGATGTTTATCCGATGAGGGTTTAGCAAGAAAAAATTTAATTGATGTGAATTCCCACCTGTGTAAGTGTCTAAGCAAAAATTAAAAAAACGAGTTATTGTCTGATAAGCAGAAAATATCTTCATTATTCTGGCTAGTAATAGAACACCATGACGATGTCGCTCACATCGCAAAAAAGTATGTACTTTTGGTTTTTATGTGCGCAGATTACAAAGGTTCGGCATTTTTTCGAATTGGTTTTTTTGTTGCAATTTTTGTGATTCCAATTGGTTTTCTTTTTAATTCCAATTGCTTTATAGCATATTTTCCAATTTAATTTCAAAATCAGCGATATTTGCTCAAATTTGTGCAGAAATCAGCGAAATTTTATCAATTTTCCCCTGCTTTTTTGAGTTACCGCATGTTTGTAGTCTGTATAAAATTTAATTTGGCCGCTGCAGATGTTGCAATCTCTTATTACTCTCTTATTGTTACTCTATGATAATATTCGAAATATGTGCTTAAAATAATAAAAAGTGGGGCAAAAAGTATCACCCTATTGGAATGTGCCGTAATATTTGCAAATGGCATCATATGCCAGTTTAGTTTTAAGATTGGAGAAGTAGACACTTGCGAAATTTACAGTGAACAACAACGATGAATACTTGTAGTTATATGCCTCCAGAAGAAACATTTTCGCCCAATAATTCGTCTGTGGTATTAGTGCAGCGTGAATTCCGGTTAAAATATCCCAATAGTGCAGCGTCTACAGCGCAAACAATTCTACGTCGGGCGATCCGATTTGAAGAGAGCAGCACATTTCGGGACAGTTGTTTGGCTGTAAACTTCGCAGCAGTGCGTACAAAGTGGTAGAGGAGCCCGAAACATCCACCAGAAAACGTGCTTAATAATTACACATGTCAACCACTATTGAGCCATGCATACTGTATTTTCTTCGGGTTTAAAGGCCATGTGATTTACAACACGAAGGGGTCACTTCCCAGCAAAAACAGGGTTTCAACTACTTACCATCCTATTTACTCGCTTAATTACTTTTGTTCGCGATGTCTCAAAAGTTATGAGTGGTCATTATCTTCTCACAAAAAACACAAGGTAATGGGTGGTCATTACCCTCTCGCTTACAAACAGCCAAAAAATAATGAGTGCCCATTACTTTTTGGACATGGCGAACAAAAGTAATTAAGCGAGTAAAAAGCCTGGTAAGTAGTTGATACAATGTTTTTGTTGGGTTTGATATACCGCACGCGACACACTGCGTATTTTGCAGGATATCTTCCCAGCGCGTGTAATTACGCGTTTCGATGATTTCGCTTGGCTCGTCAGATCTCCCCAATTTAACTAGCACGTAATTTTTCCTGGGAGAAGTAAAAGAACAACATTCGAGCCGAATTGATAACATTGACACCATAAATGCTGAGCAAAGTTATACAAAATGTAATCAAATTATCTCGGGCAAAATTTTTTACAATTAATTGAAACAAAATTTATAAGTGTGAATAAACATAATCCGATAAAAATCAAATGAGTTTCACTTTAAACAAAAGTTATAGCGAAAAAAATCAGAAGATGGTTATTGCCGCACCCGGTATTTGGAGGTTGGTGTACTTTAACATTTATTAGCAGATTTTAATTGTACCTTTTCCTTAATACCTTCCTTATTTATAGAATAGAGTATACTCCTTTTTTTGTAGAATAGATGAACAATAGAAATATTAATTTTTATTGACGTATAAAGCATGGAAATAAAAATAAAAACCAAATTGCAGAATAAATTTTCCAGGGCCATGCACTATATACGACCTTAAATGAATTATCTTTGGTTTGGACACAGTTTAGAGAACAATTCAAGAATAACATTTTAAAAAATGCGCTAATTCATTAACATTTTAGCTTTAGTTGTATATTTCTCCGATAGGAGGAGGTGCAGCGCCAAAAACAGCATAATATTAATTCTGAGCCATGAGTTCAAGTCTTTAGAGAGTTATGTAAAAAATATTAGCGGTTTAAATTTAATCAACAATGGGTTAAAGGTGGATTCACAATGTTCCGGATTGCATCAAAGACAAAAAAAAAAAATAAAATTAAAGAAACATCGGAAAACCACTTATGTATTCTAACCGGGGTTTAAATTAATATTTCAAAAACCGGTTTTTTTTTTAAAATTATGGCTTTTAGAAGTATTCGAAAACCGCTATTTAAATAGATTGAATACTTGAGAACTGTAATTGCAGTTAACGATATATGGTTTTTATTCCCGGTTATGTTACATGTAAAAGCACCCACATTTTGACAGATTGCGAAAAATATTGGATTCATATTTATGGCTTCACCATTATTTTTTTTTGAAAGAACGTCCAATGAGTTAAAAGTAACGTTGACTTTTTATCAATATTTTTATCAACAAAGTAAATGTATATTTTTTCAAAAACGCATATTTTTAAAATTAAGTTTTAACAAACTAAATAATTTTTTCACAGAACTTGGGCAACACCAAAGGATTTGTAATTAAATTCTACCCCCAACATCAATCATCGGCAATCATTTTATTTTTCAAATTCTTAGATGAAAATCAAAAATCATAATTCGCACCTGTGTACCTTTTTACGTATGATGCATGGTAGAGTACCGGTTGGGGGTCAATCAAATCTTTATTTCAGTTTTTACAAAATATGCAAAAATATAAAAATTTAATGCAAAACGTGTAAAAATATGAATTCAAAATCATTTGTTATTCAAAATATATGTTCTTAAAGGTAAAATATGCAATAACAGATCCATGCCATTTTGTTGCAAAATTTTTGTTTCGGAAATATATTTGATCAAAATCGTTTTTAGGACACTAACTAGGAACATGCTGCCCTGGTAATAAATTTAAAAAATGGCAATGCAAATAATTTCATTGCCAGTGATATCAATTCAATGTAAGCACCAATTATTTAAAGGGATCAACTAATTCGTTCTATATATGATTTTTGTATGCATACGAAAAAAAAATTAAACCAACCGGAAGTCTTAAAATTCACTTTTTTTTTTTTGAACGCCTCTAATTGTGTCATATTTGATGGGCCAATTTTCCACTTTATTTAATTTTTTTTTTATTTTCTTGTATATATTTATAAACTCATAAATATTTTAGTTTTTTTTTTTTTGAAAGAGTTTACACAACATTCCACTGTAGAAGTTGTCAGCAAAAATATTTTTTTCTAAAAAAAAAGATTTTTCTTGATGTTTATACGTTTGTATTTATTATGAAATACATAAATATATTAACATAAATATATTAACATAAATATATTTTCTTAAGGGAAAATCTTAAAAGTTTAAAAAATGAAGGTCATTTAATCTATAGAAAAAAGTATTTGAATTTAAAATATTTAACAGCATTTTTAGAAACTTTGAAATACTTAAATAAAATAGTTTCTTTCAAATGTTTTTTAAAAAATAAAATTGAAAAAATGTACTCTGGAAAAGTTTTATACATTTTTTTTGTAAAATAAAAATATTATTTATTTTACTTATCTTAATTTTGAGCTCTCATCCCATTTAGTTTTTATACCACAAAATCCGTGCTAAATCAACTTTGGTGAAGAATTAGTTGGACAAACGGCATTTTAAACCATAGGGATAAATTTGAATTAAACTGTTTAACATTTCCCCAGCATTTAAATATTAGTTTTCATACACATCTAAAAATTTTCTTAAATAACTTTTTAATGAGTCTATATTTTTACAAATTTAATTACATACTTATTGCTTGCAATTTAAGATTATTTATGAAAAAGCTATAAAAAAAATATTATTTTTTTTTTTTTTGCAGTACATTTAAAATACATTTGTTAAACATTATGGTGAAGTCATATAAAGGCATCATAAAAATTCTAAAACATACTTTATTTTTATTTTTAGTTTATTTTATTTCATTTTATGATTATTTTGTTTGTTTAACTTATAAATGCCAACAAGTAGCAGTAGCAAGTATATAGCTCGTTTACTTTTATACATCACATGCAGGTCTGCCAGTTTTGGAGATTTTTGGTTTAAAAATATCCCAAATGCAGATTCGCCGATTTTTTGATCGAATAATGCCAATGTTTTGTTTAACGCCCCTACAAATAATTTATTGTAGTAATGAGAAATAATAATTATTTTATCTTTGAAATTCTTAAAGAATTGTCTATTTTAATAAAACTAAAGAAAAATGCATTTGATTCTCAGTACAGAAAAGAAGAAAATCTTTAAAAACTTTTAAATTAATTCGTGTAATTTTTTTCATAAAATTTTTGAAATAAAATGTCATTATTCCGCGAATGATTTTTTCGGGTTCAACACAAGTTGTTAAACAAATTAAGGTTAAATAAAAATGTTCGAAAACGCGTTTTTTTAGCCAATAATTGCTGAAAAAACGCCCTGCTAGAAATAAAATTTTGCTGGAAGTATACACTCAGAATATTATGTAGTTAACTGTTTGTAGTTTAATAAAAAAAAGTTTTCCATTCCATTTAAAAATAAAGAAACATACATTTGTTTTCCAAAGAAATATCTATTTTAACTTTTTTATACATTTGTTCAAAATAATTTACTATCATTTACCGATTTTTTTCGGTTTAATTTATTTTTTTCATTTGTTTGAAATTTAATAAAAATTTACCCACATCACGTTAATTTGTGGTTTATTTGTGTCCGTAACAGTTATTACAAAATTAAATTTTGTTTGCTGTCTGTTTCAAAAAAAAATATTCAAAAAATTTCAATTTGTTTTTTTATTTAAATTGCATACAAAATTAGTTCAATTCAAAATTCAAGAACTTCATAAAAACACAAACATATTCACACAAAAAGTGTCTATAGCTATACATACATATATTTTGTAAATAAAAAAAATACAAAAAAGAGAAACAATTTCAAATAAATGATAAAATCATTTATTTTTAAAGGAATTGGTAGGTAAAATTTTAACATTAATTTTAACTGATTATATATATCATTTGTTTCTTACGGATGTGTCAGCTGTTTAGTCAACATTTAAAAATAGTTCGGTAAATGACATTTTCTGTTATTTTAACTTACAAACTATTTTAAGTGTACAAATGTTTGCAAGCTCCGTAAAATATATTTACCGCGTTTTTAATAAAATATGTTTGCCTGCAAATGTAATAAGTTCGCCTGTAAAAATATACATATGTGTTTGTAATAGATGAAAAGCATACATCGGCAATATATGCAAGATGAAACAAAAACCATCATTTGATTTTCTTTCGCTATAACTTTTGTTTAAAGCGAAAACTCATTTAATTTTTAACTGATAATGTTTATTCTCACTTATAAAATTTTGTTTCAATTAATTGTGAAACATTATGTCCAAAAAATGCTGCCGACAGCGTTGATGTAAATTTAAGCTCTTTGGATTACATTTTGGATAACTGTTCGCAGCATCTGTTGAGTCACAATGTCAATTTCAGCTCGAATGTTGTTCTTTAAATTCTCAAAGTGCCAAAAATGCATTTTTTTTTTATTTTGGAAAAAGTGTCGATTTTTTATCAAAATCATCTGGCAGCCCTGATCATATGTGACCCACATTTATTGCATTCAATACGCCTCTGCTTGTATTAGTATTTATTGTTTTTTTTTTTTATAAATATTTGTCTTCGATATTTTTTTTTATTATTATTTTTCTTTTTATTTCAACTTAATGGCTGCCATTTTTATTATGACTTTTTTTCTCCAACCAAACATATAATGACTTTAAAATTAAATACAATTTTGCGGTTTATTGGCATAGTAAAACATTTAAATGTTTTAAACATATCATGCATAAGCTGGTTGTATTGTTTATTCTATTTATTTATTTTAAAAGGGGGTCTTAGGTTTTACTTTTTTCTGGGTTTTAATAGCTTTTTGCAGTTTTATGATCTGTTTTTTTTTTTTTTTTTATAAAAAAATGCATTTAGTTTTTTATTTGAAATGTCTTTAACATACATTTTATTAAATTATTACTTTGTGTTTTGGCTTAGTTTTCACAAATACATGATGTTTTATGTTGCTTCTGTTGTAATGGAAAAATTTTGAGTTTAAAAATTATTTCTTAGTTTTATGTGTTTTCATAATTGCTGGTTGTAAAATGTTGCAAATAGTGACATAATAAATAGTGCATATACATACATATATCACATCATATATGACATATTTTATGTTACGAGTATATCCCAATTGAAAAAAAATTACTAAAGAATTTTTTAATCATGTTTGAAAAACTATTATCCTTTACAATATCTTTTTAAACATGGTACATAAAAAGCTTAATAATTGTAAACATTTTAAGAGTTTCTCAACCTTGTTTAAAATATTCCTTAATATTTTTTTAGCATACTTGTAAAATGATTACTATTAGCAAAAATCATAACAGTTTTTCAAGAATGTCTGATAAATTGGTCTCCTTCTTAATATTTTTTCAAACCTTATATTATAATTTTGTTTCAAGTCTTATGTTCGTTAATATTTCTTCGGCACTTCTTTGTTTTGCTTTTATTTATATTTCTAAAACTATTATTTACTATAAATATATATTGCACATGCTTGTCATAGTTTTCTTTTTCTCAACAGCATTGTAAGTATGATTATAAAACACTTATTGCAAACGGCAATTTGTAAACTTTTTGAAGTCTTGTTCCAGTCAAGTGCCGTTAAGTTTATGGTTGAATATTTTGCACCGCGTGCATTGTTATTTCATTGCCATTCTTAATTTTGCTTCAAGAGAATGGATATGTATACGTTTTTGATGTTTTTTTTTCAGTTTTGTATTTTTTTAAGTATTTTTTGATTTTTTATATTTTTATAATGTTTAATTTTTTTTTCATTTTGTATTTTGTGTATTTTTTTAATTTTAATAAATTCACTTTTAAAAAAAATTCAATAAAATTTGAATTTCTTATTTGCAAACATAAGCTAATTCTACAATTGTAGGTATAAGCTTTTTATAAAATTGCAAGCATAAGCTAATTCTACATTTGTAGGTATAAGCTTATTAAAATATTATTTTAGTAATATTTTCACGAAGGTTCCTTTTTGATTTTTATACAATTATTTTAAAGCGTTTTCAATACTTTCTCAAATCTTTTTAAAGCTTAAGGCTTATGCTTGCAAGCTTATTATAAATTATTTCTAAAGGGTTTTGGTTTATTGGGATTGTTTTAAATATATTTTTGGTATGAGGAATGAGGTTTTTTTTAACAAAAAATATTAATCATACGCACTAAATACAATTAAGTTACTATACAACGATATCTTTAAGTTGGAGAGGGCCTTACTCGATTTTTTGAAAATATAAACTTAATAATATCTAAAAAACTATGAATATAAAATTTTCTTGAATGCCATTTTTCATTTTATTATTACGAGTACCTGTATTGCCAAAATATTGGACTAAGAAAAATTCGCATGATTTATTTTCTCAGATCTGCCTTATAAGATCAACATGTTACAGATTTTAGGTCAATTTAAGGATTTAGAGAAATGGAGGGAAGAGAATTTACCATGTTTTGTACATTTTCACTGGGGCAACATGGCGAGATCTTATAAAATTCGATATTAAAAAGAAGTATGTATAGCTAAAATTTTAAAAGGAACAACATTTGTCAATTTGACAACAGCTTAATATGATATATTTGACCACCTTTATTACTTATAAGTGATTTACAAAAAAATCCGCTATTAAAAATTTTAAGAGATTTTTTTTTTTTTTCACAATCGATACCATTTGGTTGCAAATTCTTTAATTTCATAAATAGGTTTATATAGTTTTTAATAGAGTGACTACATACATGGATTTCCATGAAAGTTGCTGCTCTGAGTATTATTTACATAACCACAATAATATGCGATACTTATACCCTACGCTACTATGTGGTCTGAATAAAACGAGTTTTTGCTGATGTTTGTAACAGAATATTGGACATACATCCACTTTTTAGTGTACCAATCGGCTCAGATTCACTTTTGATTCGATTTAGCGACAATCATTTGTTTGTCCATGGATTCTTATTCGCATGAACAGGTCGTAAACAAATGGCATCGTATATCAGTTTGGTTTTTACATTCGTGAAGTAGACACGTGCGAAATTTATAGTAAATAAAAATGGATAAAAAGGAGGTTTGCGCGCAATTATTCGTTAGTGGTGCAGACGCAAAGTGAATTTCTCAGCGACCGGGTCAATAAGCAAATTCATGAAGCCCTACTACAACCTCTCAAAATCACCTTTTGGTGTGTAGTTACTTTGGAAAAGGTAATTGGACCGAAGGAGCCGACGGTCTAGATTTAGACGATATGTGGTTCCATCAGATCGGGGACACTTGTCAAACCGCACGCGACATAATAAATAAAAATAATAACAAATAATGTCTTCCCATCGCGTGTAATCTTGCATTTCGGTGATTTGGCTTGGTCAGCCTGACATCTACCGATTTAAAGACATCTTGCTGTTGAGATATTTGAAGTCGTTGGTGTACGCAAACAAGCCCCACACCTTGGAGAAGTTAAAGAACAGCAATCGAGCCGAAATTGACAACGTGACATCACAAATGATGTGCACATTTGTACAAAATTTTGTCAAAAGAGCGCCAAACTTTTTTCGGACATAGTTTTCCACAATTAATTGAAACAAAATTTATTGGTGCGAATAAATAAAATCAGTTGAAAACCAAATGAGTTTTCACTTTAAGCAAAAGTTATAGCGAAAGCACAACAGATGATGATTTTTGCCCCACCCTGTATTAGGGATCCGTAAGAAATTCTAAGCCCACCTAACAATTTCCATCTGTCTATACGTTGAAATCGCAATTACCGCGCAAAGATTCATTTTTGCTCAGATGAAAATTGGTTTAGCGGTAAAAAATCGTTGTAGCGGTAAAAAAGTAATGAATAAAAATGCGAAAGTAATTTTAAATTTTCCATTTAAATTTGCATATTTTAGTACAATTTCATACAAGCGTCTGTTGAATAAAGCATTGTGTAATATTACTTAATTTTCAATTTTATATTTTTTACACCTTAAAAATTTTTTTGATCTCAAAAAATTTTTTCAACACAAAATATTTCACTACCATTTTTTTCAACAACAAAATTGTTGTACCATTCAAAAATATTAGCTAATTGCTGACATACAGTAATAAAGGAGAATGCAAAAAACACAAAAAAATAGTAAGTAAATTTCATCTAAACTCAATAAAAAAAATCAACTGGATGTTAGCATAAATAGCTTTTTCCTTTGATTTGTGAGTTAATAGAGATATTAACTATTAGCACTTTCAAGGGCACGAAGAATGTTGATGAAGGTCGTAGCTGACAAGAAAATGCATTACATTCGGCTTGTGTCTAAATAACTTTTTCTGTGTATTCTCCATGATTACTAAATACACAAATAAGTAATCTTTTTCATTTGAAAAATATTTCTATGATCTCGAACCAGACTAATAAATACATTTTCATACAAAAATTATAACAATTTATTTAACCCACATTTTCGTCACCATATTGCTTGACTTCTTCAGAGGAAATTTTTATATAAAAATATTCATACAATATATTTTATAATTATAAAAAAAATTTCGCCCGAAGATTTCACCCAATGTGGTGACGAAATATTGGGATAAATAAATTATTATAATTTTAGAAAAAAAAAACTCATTTAAAAAAGAATGGCGCATAATCATAGTTAAAATAAAGTATACTTTAAGAGTTCTAAAGTCGACTTTTCTTAAAAGTATACTTTAGGCATACTATAGACAAGTAAAAGTATACTTTAATCGCTAAAGTCTGCTTTAAAATTAAAACTAGCTGAAGTTGACTCTATCCAATTTAACAACACACAACAGCTGTTTTCCGCCAAGAAAATTTTTGTAAAAAAAATGTTTAAATTGCAAATTATTAGAAGGAAAATTATATCAATAAATACGATATTTTGCATAACATTTATTAAGTTAATAAATTTTTATTTTAAAAATACACTTTTTAATCCTTTTTTATAATTTTGTTTCCTTTTTACATTTTGCAATTGCAAATCTTTTATTTACACACTTTTCATTTTTTTCGGCAAATATAAAATCAGCTGATCAATGTTGCCACCTGCTTCTTTTTTAGTACAAAATGTATGCGGGCATTTGGTACATTTGATGTGATACCCATTTAGAGCCGGTTCAACATAAAACTGGCTTTAATTCTGACTATAATAGCAAAATAGATAATGACAACTTTTTAATTTAAACCTTTTTTTAAAAAAAGCCGACTTTAGTTACGGCCAATATTTTTATTTATTTTACCTGTAGAAAAAACGCCATGGAGGGTAGAAAAAAATCGATAAAACCGAATTTAAAATTAATATTACTCATACGCATTATATAAGGTAAAGTTTTTTATTCTTAAAAGTATGAATATATTTTATCCGAAATTGTTTTGCATTAAGTCTTAAAATATTTTTTGTCCTTTAGAGTCTGGGGCGTAGTCGTTATTTTTGCTAAAAATTCTTATTGTTAGATTTTGACAAATTTTTTAAGTGGAGATAAGTACAGAAGAGGCTGGTGCAACCAAAGTATATGCTTAACAACAAATTAAGTTTTTTTTTTTGAAATTAACCCTTCAAAGGAAAATAAAATTCAGAAATAAGTACTTCCTTTCTAAAAAACATACATAAAACATTATTGATTTTTCTTGTGCCACTACAAACTTCCTCTTAACTACATTCATCTCTTTGTCTAACAATTTAAATTATTAATAATTCAATTAAATTCTTTAAAAAAACCAAACCCAAAGTACTTCTCTCATTAACCACCGTGCATAAAGAGCATAAACATGGGATGAACTGGGAACAACAACATGTTTAACATTATAACACGGCTAATTGACATGGCTGACAATATTGGCCACTTTACATGGTTCAGAATAATAATACTCGTAATGAAATAAGAACAAAACTTTGTTACGCTACACAAGTCATTGGCTTTATTTATACCCTCTGTATGTACATGTAAACGCCAAAACGAACGAATATAATGATGTTAAAAATATATAAATATAAAATGGTATATAAAAACTTTTTATGTTTAATTAATGTAGTTAAGCTTTGGAAACATTAAAAAAATATGTAACAAGAATTCAGGGTATTTTTTATCATACTCCAAGAGCCACAATATACTTATATAATGGGTCCCGTTTTTTAACTAGAGGGTGGTTTGTGTGTAGGCACACAACGTATTGTGGTGGGGGTGCATGCAGGTTGTTTAGACGACACGAAACTGTATTATAATTATTAGGAAAATACTATGTACGTGTCTAAAACTTTTTATTCAGGGCAACAAGTTGTATTTTAATAGTATTTTTATTTTTATTATTTACATGTTTTTAACCTTTTAATGATATCGCATTTAATTATAAGGGATTGTTAAGTCATTAATAAGATTTTTTTTTTATAATTCAAATGGTCTACTAATAGAAGTAGTTGATAAATGTTGTTTGATTAATGGAAGTTATTGATTTTTTTTTTGGCATTTAATTTGTTGCTTGCTTTAAATTCTGTTGAACTTTTTTTGATTTATGATTTGTTGTTTTTTTTTTAGATTTTATAAAATATTTATTATTGCTTATGCCTGCAATCATGTGTCAAAAGGTTAATTTGTGACATATTTCAATGTGACAAGGTAAACTTTAATCGAGAGAAACACACACTTTGTCATGATTAATGATTTGCGAATATTTTTATCAAATTTCTTTTTTAAACATTTTCTGTTCCATAGGAATTTTTTGAAAAAATTGCTGAATATTTTGAGGGTTTTCTTTTAAAAATATCGGAATATAAATAGCTAGAGGAAATTTGAGTTCTTTTTGCTAAGAATCTCTCTCTTCTAATAAATTTATTAGTTTTTTTTTCAGAGAATGTTTTAACCCTTATCCTGTGTAAAAAAAGTAAGTGGGCCAAATTTGCCCAATAGTAATTTATTATAAAAACATTAAATTATGTATCATTTTTACAGTTTTCATATGAAAATATTACATTTGAATGGTTTTTGCAAATAAAATTATTGCAGTTAGTACATTTATTTGAATATTTTGTACTGATGAACGTTGGGGGCATATATAAATAGCATCGGCCTCTCTTTAGAGAGAAGAGCGCTCTACCACTTTATTCTCCTTTTGCAAACTTCGTACAGTTGACTTGACAAAACTGCTTCTCGGCATAATGGAACGACGTGATATTTCATCATGGACAAGGGCATTACCACACTCAGAAAAAAAAGTTTGTAGAAAAATTTGTAAATAGTTTTTAATCCCACTTTACTATTTTTGTACTGATTTTTAGTAAAAAAATTATTATTTAGCAAATCTTTTTGCTATTTACATTTTACAAACTACAGTGTTTTTACAAAATATTTACAAATTTTTGATGCTAGTTTCAGAAATCATTTTACAAATTTTAGAAAACCGATTTGATAAAATTGGCAGAAAAAAATACTAATTTTAAAAAGTGGATATTGAAGGAAATGTTATTTCTAATTAAAACTTACACCTAAAAACTTAAATTGCCTTAAAATGTTGCATAGTTTAAAAAAGGAATCGGAAGTACATATAAAACGACTCATGTCTGAAAATAGGACATCCAATTAAAATAGCACTAAAAAGTTTTTTAGTTCTAAAAATCAGCCCCAAAAACAATTAAAATTTGACCTTAAAAGAAAAAAAAATTGTCTAAAATATTTTTCAAAACAGAAATTAACAAATTAAAAAATGCTTAATTCGTTTATGTTTTAACAATTTTTAATATTTTTAAGCCTTCGATTTTTTTTTTTAAATTTTGTAAAATAATTTTTGAAAAACATAAATAAAATAAAAGAATTTTGATGCTAAATTTTTCACTAATATTAATAATATTTAGTAATTTTTTTTTGCTGATTTTAGCAAACAGATTTTAAATTCCACTTTACAAAAAGTATACTTAAATTTAGTAGCGGCTACAAATTTTTCTACTAATTTCATTGTACTACACGTCAGCAGATATGTGTTGCTAAAATTAGCAAAAAATACTGCTGGGCTCAAATTAGCAAAATTTCCCGTAATAACAGCAAAATTTTCAGTTGCCATTACAGACTTTTTTTGGTGAGTGCAAATTCTTTCTTTACATTCCCATCGATCCCAAATGTGTTTTTTATCTTGTTATGTTTTGAAATCTATGAAAAGGCATAGTTGCTTTGAAAATATGTCTTTCGTTTCGATCATCCCATAAATTTTCCAAACCTTCACCATGCGAACGAAATATACCAGCCAACAAAAGAATACCAAAATACGCCTTCATTGATATCTCGTCAACTGGCTTCTAGTTGTTGCCATATACAGAAACTCCTATATTATAAAAATAAATAAGAAAGCGCCTAAATTGTAAAAAACATATTCCAATGTAAATTTATAATTTACCAGCTAAATTAGTCATATCTATGATAATTTTAACGATCTCCCTGGGCATAAGCAAATCAAAAGATAATTCTATTGAAGTCATTCTCGTAATTGCGTAAAGAGTTGGTCCAGGTTTAGTATCCATAATGTTTTGAGCTGCACCGGTTCCAGCATTATATGACTTTGAAATCTGGTGTTTCCAAACGTATTTTCCGTCTTTAGAGATAAAGTTCTCTGTGATTTCATTATCATTGGTTTCATCACTATCACTTTCACTCAAATCTGATACATTTTGATTAAATACGGAATCAATATCTGATATCACACCATCATCTTCATCAGTTGAGAGATCGTTAGCTATTTCATCATCTTCTGATTCGCATAACAAAGCATGATTTTCATTTTCGTTCAATCGCGAAATTTTTTATTTTTTTTTACAACGCTTTGAAATTGTATTTAAACTAAAGTAATATTCATACTAAACTAAATTTCTCAATAATATATGTAAAAATTATTTCCTTAAATTGAGTTCTTTTTTTCCAAAATAACAGTAGTTTTTATGAAAAAAATTTGTTTGCCAAAAATTCAAAACTGCAAAGTGTTTTTCATTGAAATTCAAATTTAAAATAAAATAAATGATTGTACAAGTAGAAATACATATAAACGTAAAAATTATCATGCAATTTGTATTGGGCAATTTTGACACACTCTGGTAGGTGATATAATTATTTTTTTTTCTTGGTATTCTATATGTTACATCTTCTCGAATGATTAAAAGTCACGAAGTTTCAGAAAAATATATTAATAACTTTTCAAGATAAAGCAAAATAATTTTTTTTTTTTTTTGGTTTTGACCTACTTACACAGGATAAGGGTTGACCCTCTAACCGGTAAGACCGTCTCCAAAAGGTCTTAGTGGCCTCTAGTGTCGTATTATAATTTTTCGCTTTTAAATAGTGAAAAATGCCTTAAGACAACATTGTTTTACATTTTGTTATACTCCCAAATAGATTCTGACAAGCCGTTTGTTAGCTGTGATCAATCAAGTACAAAAAGTCAACAAATTATCATCGAAAATTATTTCACAAATTTAATTTTTCGCAACTATTAAAAAACAGCATTTAGAATAAAGTGACCGACTTCAAAATATTACCGTAAGTTGTTAATATATTATATTTGAGTTTTTCAAAACGAAATAGTGAAGGCCGTCTCAAGACGATCTTGACGGTTTGTGTCGGACTCCATTTGCCATTATTGTTTTCACCTTTTGTTCATGAAAACACTAATGTTTGCTTATTATTTTCACCCTTTTATTTTACTATTGTGTTAAATATGGATCTTACTAAAGAAAAATATCACTTTAGAGGAAATGTCTGATTCTGTAGAGCTCCGTAAAGAGCACAGACGAAAATTTGGATAGCGATGACAGTGATACCACTTATGTTTTCGATAATATCGAGACCGATACTTTGCAAGAGGATGCAGAAACAGTTCAAAGTATGGGTGTAGCTGAGACCATGGAAGCATTTGTACAGGCAATAAATTTGTCACTGAATTTCAGCACAATGGACATTCCATCGGCTTATTCAGCTTTCATTGTAGCAGCGGTCGAAACCGTTGAGACACAAGAATCGTCGACATCAATTGCAACCACAACAAAAGCATACGTCAAGAGACCGATCTCTCGAACAGCTGAAGCTTCTGGAACATCAGTTCAATCTAATCCTGGCGGTTTCATTGGAGTAGTGTCATTGCTTATTTATAAGTATTCAATATCTAAAAACTTGAAAGAGCTGTCTAAACTGGCGCAAACACTTGCGTTTACATGTCAACGATGTAGCCTTTCGAGGCGAGTCGTCACTTCTATTGGCCGTAAAAGAGCTCAAAATACCAATGGAATTCTCCAATTACATTTGCACTGATGATATTATTTAATTCATAGTTGTAGAGACAAATCGTTGTGCTGTGGAAAAAATATAAACACAACGTTTAGCATATAATACATGACCTCAATGCAAGGAGTCGATGTGAATACTGTGTTACGGGAGGATAACAAATGTATCCGCCTGACATCGACTAATCCTGATGAACAGTCATCAAATCAGAAGAAATTTATCGAAATCAACTGCCCTCAAATTATCCGAGAATACAGATCTTATTGATGGTCTCATGGGTCGAAACCACATTTGAGCTAAGACTCGGAATATTATGATTAGATTATTTTACCATTTTGTCGACATGGATTCTACAAATGCATTCTTTTTATACAAACGTTTGCACGTCGAGAAGGCCAATACTTCCAAAAATGTATGCGATGAAGAACTACTGCTATAGCATCCAGATTTTCATGTGGAAATAGCTACTGGACTTATTTCCTTGAAGTAAATAAACGGTCTGCTCAAAACTTCGATGAGCCTTTATCACCACATTCTCGAATATCAAGATTTGTGAATAGAGCTTTTCATCCAGTTGGTGATGGTCGGTTCGATCGTGTCGATAATTTTCCTGTTGGGGTGGATAGAAAAGCAAAAAAAAAAAAACGGTGCAAACATTGCAAGAAATATGACATACAAGTCGTTTGTGCAAATGCGAACTGCGATTATGCGGTCAGATTGACAAAAATTGTTTTTGGGACTGCGACCATGGAAAATAATATGTATTTTACGTTTTTTTTTTGCTTCCTTTCTCTCAATAAAACTTTTTTTATAGATAAAATTTACCTGTGATGTTTTATTACATGCAAACCGGCAAGACCGTATACAGAATGTCTTTACTATTTTTTACCTGGCTTTCGTTCAGAATGTTTTTTCGTCTGAATTAAAACTTACTGTTCTTTTGACTATATCTAGTTTCTAGATAAAAAAAAGTTTGCCTTACACCTTTGAATCTACATTTTTTTCGCAAGGTAAATGAAATTACCTTCACTTGCACTTTGTTAATCCAATTAACGAAAATATGTTTGTAAATATTAGTAAAAAATAATAGGAAAATTTAGTAACCATTACTAAATTTTAGAAAAAAATTTCTAACTGGAAAATCGATTTACTTAACAAAATCGTTGCCACAAAACAAAAAATTAACACGGAATCACTTTTGTTTTTTTTTTTTTTTTGTTAATTTTGTGTAACAAAAGTTTCTTAAAATTAGTTAATCTAATATTTGTTTTCTTTTATTATCTTTTGTAATTTACCGCTTTAGTGATTTATTTTTATTTTTTTTTTAATAATAACTTACCGTTTATTACCCTTAAATTGAGATACTTCAGCATAACGTCTACCCATGGGGCCCTCATGAGGGCTTAACAAAGCATCACACATTAGTGGTAGACTACGAGGTTGTGTATCAACTTCATCTACAATATCGTTGATACACTCACGCAATACCACACCATCCTGTTCGGAGTCCTCAGCTTCAACATCATCAATATTACCCTCATCAGCATCAGTTGAATTGCCACCATTGTTAATATTATCTTGTTGTTTGGCATTTACATAATTTTGAAATTTTTCCCTTAACGAATAATCTTCAATGCAAGATGAAGCATTTGAAATGCAATTTTTGCGTTCAGCCTCTAAATCATCAATGATGTTGCCATTTTCTAAATCTTGATAATCATCATCTAAAATAACATCATCTCCGGAAGAACTTGATTTCGATGATGATGATGATGTGGAGGATGATGCAGATGATGATACTGTTGTAGTTGAACTATTAGAACGCGATACACAACTATCCACACTAGCTACAGAGTTACGATTACAGTTTTTCTTGACATTTTGAGCTTTAGATTTTTTATGCTCTTTTAAATCCTCTTCATCGGTGGAAGAGTGATTTGAACATATTGATGATTCTAAAGATTTTGTTAAAGATTTTTCAGTTGTCACTTTGCTGTTGTCGCTTATCAATTCATTACAATTTTCATTGTCTATGGTTGATGAACTCATATTGTTAGATATTGTCTCCTGATAGTCCTCATCTCCCGAATCTTTTTGTGGCACTATGATAAGTGAAGTACGTTTCCTTAGGGAATCATCTTTGGCATCAATATTTTTTGTTAAAGTTTTATCTGATTTCGCTACAACTAGAACTTCTACCCTAGAGTTATCGTTGAGTTTGTCATCACTATTAGTGATGGCATTTTTGTGAGAATCATTTAATATATCGGTAGACATTTTGTTGTTAAAGTAGTGTGGTATTTTGTTAAAATTTTAATTTTTTTCTTTTAATAAACCATTTTTAAAGTGTATTTTTTTTAAGAGTTTATCATTTTTTGCTTCATTAAAAATCTGTAATATATTCAATGTGCATAATTTAACGAAAAGTTTTAAACTTTTTTGTTAAATTTTTAAAATATCATTATGTGTTTTATTTTCCAAATTTAATGAAAATTTCATAAATATTTTGTGTTTATTATTAGAATTTTATTAATTTTTTATGGTTTCAGTAGATATGAACAAAAAAAAAAATAATATTAAATATTAACACTTGTCAATCATATTTCATTAATTTATTTCATCGTTTATGTCACATTTCATATTTTTTTTTTGTTGTGTGTGTGTGTTTATTTTTATTGCATTCTGCTATTTGGTTTCCCCTCCCTTCCCACCCCAAGCATATTTCTGCATAAATTTCAAAATATATTTATGTTTCTTTTTTTACTAAATATTTAATTTCATGTTATGTTATGTGTCATCATCATTATTTCACGTTTTCTGTGGTACAAACTGCATGTAAATTTTTTTTTGTATTTTATAGAAATTGATATTTTTGTTTTACTTCGTCGTCGAGAAGGAGGTGTCAATTTTGATCGGCTGTTATTTATGTTTGATGAATATTAAATAATATTATATTTTTGTGGTCTTGTCATTCATTCCAATGCAATTCCAGTAAATTTGAAATACAAAAAAAAAAATGAAAAATGAATAAATAAAAAAACACCCTTCTTTTAATGTCAAGACAATTTTATATTTGAGGGAAGAATATCATATTGCAAGTAGCCATATGATGGTGCGGTTAAATTAAAAAAAAATAAAATTGTACAATATATTTGTTAACAGAAACGTGGTAATACGAAGGGTGCTTCCGAGGAACTCTTAGAAAATGTTTCCTCTGCACGCAGAGAAACAACATGGTTGCAACATGATCACTGCTACTATATTGCGCTTGCTGCAATCGGGTATGGTTGTCACAACCATATTATTGGTTGTCTAACCATCAACATGGTCGCTACCATCATTATTATAGTAAATATTTCACTATTTTATGATTGCCACCTTCTATTTTCTAACATGATTGGGTGTAACCATACTGTGGTAACAAAAATTCTGACTATGAATAAAATATGATAATTATGCAACCATGCTGGCAACAGTCAATGAATAATTATACATCGAATAAAACATGACTTTAGCATTTACAGTGCTGATACGAGTTTTGTCTTGTTTTCATAAAAACCAAAATGTCTTAAAAAAACAATCATATATTGTTTACTAAAACTGGACAAATTTAGATGGGTAGAAAATACCTTTCATATGGATTTTAAACATTTCATCAATTAACTTTTTAAGATCCAGTTTATTTTTTTTTTTTTAAATTTAGAAGATTTTTTCATTCATTGTCAAAAAGATTCTATATAAAGATTTTATATGGATCATATTATGATAATCCAGAAATCATAATATAGTAATGGGGACCATAATGTAATAACATTTTGAGCATTCTATGATTACATGCAATCATATTATGATAAATTCAAAATCATATGTTTATTTAGAATCATAATATGGTAATTTTTGGATCTTAATATAACTGTAGGGTCCATATTATGGTAAAATTATGGATATTTTATTATCATAATATGATAACCATAATATAGTAAGACTATGGTTGGCAGAATTATAATCCCAAACATATATGATGCTCTTCGAATATGATTCTCCCAACCATGTTTTTTCTTTGCGTGTGCTTTTCACGGTTCTTGCGGTATATTTGCAAACTATCCGCAAAGAGAAAAACCCGTAAGAAAATCTATTCATAAAAAATGCGAACAAAAAATAACGAGTACGGATTGAATACCTAAGGAAAGCTTGGATAGAGTCTACTATTATTTCTAATACTGCGGATATGAAATGTAATTTTTGAAAGAGAATTCATAAAAATCAGACAATTCACCAATTCTGAAAACCAGTAGATATAAATTGTTCTCTCGCTATCAATAAGTTTCACCCCATTGAAAAGTGCTGCCATTTTTCAGCTTGGTTTTGAGTAGTAGCTTGGTTTTTGTGAAGTAAACACGTGAGAAATTTATAGTGCATAGTGTTAGGGCAACTTGAATTTCGGCAAAGATATTTTAATCGTCCAGCGTCCAGCGAGAGTGGCACAGCACGGGACACCCGAAGCCCTGAAAGGCCCTGAACCGGGCCTTCAGCTGAAAACATCGAGCAGTGCGTGAAAACATGCTCAACAATTGCACATTTAGCAATTTTGACATTCGACATGAAAATGTTCCTATACAAAATTCAAGTGGTACACCTGTTGTTACCAAAGGTCAGACAGTGGACAGAGAAAACATATTCATTGCGACAACCGAAATTCTTGCCAACTGAATACATTGGTTGCAGCAACCGAATTAATAAGTTGTCCTAACCTAATGTTTTCCTGATACAATTGATATATTTGGTTTCAACTGAAATTTTGTTGCATTAATTGAATTTCGGTTGCGACAAACATATTGGTAGCTCGAACCAAAACATTCGGTTGGAAATAAATTCGGTTGATACAATGAATCTGTTTTCTCTGTGTGGGTACGGTTTAGAATATAGCCGTAAGATTTTAGAACTCAACATCGAAGTGAATGATTTTCCATTCTAATCATGAGCGACAAGCCTCATTTTTATTTCTGCGGCCACTTCAATAAGCAAAAATTTCGGTTCTGGGGGACGGAACATCCACGCATAATTCATGAAGTAGCACCTCAAAATCACTGTGCGGTGTGCAGCTACGTCGGAAAAGGTGTTTGTTTTTTCGAGGAAACTGATTGTAATGCTATCACGGCTGAATTTTGATTACCGGAAGTTGTCGGTTTTAATTTTAAAGACATGTGGTTTCAACAAGACGGGACTACTTTTCACTCTACACGTGACACAATTAGTATTTTGAAGTATGCCTTCCCAGTGAATGTAACCTACACCCAGAGAAAATATTGGTTGCAATTCGATCAAAACCACTAACATTTATTTGTGAGGATTTAACTTTATTTGGATTAACCTAAAATCCATTAATAAAGCAAAATATTATATTGGAAATTAAAAAAAGGGAAAATAAACTAAAAATCAATCATATTATTCAATTATTGGTATTTCCAATCATCTTTAAAAATAAAAAATAAAAAACACCATTTATTTAGTGAATATATTAGAAATTTGGTACAATCTATTAAATTTATTAAATAATTGTCGATATTCAAAAGTGGTAACTACAAGTTCGGTTATTCTGATAAAATATTTCATTTAAATAGGGTTTCAGTAGAAGTAACCGATATGTGGATTGTATTGATAAACGAAAAGGCAAACATTTAAAAAATATTCAAGTGTTTAAACGGCAAATAGATCAAAGAAAATTAAAATTAGTTGTGGTGCAGTAAGCAAAAGTGTAAACTATGAATCTGAATGCCCAGGTTCGATACTGGAAAAATCTAAAAATAATATTTTTCTTAAAATAAAATTTTGTGGAACATAATAATATTTATGTGGAATATAAATAATAAATTGTACAACTGAATATTGGCTTTCACAACTAAAAATATAATTTAATATGAAAACACTTGTCGTAACCGCCAGAATTCGATTGGCAACGGATTCGGTGGCCACAACTGATACTGTTTTCTGGGTGTAGCATTTAAGTGATTTGAATATTTAGTCGCATGTGTACGCGAACAAGCCCTACACTTTGAAAGGGTTAAAGAACAACATTCAAACCAAAATTAACAACGTGACACCACAAATGCTGTGCACTGTTATGGAAAATATAATTAAATGACCCCAAAATTGCATCAACGCCGGCGGCGGCCATTTGTCTGACATAATTTTTCCCAATTATTTGAAACAAATTTTATAATACCGAATCAGTTTAACATCAAAGTTATAGCGAAAGAAAATCAGATGATTATTTTTGACCCACCCAGTATATATCTGATTTGACTGATCCGAAATATAAATAAAAGAGCCCAAATTTGCAGCAACGCAGACAGCGGTCATATGTCAGACATAATTTTCGACAATTAATTGAAAATAAATTTATAAGTGCGAATAAATATAATCAATTAATAACCAAATAAGTTTTCACTTAAAACAAAAGTTATAGCTAAAGAATATCAGATGATGATGGACCACCCTGCATCTATCTAAAATATTAAACGAAGTTGAATTAAGAAAAAGAGTGATACCATACAAATACATACATTGAAGTATTCATATTTAGCAGAAGTCAACATTTGAAAAGTTCCATTTCTATTGATTCTGTAAATTTATCGAAGCTCATCGTACCAAACTGAAGCAAATTCAAAACATGTTAAAAAAAATTATAAAAAAAATTATTAAAATTCCAAGAAATTAAAAAAAAAAAAAAATTTATAAAATTTTGCGAATCTGAACTAACCCAATATACCATATAGCAATCAAACTGCAATACAACTTGAGAATAAGCTTATATAAATAGTGTGTTTTAAGCTTTTCTTAATTTCACTTATTATAATGTTTATAAAATGTGAATTCACAAGCAGTATTTAACAATGCTTGAGAAAAGATTATTATACATAACTTTTTCTAAAGAATGCTTATAAACAACATACACATATTGAACAACGCAATATGAAGATTGAAATAGAAATATTTTTCAATACATTCTAGTCTTGTTGTTTTAGTTGTACGCTTATAATGCATACAACAAGTGCCATTACTTTTTCTTTAAATTTGTCAAACGTGTTTTGCGTGTACATTTAGTTGTAAATTTTCTATAGTGAACGTGCAATTGCATATTAAAATTAATTATTTTAATTTATGGTTAAAATTAATTATTACTAATTATATTTAAAATGAATTATTATTTTTTATATTTAAAATGAATTATTATTGTTTATTTTTAAAATTAAAATAAAAAATAAATGAAATTAAAGAAAATAATTATGATTTCTCTCTTTCAACTTTTTGTAAGCTTATTCTACATTTGCAATAATAAGCTTATAGTAATCATACAAACATAATATTTTCACGAGGGTTCCGTTTTGATTTTTCTACAATTGTTACGAAAGCCTTTTTCAATATATTCTCAAGTCTTTTTCAAGCTTAAGGCTTGTGTTTGTAAGCTTATAATAATATTTTTCTCAAGTATTTGGTATGTTGGGAATTCATTCAAGTCAAATAAGGATGTTTGTAATCTGGGGCAAAGATAATTAAACTATTGCTGACTTATAAAACAAAGCCAACACTCAGAAAAAAAAAGTTAGTAGAAAAATGTGTAAACGGTTTTCAACCCCACTTTACTATTTTTGTACTGATTTTTAGTAAAAAAAAATATATTTAGCAAATCTTTTTGCTATATACATTTCACAAATTACAGAGTTTTTACAGAATATTTACAAATTTATTTGCTAATTTCAGAAACTATTTTACGAATTTTTGAAAACCGATTTGCTAAAATTAGCAAAAAAAAAATACTAATTTTAAAAAAGTGGATATTGTATGAAATGTTATTTCTAATTAAAACTTACACCTACAAGCTTAAATTGCCTTAAAATATTACATAGATTAAAAAAGGGATCTAAAAATCAGCCCTAAAAACAATTAAAATTTATTTATTCAAAATAAAAGTAAAAAAAAAAAATATTGACTAAAATATTTTTCAAAACAGAAATTACCAGATATAAACAAATTGATTAATTCGTTTATGTTTTAACAATTTTTAAGATTTTTAAGCCTTTGATTTTGTTTTTAATTTTGTATAAAATATTTTTTTAAAAAAATAAATAAAATAAAAAAAAATATATGCTCGATAAAAAAAAAAACATTTAAAATTTTGTACTAATGCTCACAATATTTAGTAAACTTTTTTGCTGATTTTAGCAAACCGGTTTTAAATTCCGCTTTACAAAAAGTTTACTAAATTTTAATAGCGGCTACTAATTTCATTTTACTACACGTCAGCAGACATGTGTTGTTAAGATTAGCAAAAAATACCGCTGGGCTCAAATTAGCAAAATTTCCCGTAATAACAGCAAAATTTTCAGTTGCCATTACAGATTTTTTTGGTGATTGAATCAAAATGGCGACTATAAAATGAGTGAAAGTAAATGTCAGTGGTACACAGAAAGGGATAGTTATACAAAATATTATGAAACACAAAATTTATATGGAGTTTATTTTTTCTATCTCATTTTGCAAATCACTGCAATGTCCAACAAACCATACGGTTCGAGAATTCTTGTTTGACATATATCATAGGCAACCTGTCTGTGTAGTCTGTGACCTACCCTAACTTATATTACGAGCCAAGACAAATTTTACTATTAATAATATTTAAAATATTTTCATATTAACATTTCTTCAAAATTCCAAATAAACACAATAACTGCGCTCCTGTTTAAATACATTAAATAAAAACTGTTTTTTTTTTTTTCTCTTCAATAAAATAGTTTTTTTTATAGATCACGTATGATAATATAAAAAAATTAATGTCACAATTTGTTTAAAATCCATTAAATATTTTCATTTTAAATCTCATGGTAACATTTGTACATTATTATGACAATATTATTTTTTTTAACGATTATTAAATTTCATTTAAGCAGTACAAAATTTATATTTACGTGCAATATGACAAGTAATTTACTGACAAAGAAAAACAATTTCTATTAAAATTCACAAATCATTATAAATTAAAAAAAAATAGTAGTGAATTTAATGATTATTTGACTTTTTTACTGGTAAACTAAAATGCAAAAGAAAAATTAAGTATAAAGTTACCACAATATTATTTGTTTAGTTTTTATATGGTCATTCACTTTAAAAATCTTTATTTATTTTGTTTGACCACATTATTTTTTCTTATTATTAACCAATTACATTGTTATTTTTTAATAACATGGTTGGTTTTTTATTATTAAATTTAGCGCTCTGTGGCAGCTCTTTTATCTGCTGCTGTGTGCGTAAAAATATTTAATCATTAATCACTTTCGATTTTAGTTAATTATAGGTTAAAAAAACTATTATAATGAAAAAAAAACACATAACTGGAGGAATTAAATTTTATGTAATACTTTTTTTTTAAAAAAAGTAATTGCGTACATAAATACTCATTAATATAAAATTTAAAAAGAAAATGTTATTGAAATAGAGAATTACACACGCAGCGAAAAAACATGGTTCCAACATGATCACTACTACTATATTATACTTGCTGCATTCAGGTATGGTTGTCACAATCAAGTTATTGGTTTATAAAAAGGGTTATAACCTTTAATATGGTTGCTACCATCATTGTTATAGTAGCTATTTTATTATTTCATGATTACCACATTCTATTTTATAACATGATTGTCTGTAACCATACTGTGGCAACAAAAATTCTGACAATGAAAAAAATATGATAATTATGGAACTACAAGTATAAAAAAATACTGACAACAATCAATAAATAAACATGACTGACATTTTCAGTCATAAATAATATTGTCTTGTTATCAAAAAAAAAAATGTATCAGTTCAGTCAACCATGTAAAAATTATAATATGTTATCATTTTTACCTGGGGGATTTTATTTTCAAAAATGTCTTAACATTATAACTAACACGAAAAAATTCATTGTCAAAAAGATTCTATATAAAGACTATATTTTTAAATTCTTTTTAATGAACACAATAATATTTTTTTTTAAATATGTTTATGAATTAATTTCTTGTAAAATAACGACTTTCTTGTGGAAATAGTACTCAGAATATTAATAAAATAATTTTTTATAAGAAAAAAAGTCCCAAGAGTTGTTCTTATACAAAATACTAATAGATTTTTAGAAATTTTTCTGATAGAACCATTTTTTGATTCTATGGAGTTTTCCTTAAAGTAAAAGTCTCAGAATCTGCAAACTGTTTCTTGGTTAAAAATTTATACATTCTTAAAAAAACTGCTTAGATTCTGAGGACTTTTCATCATGAAAAATACTTAGATTCTAGGAACTTTTTCTAGTAGAAATATTCTTAGATTCTAAGGACTTTGTTTAAAAGAAAAATTCTGACTAAAGACTATCTAAAATAATCTTAAAAATGTCCCTAAAATCTAAGAATTTTTCATAGAATCTATGTTTGTTTTTTATTAAAAAAAAGTCCTTAGAATTGAAAAATATTTTTGAAGTATTTTTCTTTGCAATAGAATCAAAAAAGTTTCGTTAATATAAAATTTTTTCTGTAGGAAAAATATTTCTGAAAGAAATATTTATAAATTTAAAGAACTTTTTCATAGTTTCGAATCATAATATAACTGATGGGATCATATTATGGTAAAATTATGGTTATTTTATTATCATAATATGATATCTATATGGTTGACACAATTATAATGCCAAAAATATATGAGGCTCTTCGAATATGATTGCCCCAATCATGTTTTTTCTCTGCGTGCAGTTATAATAAGATTAAAAATATTATGAGTAATTTACAGCAACCCTGCATGTGTGTTGATAAACACGTATTACACCAGAGTTGTATTTATTACCCAACTCTTTGAAATCTAGCTGCAATTTCTTAAATATTGTTATTTTTTAATTGCTTTTTCATAAAACTTTCTTTTAACAATTTCCATTCAATTCATATGATTGAAAAAAAATATATGTAAACAAAAACGGCATTTTTTTAATTCAAGTTTAAACTGTTCATTGAACCGTAAATGGATAAATTTCTAAATACTTGTTTAAAAGTCTCCAATTATTGTGTCTTACTTGTCTTTAAAATAAAATCTATTTTTGCCATTATTTTTTATGTTATTAATTTAAAAATAAAAAAAGAAAAAACAAATAACTGGCGCCAATATATTTGCTTTAATTTCAGTCACTGAACATATGCTGTTTGCATACAAAATTAGCTTGATATCAACGTACTTGCGATTCAAAATATGAACAAGCTTAATAAAAAAACATAAAAAAATGTTGAAAGAATATTAATAAATATGTATGTAACTTTTGAGATTATTTCTGCCTTTTTTTATGTACTCACAAGATGATTTTTAAGATGGGAATGTTTAAGACAAGGTCATACAATGTACATGATACAGTGAGTTAAAAATATATTCGTGCATAATTTTAAACAAAATTATTTATATTGAAATATTTTAAGGTTTTCTGTTATAAGTAAAAAAAATAAATAAATTTTTTGCGCAGCAAATATAATATGATGTGGTGCGGAATTAAATATATAACTATATATAATAATAATAAAATTTTTTTTCATCAAGAAGTGAGCGTTTTAGTTTGCGAAATCGTAAAAAAAAATTTCAAACAAAATATGTTTATTATTTATTTTATCTATAGTTTGGATAACACATTACGTTTTTGTACAATTAAATCTGAAAAATGTAATATTGCTCACAGGCAATACCGGACCGTTGCTAATAGATTTAATATATTTATATTTAAAAAAAGTTTATAAAAAAAATATTTAATGATATTCTACCATCGTTTTAACTATTTCATAAACTTGAAAATTATATCATTTGTATATGTAAAAAACAGCAAATAAATTATATTAAATTACATATTCGTGAGTTGTATTTACCATGTTTGGATAAATTCATGTTAAAAGATCTAATTTAAATACAAAAACTACAGCAACTACATATTAGTATTAACACTAATTTAGTGTATTTTTTTATTGACACGTTCTTTTAATTAAAAATTATTTAAAAATATCAGTTCAATTTCATGTAATATCGTGACTTTAGAAAATTTATTTAAATTACTTAAGATAATAATTTTGTATTATGAACTTTATAGTAAAAATTTGTTTAAGCAATTTCATATTATTCCAGCAAAAACAAGTAAAAAGAAGGCTTAAATTCGGCTGTGCCGAATCTTTGAATACCCTCCACCAATATCCTAAAACAATTTTTTGAGCTGAAAAACTTTTTTTTGGATGTGAAAACAAATTTTGTTTCACCACAAAATTTGTTTTCAGATTTTGAGGTAAAAAAAATTTTTGAGGTGAAAAAAAAATTTTTGTGGTGTGAAAGAATTTAAGTGGTGAAAAATTTTTTGAGGTGAATATAAAATATTGTTCAATTCTAAACAAATAAAAATATTTTTCTTTCCATTCCCTCTATGAAATTGTACTTAAATATACCAATTGTACACGCAAAGAAAAAACATAGTTGGGTCAATCATATTCGAAGAGCATCATGTATTTTTGGGTTAATGGTTGTTTCAACCATAATTGTACTATATTATGGTTATCATATTATGATAATAAAATAACCATATTTTTACCATAATATGGTCCCTACAGTTATATTATGATTCAAAAATTACCATATTATTGTTCTAAATAAACATTTTATAATGAATTTATCATAATATGATCGCACGTAATCATAGTATGCTTAAAATGTTATCATATTATGGCCCCTCATAACTGTATTATGATTCCTGGATTATCATTATATGATCCATAATCTAAGAAAATTTTTTAAAGGAAAAGTTCTTAGAAACTATGAAAAAGCTCTTTAAATTTTAGAATATTTCCTTTAGAAGTGTTTTTAAAAAAAAAAAACTTAATATTAAGTACTTTTTGAAGAAAAATTGTTAAGGAAAAAATCATAGACTTTGACAACTTTTCTTTCTTTGATTGTATAATTATTTCTTGATTGTTGCCAGCATTTTATCGTTGCATAATTATCATATTTTTTTCATAGTCAGAATTTTTTTTACCACAGTATGGTTACAGCCAATCAAGATATAAAATTGAAGGTGCCAATCATAAAGTAGTAAAATATTTACTAAATAATGATAATAGCGACCATGTTGATGGTTAGAAAACCAATAACTTGGTTGTGACAACCATACCCGATTGCAGCAAGCACAATATAGTAGCAGTGATCATATTGCAACATTCTCTGCGTGTATGACAAATTTAAAGGTACCTTCACATTTTCACTCATAAATTTTTATCCGCTAGACCGATATTGCTCATTTTCAACACCAAGCTTCCATTAATATAGGTAAAAATGAGCAACCCCACTTGGGTCTTCGCGTCGTGATCGACATTTCAACAGACACTCATAAGAATCACAAATATATTATACTTTTACAAACGGAATAACAAATTGATATATACCCTCCCTCACCATAAATGGAGGAGGGTATAAAAAGAGAGAGATGCAAAATTAGTATAAACATCATTAAAATGAATAATCTGTATGTACTTAATTTTTAACAGCAATTCTAATAATTTTGATTTTGAATTGTCAGGGGGGGTACTTCCACTTCGACATTTTTTTAGTACTTTTATAACGAGTGCAAAAGAATTTTTTTTAAGTAACTGCAAGTAAGAAAACAAAAATTAGAAAAAAAAATTTTTTTTCTTTAAATTTTTTATTGCCGCCACCGGGTATCGAACTTGCCACCTCAATATATATAGAGTTTAGCCCTCTACCGCTGGTCTATTCTGTGATTTAAATGCTGAGTGGCTTAAAACACCACTTTGTATCAAATAAAAGTAATTAAAATCGAAATATGTTAAATATTGGAAATTTTGAAGAAACAGTTTTCATCTCACCAAAGTGATGCAACAAAATTAATTGTAGTATTAAACTGAGGCAATAATTACCCAATGTAATGTTAATTCTGAGGACTGTATTTAATTTTAAACAATAAATTTTCTCTTTTTTCAGAATTTTTCAAAATAAGTTTAAAATTGTTTGCAAATGTTTTAAAGTAATCTAGAAATGTTTTGAAATTATCCAAAAACTTTTAAAATAGTCTAAAAAGGTGAAGTGTTAGTAATAAATTAATTAAAAAATATTAAACATTTTACAACCAGTTTAAAAATTATCCAAAACTGTTATAATTTGTCCAAAAATTCATAAAAGTTTAAAGCATTTTTGGACAACTTTGAAACATTTTTTAAAAATTTTAAAAAAATTTTTGACAAATTTTAAACATCTTTGTATAAATTAAAAACTGGGGTTGAAACATTTTTAAAAATTTTAAAATATTTTTGAACAATTTTAAAATCTTTTTTGGTAATTTGAAATAATTTTAAAACTATTTTGGATAATTTTAAAACATTTTTACACAATTTTTAAATTATTTTTAAAAATTCTGAATAAAAACTGAAGTTAGTGTAATGTTGAATAAAATAGGCAATGGGTTGTGGTGTAATGGTTAGCGCGTTGGACTGTTATACAGAAGGTTGTGGGTTTGATTCCTTGCGACGGCAAACATTAATTAGAAAAAAAGTGTTTTTTTTTCTCTTCCTCATACATATTGCAACGTCCTCCTTCGGTGTTTTAAAAGAACTAAGCCCCGCCAAGTAAAATAACAAAACAGGGCTATTAACTAAAAAAGCTTCAACAATTTTCGTCCAGTCCCTGTCAGATGGAGAGCAACAACTGTTCTAAGATTTATTATCTCGCGTAATTACAGTGTTGCCATATTTGAAGTCTTTCATCTTTCGCCAACTTTCATCTCTCCTCTATCCCCTTTCCAAAGAAAGCAACACATTACGAGTAATAAGTAGGAAGAATTTCCTGCGTGTTGCCTCTTAAAAAAAATTATAAAAATTCATTAGAACCATTTTCTCATTGATATTTTTGATTTTAAATGATTAGAATACAATATTTTGAATAAATTTTGTAGATTCAGAAAATATACGATAACTTATGCATTTTTTTATCCAAATCACTGCATATAAATAAAATGATGTAAACTGAAGTTTAGGAAGCAATGAAATAAGTTACAGAATGAAAGAAGTTACAGAAGCCACAGAATGACTAAAATTTTTTTGATTGAATTTTTTTCTAAAAAAGCTGTAAATATATCAACTTTGGAAGCAATGAAAGAAGTGATTTTTTGTTTGAAGTTGTTCGAAATTATAATTATAAAAATGAAAGAAAAATTTTTTACATAAAGAAAAGATTTTTTTTTGCTGTGGTGTACAATATTTACAAATAAAACATTTATTTTTAATAAGATTATTTCTAAAATATTAAAATTTTGTTTTAAATGAAAATCAATTAAATACTCATTATATAAAATTGACAAAGAACTAAACATCTCCTAAAATGATATTGATTTTAAAATAATAATAAAAAAAACAAAGTGTGAACAATGTAATATTTGACAAGAAACTGAGTTCCATTAGTTTTTAGGAAAAAAAAAAAAACACATATTAACCCCTAAAGAAAAAAGAACATCATTTAATTTTTATAGATAATTTTTAAAAATACAGATATATATTTTTTTTAACAATTGTTGTGTATGACCCCCAATTGGTTATGGCACACGTGCTAAAGTCATAATTTATGATTAAATTAGAAAATTGAAAAATTAAATTGGGGTGATGTTAATGACAAATGTGCTAAAAATTGTCACAACCAACAATACAACAGAATATATTTTTTTGCATCTTTTCTATGATCATTTTTGTGAAGTATAAATTTCATTTTAACTGGTAAAATTGGTGTTGTTGTACGTATGTAGGTGGTTGACAATATTATGTTAAGCCTTTTATTGTAAAACATTTTTGAAGGGGAGGTTGTAATAGATTTAAAATCGTATATCCCTTTTTATGTTTATTTTTTTCGAATATGTATAAGGTTTTGTTTTGATGTTTGGTTCAGTTGAATTTGTATATTTTTTTTTGGTTTGTTTTACAAAACAATAAATAAATATTTATATCTTTTTGTGTTTTACGTTTAGACAGCTACAAATTTTATTTTAAAGTCTTTTTAGTACTTACACAAAAGCCTATAATTGTAATAAATCATAGACTTTGGGTAAGAGTTGTAGTATTCAATAATATTCATTTTGGGGAGAAAGATCATATTTGAAAACAAGTAAAGAAAAGGCTTGAATTCCGCGGTGCCGAATCTTTGAATACCCTTCACCAATATCCTAAAAAAATGTTCTCTACTGTTTTTGATACAAATAATGTAAAAAACTTTGGAAGTAAAATTATGGGGTGAAAAAAAAAATTTTTGACATGAAAAACTTTTTTGGATCCGAAAACAAATTTTTTGGTAGAAAAAAATTTTGAGGTGAAAAAAATTTTTTGAAGTGAAAAAATTTTTTTAAGTGAAAAAATTTTTTTAGCAGAATATAATATATTATTCACTTCAAAGCGACTGGTGAAAAAATATGAGAAAATATATACTATGAAATTGTACTGAAATGCACCAATTTGTATGGAAATTTTAGAGGTACCTTTACATTTTCACTCGTAACTTTTTAACCGCTGGACCGATATTGCTCATTTTCAATACTAAACTGCTCTGCTTGAGTCTTCGCGTCGTGATTGCCATTTCAACAGACAGACAGACGGACATCGCTAAATCGACTTAAAATTGCATAAGGATCACGAATATATATACTTTATGGGGTATGGGGTCTTAGGTCTATATTAGCGCCACGGTAGGCTAGTTGGTAGCGTGCTAGCTTATCTGTGCGGGGGTAGTGGATTCGATTCCCACCAGAGGCTCTGGTCTGTTTTCGCTACAACGAACCGAAAGCCTTCGTTGCCAGTGCTCGGTTAGGGTATTAAGATATAATTTATAATTATATGTTTAATATTTCGACATGTAATAAACGAAATGACAAACTGATATATAGCCTCACCATATAGGGTGGAGGGTATGATAAGTCTTGCAAAATAACCATTTTGTTTTTAGGAATACCTTATTATTCCTAATAAAAAAAAATTATCCCGTGAATATCGTTCATCAAACTTTTGACATACCACAAAACATGCTTTTGTAATATTTCTGAGATTAGTTTACCAAAATATATTAACCCTTGCGTAACCAAATTTTCATGACTACGAATTTTTAGACCAAATTATGGGGAAACATAGTTTGCATAGAAAATATATTTTGTAGATGGTGTTACAGTGACCCCTAGCGGATATTAACGAGACTACAATTAAAAATTTTTACATGATGCAGCTCAAAAATGGTTTAAGATTTTTCCAAATGCTTCATTTTGTATTTTTCTGTATCAAAGCTTAACATAAAATTTCTACAATATGAGGGAAGTTTGACGTCTCTGTGACTTTTTAAACTTCCCTCTTTGTTAAATAAAAATACTAACTGATCCTATTAACTACCATCTGAGGGTCAATTCTCGTTTTGTGAAACGGTGAAATGAAAAGTTTTTTCACCTTTTCATAGTACTTTTGATTCGCGTTCTGTGAAAAAATGTAAAGAAATATCAAAACGTTTTCATATGAAAAAAAAGTGGAACGAAACAAGATTTTTTCACGATTGCACAGCACTGGCGATTCTTGTTTTGTGTAACAGTGCAAACAACTGTCAAAAAATTTTCATATGAAAAAATTGTTTACACAGACTATTTATAAGTGAAATAAACATGGAGAAGGTTTTAAGAGGAAAGCATGCCTGCCAAAGCCAAAAGGAGTATTAAATTAATTATTTAGAAAAGCATATAGACATTGCAAACAATAAGTAAGTTGTTTAATTACCATAAGCACACTTTTATAAACCCCATATTTACAGATTTGTAACTGCAGATGGTGCCAAATTTAGAGACGAAAAGCGTAACGAATTAGCCGTGAGCCTTAACAGTCAAAAGGACGGTGAAAAATGGAAAAAGAATTGGAGCGACTTAAGGTTTATTTATTTATAGTTTATTTATATACTTTATGAAATGTTTTTTTTTTTTCTTTAAGTAATATAGTTCACTTAAGCAAGCCGATATAAATCCATGAAGTGCTCGTCGGTTGTCTTCTCGAATGGATTTTGGCCATCACGAAGTATGCGTCGCAGCACTCTCTTAAAATTCCTATAAATTATTTAATTATTTACTGCAATGAAATGCTTGTAACATCATTGTCTTACCTTTGTTCATCCCGAATTCTTTGAGTAATATCAAATAATACAATTAATCCAGATTTTTTTATATAATTTTTTAAAATACATTTTACGAACTTAATTCACTTTTGTTTACGTTTTTCTCTATTTTGACATTTGCTTTAAATTTTGTATAACACAGTTACAAAAGTTTCATGGGTACAGTGCGAATGAAACATTTTTTTCATAATACATACGAGAATCGCAATTTATGTATTTGTGAAGAGTTCGAGTGAAAAGTGCTTATGAAAACGAAAATGAAAAGTTTTTTTTCACTTCACATTATCATAAAACGAGAATTGACCCTCTGGTATGAAAAGTAAGTAGACCGGGTTTTAAATGATTTATCATTTTTTTTAAATTTTTTTTTTGTTATTTTAACTAACAAACTATTTCAAGTGTAGGGATGTATATGAGTATAGCCATCAAATTTATACATATTTTATGTGCATTTTCTGAAATTCACAGCAAAAACATCGTATCAACTATTTACCAGCCTATTTACTCGCTTATTAACGTTTGTTCGCGATGCCCAAAAAGTAATGCGTACTCTTATGAGTACGCATTACTTTTTGACTGTTCGTAAGCGAGACGACCCATTACTTTGTGTTTTTTGTTAGTGAGAAGATAATGACCACTCATTACTTTTGGGGTCATCGCGAACAAAAGTAATTAAGCAAGTAAATAGGCTGGTAAGTAGTTGAAACCCTGTTTTTGCTGTGTTATTGACTAATTCAAAACGCAAAATTTTTTAAATTCACCTAATTGCAAAAACGGTGTTCAAAAAATATTTAAAAACACATTTTTTGGTGTTAATAAATGTTAAAATGTGCTTAAAATTAACAAAAAATAATTTCAAATTATATAAGCCGAGTATTTTTACTTCTCACAACATGTGTTTAATAATAGAAAAAAACCCATACTGATTGATTTCGCCTGCTAACCATCTGGTGAATTCAATTAGTAAAAAAACTAGTGAAAGTGAATTTAAGAACACTAAAATATTTTAATTAGTTTTATTTTTTGCGTAATGAGATTCCTCAAGGTGTCTCAGATTTTTATCGATATTCGGGGAGTTTTGGGCTTTTGAAAAATAGGTTGCAACTCTACGTCCTCAAAACAAGAGGAAGCAAAGTGGCTAAAGTAGGCAGTGTTGCCGAATAAAATTGTCCCTCGCTAGTTTACATATAAAATACCACTCCTTCTATGCCTCCCTAAGTGTGAACCACTTTACAGACCTTCCCCTATTAGCAAATCTGCATAGAACATAAAAACCCATCATTTTATTCAAATATACTGATATAATCCCTAAAAGAAACAGTCATGTGTATAAAATTTTGTCAAACATTTCAATTTCAATACTCACATTAAGGTGTCCCTTAAATTAGGTATTGTCGAATTTAGTGTCAAATAAACGAATTTGCACACAAAATTAGAAAATATTCAGCCCTATCAAATCCTGAGTTCTCGAGATTTTTTAAATTTTCACTCGAATAATTTTAAATAATTATCATATATGATGCAACATCTTGCTCCAACCAAATTTTGATATGCTGACTACAAAATACACTTTTTCCTACATTTAGAACACTTTTCGAAAAATGTTTACTTTTTCCTTATTAAGACTTTTTTCGTATTAATTTGTTTATCGTTTTTTTTTTGTTATTCAGTTCAACAAAAATTTTTAAATTTAAAAATTTTGTTCAATATTGATATTTTTTCAATGTTTCGATCAAAAGCCACTTGATCATAATGTGGAATTTTAAAAATAAAATTTTTTGTTTTAAATGAAATGCGGTTACAGCAAACCAAGCTTACATTTGAGTGAGAACATATAATTATGAATGCAATGGTTCGAGAAAATCTCAAAAATATTGCAGGAAAAATGATCAAAAACCTGAAAATAAAAAATCTGAATTCATACACACAAAATTATACTCAAATGAATTTGATTTTGTGACTTGCTCGATACTTAAGTAAGTCAAAGCCTTTCTTAAGAAATCATGCTTTGAGTGAAGTCAAACGGTTGCAAGCCTGGGAAAAATGGCGAGTGTTTGAGGTAAAGGTTTGATCCTCAGTAAAATTCGAACCTACATGGGATCAAGTGTGTGTTCGATTTTCGATTTTTACATTTGAAGGTCCTATATATAACATTTGCAACCCAAATTTCAAACATATATCTACGGTTAAGTGTATCTAAATACCATTTAAGCATAATTCAGAAGGGACCTTTTTATAGGAGGTAGTTAGATAAATATGGACCGATTAGAACCAAAGTCAGTAGGTATCGTCCCTTAAAAAAAGTATGTAGTACTAAATTTCATGCTCAATTTCACACTCAAGCGCGGACATTGTTAAATCAAATAAGGAAGTGATTCTGAGTCGATTACTACTCGAGGGCGGATCAATAAGTCCGTGACTTTTCGAACTTCCCTCGTACTTATATGAAATGCAACACTGCTCCCATCAAGTTCCACTTGTTAGTAGACTACTGTCAAATTTTGAGCAAGTTCCGTCATTTACTTTGCGTTTAACAGCAAAATTTTTTTGAGGCCCATAAAATAGGCATTTGTTTGATCAATAATTTTATCGTTGGAGCTAAATCTCTTTCCACCGAGCCATTTCTTTAGGTTTGAAAATAGGAAATAGTCACTGGGGCCTTAATCCGGAGAACAAGGCGAATGAGGTGGTAATTCGTAGTCTACTTCATGGATTTTTGTCATGGAAACTAAGCTGTCACACGATTCCGTTGGTGGTCGATTGTGAGCAAACGCGGCAGTCATCTTAGTAAAAATTTTGGGAATTTAAAAAAAAACATAAACAATGGCCACGATTCGGTATGCCTTAAAATTTTCCAAAAGAAAATATTTTTTTTTTCAAATTCATATATTTGAAATCAAATGTAACATATACTCCCTATATTAGCACCAAAAATCAACAATTCGTAATTTAGGGGACACCTAAATGTAGCAGGGTAAATTTTAGCACAAAATAAAAAAAAAAAAAACATGTGTGTACCCATCATACGGATAAATCATCGAGTAATAACACAGCGTGTCAATAAGATGATTAAGGCATTATAAAATTATCCAATAAACACAATACAAAATACCAAATCAAACCACACCCAGTTATTAAAAAGCAGTAGAGCAAATTATCGCATAGAAACAGTTGCAAAATAAATTTAATACATAAATTGCAGAAAGATAAAAAAAAGGAATAAAGGAAAATCTTTTCGAAAATATATTTTCCATTTTCGCTTTCTGTACAAGGGACAACAAATTGAAATGAAAATTTGTTGGAAAAAAATGTTGTTCACCAAATGTCAAGAACTTTGATTTAATGTCATGTTATTGTACAAATTGTTATTAAATACACACACTCTAGAATACGATCCCAGTACAGGGTAGAAAACTTATGAACAAAAAAAAAAAAAATTGGAAAAACATTTAAACGTGTGAATTAAGTATCAATGCTGCAGTAAATCACGCACATGCTGAGTTTTCAAAAGTTCCAAAAAAAAAACAACTTTTCACATGAAAAGTTAGTTTTCTTTGTATGGTTTATGTGAATTATATTATTAGAATCACCCTCAAAATTGATGTATTTATAAAAACGAAATTCTTTCTGTATAGTTTTATAATATAAACCCTACAAACTATGGTTTATTTAAGGTATACTATTTCTTTTTTTTTTTCTCTTAAGTGCTTTATAAGGGGGAGTTTTGCCGCATGTAAATTCAGAGCAAAAAAATATAAAAAATGGTCAGTTACATTTTAACCGAAATAAACTGTAATTTGATTCAGGTTTTTTTTTTTATTTATATATAATACGATAAAAACGTGATATCCATGCTGAATCACGCACATTTATAATAAATTTTATTTAAATATCAAGGACATTATACCAGTCCAAAAAAAATCCTCACAGTTAAACAAATCACTGTAATGAATTTAATGCAAAAACAAAAAAAGGATATCCGGTAATTATACAAAACATAACGTGTTGGGATTTACTACAAATTCATAAAAAAAGGGATATTTCATGAATTGTTCATTTAACAATTCATAATGAACAAAAAAAGTAAGTTTTATAAATAATTTTTTTATTCCATAATCTTTCTTTTGTGTTTTCCTTTTCTACTACTACACGTGAAATTATAACTACCACATCACTTTAAAGTTCTTTGTGTCTTTTTGTTAAAAGACTACTTAAGGGATTTAATTCATATGATGACAAAGTGAGAGTTATTTTTGAGTGTGTATTTGCCAGACTCTTTGAAACAGAAATATGTTTAAGTTGTTAATACTTCAGCTATACATTGGACCGAGGTGCGGCAACAAGTATCTCCCTTTTGGAAAGTGCTGCCATATTCACAAGTGGCATCGTGTCAGTTTTGCTTTGAAATTTGTGAAATAGATACTAGCTAAATTTAAAGTGAATAACAATGTATCGCTATACTCCTTAAGAACGCGTGAATGACGAAGTGAATGATTTTCCGTCTAAATTGTTTATGAGCGACGATGCTCACAAGCAAAACGCATAAATGATGAAGCATCATTGCACACTCTCAATCATCGTGTGTTGCGCAGTTACGATTGGGTCTGTTGTCATACTGCACTGTATTTTGAAGTATGCCAACCGAGCGCGTTCAATCTCGATCGTCTGTGATTTGGCAGGGGCAGCCAGATCTCCCAATTTTACTGTACCTCCGCCATTTGTAGGGCACAATTTTCTACAATTAATTGAAGCAAAATTTTTAAGTGCGAATAAACAAAATCAGTTAAAAACCAAAGGAATTTTTACTTTAAACAAAAGTTAGAGCGAAAGAAAATCAGATAATGGTTTTAGCCCCACCTTATATTTAGTATGTATTCAAAAACGCTGGATTTTATAATGATATAAGTCCCAAGAAAAAAATTAAGTAGCGATCAAAAATGTTCATACAAATATTTAAGTCCATATTCTAGTTTAGCCCAATACATAAAGGACATTTCTATGAGAGCTAGGTCTTAATGTACTTCTCTAGGTGGTCTAGGTATGAGTTTGTGCTGATGTTTCGTTCTCGGATCCACCATATTTTATACCAATCGATTCAGAATCACTTCCAGGTTTGATAAAATGATGTCGGTCCATTCGTTTCTCCTTGACTAGCTTATAATCAAACTACAGTTCTATATGTATGATATTTAAATGAAAATTTGTGCACACATAAGTTTTCTTGATCCCATAATCGGTCCATATTCAGACCTAACTCCCATATAGGGGCCTTTGTGGATAAATAGTTGAATTTTAGGTTGTGAAGTTTTTTCGCATCCGAATGCAAATCACTATCGGAATGAACCACTGTCAGAACTCGAAAAAGTATCGTGTACTATGCCTCCTTCGAGCTCTTGCAGTTAAAAGGGTTCTTGGGAATGTCAATGTGAATAAGTCACTTGGACCAGTACTGGTGCTGAAACAGTGCTTTTCGACGCTAGATTATCTTTAGCTTTTTGCATCGTGTAGGAATCTCCACCTCATGCGAGAAGGTTGTTAGGGTTCAGTCAATACCTAAGACGGGTGCGGCCAATAACCCAGAAAACTATCGTCCAATCGGAATATGCTCTGCGCTCTAAAAAAGTGATAGAGAGAATGATTAATTACCGTCTTATAATTATTTGAAGTCCAATTCAGATGTAAACAATCGATATTATGGCTTTCCTAGAGCTCGTTTTACAGCAGACCTGTTAGCGTTCCCTTCGGTGTGTTAGAGTAGGCCTATTTATCAGGCGTTCGATCGTGTGTGATACAGCGTACTGTTAGCAAAGTTTATAGCTTTTCGTGTTGTTAAAGACTTAAGCTTTCTCAAGGATCGCACTAAACGTTGTATTATAAATGAGATTTCATCCAACGACTTTCAGGTTAATTCAGAGGTAACACAATGTTTGGTTCTTTCTCTCTCCCTCTCTCTTTTTGATATTTATAAATGATCTTCTTGATGACAGCAACATTTGTCACTCATTTTCCTTCGGTGGTAGGTAAAGCTTTTTGAAGATTGCGGCAAAAGGCAGATTATGATTGACATACTTAACCATTAATTTCCGAGTGGGGTCTTGCTAATGGGGTCGATTTTACTGTATATAAGACCCAATGTTGCTGGGTCTTGTCAATATCGAGGAAAAAAATTATGTAGATGTGCTGGTGATGAGAATAAGTACTAACATATATAGGCGGGAGCTTCAAATTGTATTTAATATCGTGTATAAAGGAGGACATTGACACTCATTAGTGATAGTAGGATATCCAAATCAATTGACTAATTGGGGCATCGTCGTATTGTGGATCATTGTTCTATCAATATCTGCCGAGATAAGGGAACTGATCCCTAGAGCCAGGGTTTATTTTCAGAGTACTCGCTTTTATAGTAGAGCACATCCGTTTGTAGTCGACTGTCCAGTAGTATACCGCACAACAGATTACAGGGAAAATTCGTTTATTAGTCGTACAAGTGGTATATGGAATCAACTTCAACCTGTTACCTACAATATAGAAAAAATGCAAGTCCAATGTCCAAAAATACTACTCCCTCTTTGCTTCTTGCCATAATCTATTTTCCTAATTCCAACATAATGCACTGTATTCTTGGTTAATTTTTGTCTGTGTTGGACCGCTGCCCGTAATTTGACTTAAATTATAAGTGGTGTATTGTATCTCATTCTATTTGCCAGTTAATATTCATACCAAATAATTCTATTTCTATTTTGAAGTATCCTTCTCTGTTATGTGATTTTTATGATTTACATTCCTTCGCGACTCTTAGGTGGGATTTGTATTATTATTTACCACCAGCCAGACATTTCCATTTATGTTCTAACAATATTTGCCTAAGGATTTTATTATCTTTTAAATATTTTTATGGCAGTTTTGATTTTAGTAAATTTGGTTTGTATGTTTGTCGGCTTTGAAACATATGAGTCTTTAGCATAAAATATAAATTCAGATATTAAAAAAGTTAATTAGAGATTTTCGTAATAGCATATTTTATGTTATTTTTATTAGTTTTTATAGTGTTTTTAATTGAACAGGACTTTGATATGATGAATAGTAAGTTTTGTTAAAACATTAGCAATAAAAGGTAATTTGAAACATTAGATATAAACTTATTAATGGTATATTTCTGTACTCTTTACGAACAATTTCTTTGGGTCTAAAAACTAACCCTTTTATGTTTTTAAAAAACCTGCACCTGTTCTTTAATTTATTTTTTTTTTGTGTATATCCTAATTTGTTAACAACACTGCAATATTTTTCTACATCATTGCTTCCTTTTTTAAATCAAACCTATCAAATTACACTAACTGTCTTTTACATCAGAAATCTTAAAAAAAAAAACTAAAATTATAAAAAGTTTACGAACAAACAAGTTCTTATAAATACATTTTTTAAACAGCTAAAGATAAAAATGTTTTTTCTTTTACTTTAAAATACAAAAAAATAAACACATGTCAAACAAAAAAAAAAGTTTTGAAAAACAAACTTGTATCTGTTCGCAAAGTATAAAGTGAATGGCAATCATTCAAATACGTAACAGGGACCAACAAACCACAACACTATACAATGATGATTCTTTCAAAAACTGCAATTATATGGTTACAGATTACGGGATTGAAATATTTATGGTCGAATAGATAAACTAAAAAACAAAAAAAAAAAATTATGAAAGAAACTGCATAGAAGTATGAAAGAGATAAATGGATTTTAATATAAAGAAGATATGATCGTTTGGACAAGAAAGGAATAATAAGAAATCATTTTTTGCAGTTACTTAGAATTTAAGTCAAAAGTCAAATATGGGACTTATTAAAAATAAATAGAATTTTTTCTTCCTATAAACTAAAAATGACGAATTGGTATTAAAGCAATTATTTTGAAAACTAATTATGTAGTTTGCTACAAATCTTTTGGTACTGCTAAATATTTTAACCAGAATTGGCATCTGGTATTTCAAAATTATTTCGTTGGGATATTTTAAGGCATTTTAAGTTTTTTCCTTAGTGATGTTTAAAACTAAACGATAGGCCTTTGAAAAAGTTTTGATTCGTTTACGGTATTTTAGGGTTAGAGTTTCCAACTACGATTTTAAATCATTTTTAACTGCTGATAGATCAGCACAAAAATTTATTGATCTAAGATCCCTTAAAGCCATATATTCATAATTCTTATGCAATTCCAGCCGATCTTGCGATGTTCTTCTTCACACAGATTCATGGACATCCTTCCAAGGATTTTCGTATTAAAAATAAGTAAAATCGACAGTTAAAACGTTGTGAGTGAAATTGTGAAGGTAACTTAAAATTGCCCCACAAATTGATTGTATTTTATTGGACGAGGTTTAGTGAAAATTTTCGGTAAACTAATGAAGATTTCTTCACAGAGTCAATCAACAATTTCCTAAATTTAATGAATTTTTTTTCTAAATTTTATGATAAATACATTCGCTATAATTTTCTAATACAATTGTTGATATATCTTTACATTTAAACTATATTAATTTATTGAAAAGTTTCAATGGAGGATCCATTGAAACGTCATTGATATTATACAAAAATTCATTAATGTCATTAATTTTTTTTTATATTTGTCCCCTAGATGCTGTCCTTTACCACAAAAATTGTTTTTCACCTCAAAATCTTTGATATCATGCAGATAATTCTCCCTGTGTACTGTTTCCTACGAAAATTGTTCACCACGAAAATTGTTTTTCCTTTTAATTTTTTTTTACCAGAAATATTGTGATTATATCAAAAATTTTCTCAACTCAAAAAATTTTTGTTGCCTTAATCATGTTTTCCTATTAATTTTTTTTATTTAATTTGTAACATGGACACTGTGGAGTGGAGGGCATACAAAAATTCGGTAGAGCTGAACAGCCAGAGGCTAATTAAGAATCGATAATATCAAATATAAGATAGATTTTAAAAAATTTAATTTTGACCTATTTGTAATTTTTAAAAATCTACTTTAAATTCGTTATCAAAGACCCCCAAATTATTCTTCATATATTGTAAAAAATTTAATAAGATGCATTTGTAAAAACTAAGTCCACCACATTGAACTCGCCGATAAAAAATTTTCAATTATGACTGCAGATGACTTAAGAAATCGGGATCCTTAAACCGTCTTACTTTGAGAATTGCTTGATACTTAATTAAGTAAACCAAAAGTTTTTTAAGAAATTTTGTCTTGACTAAAGCTCGAGAAAAATGGCTAATGTTTGAGCTAAAGGAGTGGTCTGTCTGATACCCAGTAAAATTCGAACCTACATGAGAGCGCACAACAAGCCGACTTGTGGCTCAATTGTACGTCCTATGTTAGGACATAAGTCTGTTGTGAAGAGTATCGTGTCTTCCGGGTGCTCTTTTTCAACCTAACCTTATCAATGGGGACACTTGAACTCCCTTCCTTTGTTATTTAATAGTCTTATATTCCACTCATCTAAAAAGAAGAACTCAAAATACCAACAGCATTTTATTTAGGATTAAAAAGATTAGAAAAATATTACTTGTTAAAATAATAAAAAATCAATCAAAGGTTTTAAAACAAATTTATGTCCGCCAGTATGAGTTCCGCCATTTAAAGTTTGTTCAAATATGACGTCAGATTCGAAATATTTAAAATTATATATTTGATACATATTTGAATTGTATTAAAAATGCCCAACCACAAAAACTACCTTAAAAGTACGTTAACACCGTGTTTTACCTTTTTAATAAACTTTATAAAAAAAAATTTTAAATTTTATTTAGCGACAACATTTAAGTTTAACCTACCCATCGCGAAACGCTTTAGGGGTTTCACTACGCTAATAGGCTTTTTCCACTGACCTACATCTTACATCTTTCATCAATTTGCAAAGATGTTAACAGCTTCTCATAAGAATTATACAAGCCAAAAATTCTACATCTTTCAGATGATCCTTTCTCATTTAGTTCCATCTAACATCTTTAAGTGTCATCACTAAAAAAAATGGTAAAAAAACGATATTCTTTGTGCCATCACTAGCAAACTGACATTGCAAAGAAAATAATCAAAAATTTTTTCAACAAAGGAAAATGAGCGGCACGTACTGCATTAAAATTTGGGTTTGTTCTTGCAAAGCAAAAACTACTCAAATGATTAATGCTTTCTCTAAATCCATTTTTTAACATTTTTTTTAACAAAAATTATGCGTCTTTTTCTTTTATTTTTTTGGCAGCTAAATAAATAACGGATGAAAGATGTTGCCAATGTAAATTCATGTTTCATGTTTTTAACATCTTCCATGCGTTTCATAAAGATGTAGTTCAGTGAAATTATCCACCTCCCAGACAATGACTCTGAATTTGTGTTATACCATTTTATAAATTTGTACCAAATAAATAAGGGGGAAAAGCTTCATCACCAATATAAAAAGCTGTTTCATAACACAGTACGACATAACACAGTACACATGAAAAATGTTAACAGAATATGAAAATAGGCTTAAAATAAAGAAATACGTGTCTCGGCATTTTGCTGTAGCACGTCAGAATTTTGAGTAAATCGAAGCTTCGAAGGACCGTGGAGGTTCACTTGTAATGTAATACTATTATAAAAAGTTCTATAAAAGAAACAATTTTTTTCTCCGCTAGATGGCGTTTTAATTTTCGTGTAAAGTTAAAAAATAACCAAAAATGTAATGTAAATGTAATGCAAATTTAGTTCCCTTTTCAAAACTGGCTCAAGCATTAAAATCGGTTCACCACCCATTCTGTTTGATGCCTATGTCTTCCACAATCTATCGCGCATTCAATCTCCGATCGGTCAACACCATCTCGTGAATTTTTTCAATTGTTTTGGGGTGTAGAGACCTCAACTGGTCGTCCAGATCTTTTGGCATCTTCCGTACTTTTAAGGCACCAACGAAAGTCAGTAAACCACTTTTTTAAAATTGAAATCAATGGTGCAGAGTCCCCATAGTATTTATTAAGCTTTTCCTTGGTTTGAAATGTTTAATAAGCACTCGAAATTCACTTTTTTCCATTTTTAAAAAAAATCCACGAGGTTTTATGTTTTGAACAGTTGACAGCTGTAAATGACGGAACTTGCTCAAAATTTGACAGTAGTCTATTAACAGTGTTGCAGTGTTGCATCGCATATAACTACGAGGGAAATTCGAAGTCACGGACTTATTGATCCGCATTCGTATGTCATATCTTGTCTTATATGACCAAATCTGGCAGCAGATATAATTAGTTTCAATCATACCCATTTAGATATAAGCAGAGCTAATCATATCAAATCTTTTTTTTATTGGTAAATAAAAATTAGAACTTAATGAGAATTACAAGCAGCAGTAATTTTCAACTAAAATTAGTAGTTTTTAAGAGTTTTTTTTATTCTTTTTTCATGAAATATTCATCATAAATTTTTAAGAAACAGTTTCTCCAACATTTTAAAATGTTTTTCCAAAGTATAGTGATTAGATTTTGTACAAGAGCTGCATTATCGTTAAATCTCACGATACTGCTCTCGGGTGTAAATGTTTCTTAAAAAAATAGTATGATAAATCCAGAACTGTATTTATTTTTATAGGAAACTTCTAGTTTTTAAGTTATGCCTTGAAAAAGTTTAGTGATGTATGCACAATTAAATTTAAAATAGCTTAAAAGTTTTAATTTTCCTAATAACTTGAATACTAGAATAGATTCTGAAAAATGGATACAATTTTTAATCTGCCTAAAAACCATAAAGTTGGACTAACTTAATGTGAACTTCCAGAAAAGTCCTCAAAAACAGTATGAGTTGGCAGGGACCAAAAATAAAAAGATTTTCATTCAATTATTTGGTGTGTAGCAGTAAAAACAAGTAAAAAAGGGCTAAATTCGGCTGTGCCGAATCTTTGAATACCCTCCACCAAAGGGGATGAAGATGATATACGTATATACTAAATTTTGCATGAACTGTAATATGAATATGTTTTGTCAATTTATGTAACGAACTTTTGTTATTTAGTTTTAGCAATGTTATTTACAGAGGTCTGCTTTGTTAGCGACTTTAACATTGTTCATTTTTACGTTAACTTAGTTATCATAGTATGTAAGACAATAAATGTAATCGAACAATAAGAAGACTTAATAACATTTTTACTTACTTAACAGAAAACAAAAATAAATACAGAAAAATTGTACAAATTTGTATGGAAAATTTAGAGGTACCTTCACATTTTCACTCATAACTTTTGAACCGCTTGACCGATTTTGCTCATTTTAAATACCAAACTGCTCGGGAGGATGTTAAATAATCTGGGTAAAAATAGGCACCCCCGCTTGCGTCTTCGCGTCGTGATCGTGATTTCAACAGACAGACGGACAGACAGACGGACATCGCTAAATCGACTTAAAATTGCATAAGGATCACGAATATATATACTTTATGGGGTCTTAAACCTATATTTCGACATATTACAAACGGAATGACAAACTGATATATACCCTCACCATATATGGTGGAGGGTATAAAAATAATAAAAAATTTGTTCATTTATATTTTAGCCACACTGTTATAGCTTTTACTCATATGGACTACACACACACGCACACCCACTCATCTACATGTACCTTATCATCGTATATCACTTAGGAAAGAAAGAAAAAAAATTATGCGTCTAGTTGTCTAGCTACTTGGTCATTTGTTCTGTCATACTTGACTTTTGTTAGTGACTTGTCACTCTACTCGATTGTTGTTGCTGATGTTGTCATTATCGTTGTTGTTTAGTGAACTGTTTAATATTATGATAATTATTGCAACATTTGTATTCTCTACTCAACGTTTGCTGCCGTTGTTGTCGTAGTTTATTTTGTTATTTATTTGTTTGTTTTTTATTTTATCGAAATGTATAAAGTGTCGAAAATATTGGCAACGATTTCATTCAAAAGGTGTTGAATGAGTCAACGATATTGAGAAAGACAAAGAAAATCAAAGAAAAACGTCATAAAAAAGAATCACAAACAAGTCAAATTAAAAATTAATGTACGGTAAAAAAATAAATTAAATAAATAAATACGGTAAAAAAATAAACAAATACTTTTTAAAATCAAAATTTAAGAATTTATCAATATTATATGTTAAATTAATCAAATAAAAGTGGAAAAACTTGATTATATTTATAAAAAGTGTAATCAACTTTGGTCCAATTAAATGTTTTATCATACACTCAAAAAAAAAAAAAAAAGATATGAACTAAAATGTAATCAAAAAATTCCTTCAAAATAGTTTATAAATTGTCCTCAATTTAAGTAAAATTTTATTAAAACTTAGAAAAATTTTCTTAAAAAGAATAAAAATTTCTTAGTTCGAGGAAAAACGAAATAGTTTATATACTCGGAAATAGTTCATATTTTTCCTAAGTAATATTTTTTGATTTTAGGAAAAAACAAGTCAATTAAATAAAAATTTATTCATTTTAAGAAAAAACATCTTAATTTTAAGAAAATTGCATAATCAAATGTAATAAAATTAAGTTTTGTTCAAAAAAAAAAAAAAAAATTAGGACATAATTTACTCCCATTTAGTTCAAAAAATGTGTCTAACTTAAATCGAGAAAGTACTTGAATTTAATGTGTGTTCATTTTTAGTTCGCGAGTGTTAAAATTAACTAAATTATAGAAAGCCATTTCCAAGCTCAGTTTTTAAGTATACCACTTTCTAATTTTGAAGAATTGTTTTCAAAAAATTAGTTCAGACAATTAAAAACAAAAAGTAATAAATTTTTTTCCTATGTAATAATAAAAATTTACTTGACTTTAGAAACTGATGAACTATTGCTAAAGAAAATTTTCATGTAACTTAGTTCAGATAAATTTTAAAAATTTTAATAAAATATTCTTTTTTTCAAGTAAAAGTTTTCTAATTTTTTAAAAATAATAAAATTTGGTATAGGATATTTTTGTTGGAAAACGTTTAAATTATTTTCAATATTCTATTCAAAAAAAAAAAAAAAAACAATAAATTAAATACAAACTAGTTAGTTTTCCTAATTTCTAAGAAAAAATATTATTAAAGGAAACATATTAAGGGAATTATTTAAAAAAATTATCGTGCAGGATTGTAATTTCTGGTGCGTGATTCAAAAATGGCTCACATGCCCACCTCTAATCTTAACAGTCTTAAACATTGAACTTTAAGTTGTTTAAAATATTTTTTTTTAGTGTATTTATTAAACATTTGATATCATAAAGTGTTTTTAAAATGTGTTGACTACACTTAAAATAAAACAAAAAAATGTCTTTTAGTTTTCGTTATAAAATTAATTGGAACCCAACAGAATTTTATTAAAATTTAAATGAAATCCGGTATAAAATTAATTGAAATCCTATCGAATTTTATTAAAATTTGAATATATATTCCTTTACAACATTTTGGTACATTTTTCTAGTTTTTAATTGAAAAATTTTTAATTTCAACAGATTTTATTTAGGCGCCATTTCAGCAGCAATTTCTGGTAAATTCCACTTCAATGTGTTATTGTACTTATAAAAATTTTGCGATTGCAAGAAACTGTGATAAGCCTTAACAATTTATTAATTAAACTTGTAGTAAGTTTTATGGTTTATGGTTCAATTAATGAACACTTTTTTAAATCTTGGCTTCATAAACTTTATTTATTTGTAACAAGCAGTTTTCTTTTTTAAATTAATATGAAAAATTTATATCTAAAAATAAAAAACTTATTTTCCTAGTTGTTTATTTGTGGCATACCACATTGTCCATACAAGCAAAAATATGTTGCCAACGTTGTTCATACAACTTTTCTTGTTATTTATTACTGGCATTTTTTTGTTTCAACAACTTACAATATTATTACCGGTGCTTGGAAAGAAAAGTTGTTAATCGAGTTTTTAACAGCAAAATAAAAAATAAATAAATTTGCTGAAATAAATACTATTTTCTATTTATTTTGCTTTGTTGTTGGTTACAACACTTTTCATGCACTTGTGCTTTGAAAAAAAAAAAAACAGAAACTATGAAAAAATTTAAGTTTGATAAAAAAAAATTGAAACAATACCTAAGGCGATATCATAAACTATTTAATAAATGACTTGTATGTTAAATGAATAAATATTATTGTATTACAAATTTTAAACATTTTAAATTCAATTGATAACACTATTGGAACCCAAAATCAGCTAAATGAAAGTAGGTGCTCGGTTAGTGGAGTAAAACATCCACAAAGTTTAGCGCTGGTAGGTAAAAATTTTCTGTTATCGCTGTTTTCTTTTTTATTCTCTGATTAAATGTATTTATATTAAATAAGTAGAAAAAACGGTGTTAGGATACTTTTAAAATAGGTTTTGTATTTGGTCAACTTTATTGCAATTTTACAAGGAATATTTTGTACATCATTTTTAACCCTTAATCAAAAGTGAAATGTGAGACTATAAAATATCAATTGCAGGGTTTTAATGGGTCCTAATCAGTATAATCTGAAGTTGTAATTGAAACATTGTAAATGTCTATATTGAAATTTATGCAACATCTGGTGGATGATTTTGGGTCTCTAATATCGAAAATAAAATAGATTTTTAAAAATACTAAATGGCGGAGCCTAATTCATCAATTCTTATTATTTTTAAAGTTTTCAGAAACACATGGTGGAGTAAAAACCATCACCTGATTTTTTTCTTAATAAATTTAGTTTAAAATTAAAACTCGTTAGATTTTTAACAGATTATTTTTAGTCGCACTTATAATTTTTTTTTCAATTAATTGTAGAAAATTATATTCGACCGTGAGCGCCCCGGTAGGCTAGTTGGTAGCGTGCTGGCTTATCAGTGCGGGGGTCGCGGGTTCAATTCCCACCAAAGGCTCTGGTCTGTTTTCGCTACAACGAGCCGAAAGCCTTTGTTGCTAGTGCTCGGTTAGGACATTAACAAATAATTTGTAATTATATGATTAATAAATAAAAGAAATAAATAAATAAGTAAATAAATAAATAAGTAAATAAATAAATAAATATATTCGACAAATGGCCGCCGTAAAAGTTGATGCAAATTTGCTATTTTTTGATTACATTTTGCATTACTAACAGTGCGCAGCAGTTGTGGTGTCACGTTGTAAATTTCTGCTGGGCTTGCTCGCGTATATCAAATATCCCCAGAGAAAAAATCCAAAGCAGTCAAATCCGGAGACCTTGGGGTCAATTCTCGTTTTGTGAAACGATAAAATGAAAAGTTTTTTCACGTTTTCATAGCACTTTTGATTTGCATTCTGTGAAAAAATGAAAAGAAATATCAAAACGTTTTCATATGAAAAAAAGTGGAACGAAACAAGATATTTTCACGATTGCACAGCACTGGCGATTCTTGTTTTGTGTAACAGTGCAACCAACTGTCAAAATATTTTCATATGAAAAAATTGTTTATACAGACTATTTGTAAGAAAAAATAAACATGGAGAAGGTTTTAAGAGGAAAGAGTGCCAGCGAAAGCCGAAAGCAGTATTTAATTAATTAATTAGAAAAGCATGTGGACATTGCAAACGATAAGTAAGTAGTTTAATTACCATAATCACTCTTTTATTAATCCCATATTTACAGAATTGTAACTGCAGATGGAGCCAAATTTATAGACGAAAAGTGGAACGAATTAACGGCGAGCCTTCACAGTCTTAGTAGGACCCAAAAGGAAGGTGCAAAATGGAAAAAGTGTTGGAGCGACTTAAGGTATATTTATTTATAGCTTATTTATATTCTTTATTCAATGTTTTTTTTTTCTTTAAGTAATATTAGACTTCATACGCGCACCAAATATAGTTCACTTAAGCAAGCCGATATAAATCCATGAAGAGCTCGTCGGTTGTCATCTCGAATAAATTTCAGCCATCACGAAGTATGCGTCTCAGCACTCTCGAAAAATTCCAATAAAATATTAAATTATTTATTGCAATAAAACGCTTGTAACATCATTGTCTTACCTTTGTTCATCCCGAATTCTTTGAGTAATATCCAATAATACAATTAATCCAGACATTTTTATGTAATTATTTAAAACACATTTTACGAACTTAATTCGATTTTGTTTACGTTTTTCTCTGTTTTGACATTCGCTTTACGAATAGCAAATTATGTATTTGTGAAAAGTTTGATTGAAAAGTGCTTATGAAAACGAAAATGAAAAGTTTTTTTTTCACTTCACATTATCACAGAACGAGAATTGACCTCCTGGCTAGCCAAGCACAATCACCAAAACATGTGCAGTATGATAATTGGCTCCGTCGGGTTGGAACCACATGTCCTCCAAATTAAAAACGTCAAATTTCCGCAAGAGAAATTCAGTCAGCATGAATTTATAGCGGTCGCCAATCAACCTTTTCGGAGTAACTGCACACCACAAGGTAACTTTAAGACGGTGTAATGGTGCTTCATGAATATTGCTTGGATGTTCCCTCTCCCAGAACATCTAAGCCGCTGTGATAAAAATTATCAATTTTGATGGAAAATCATCCACTTCGCCGTTGAGTTCCTAAATAACACACCAAATTCACTATAAATTTCCCACGTGTCTATTTTATGAATTTCAAAACCAAATTAACATACCATGGCATTTGCTTAAATGAGAGCAATTTGCAATAGGGTGATACTTATTGCCCCACCTTTAATGATAAAGTTTTCATAGAAATTTATGGCAAATATTTTATAAATAAATCATAATTTCATAAGAAAAATAATGCAAAAATAGTTATAAATTACTTATTTTGCTTGCAAAATACTACTGTTTGTAATTCTCATTAAGTTTGTATTTTTATTTATTTAAATAAATAAATTATAAAAAAAACTCAAATTAAAATAAAAAAATCTTTATCATATTCATGAAACTTTTTTATAAATATGATGCAACTTCTTCATAAATATAAAAAAATTCTTCATAAAGAAAGTTTTCATTAATATGAAGTAACATGTCATCTAGCTGTATTTTTATGAAATAGTTTCATCATATTTATGAGGTGTTATATTGGATAAAAATCTATAAAGTTTTTCTTCATCATATTTATGATTTTTGTTTCCCTAAGTGCAGGTTATAAGTGGAAAAGCAGCACATTAAGTTAAGCATTTTTTGATGGAACAAATTGGTATTACGAAGTATTAAAAAAACTAACTTGACTGCTTACAATTTTAATTTCTGCTGTTTTTTAATTTTTAAAATTTTTTTCGTTGTCGAAAAAATATATTTAAACCCCAAAACTAAATGCCATCAGCTTACTGGAATATTATTATTTACATTTGAATAATTTAAATTTATATCTCCAAAATATCTTTTCTAAAAATTTCCATTCCACAAAAACTTAAATCAAACTCCCATCACCTTAGGATTGAGCAACTTGAACAGATGTTTGATATTTGGGCCGTATAATAACTTATCAGTAAACTCCCCCTTTTAAAATATTCAATCTACATCCAAAAAAAGTTGATTTTAAACTAAATATGGTTCTAAAATTTAGTTTATTTTTAAACAAATAAACATAATTTTTATTTTTTTTTTGTTTAGTCCAACATCACGTAGAAAAGAAATTTTTTCTAATTGTTAATACACATAGAAACACAAACACAAAAAAAACAGAACATTAATATAAATAAAACGCTCAACAACTTTATAATTAAACAAACTGTAGAACTAAAGAGGAAAAGCTGTGATAGGTGTCTAAAGTTTAGTATAAACATCAGGGAAGGAAAACTTGATTTTTAAAATGCCACAGCAGCTTCACAAGAGTAGAATTTTTTGAATCAAACGGGATCGATTTACTTCACATAAAATAAAACTTTTAGATTCAAATGTTATTTCTTTTATAATCAGATTTTAAAGAACCTTTAAAACTGTCGTCGAATTGAAGTAGACAATTTTCAGTACACATAACGCCGAATAGAAATTACAATTTTAATCGATATTTTAAAATTTGTATTTTAAAATTTGTAAAGCTGATTCCATTAGAAAATTTTTAAAATTTATATTGAAAGAATTTTATGCGAATTTATTTATTGTTCAAATTATACTGAATAAAAACAATTTAAAATGTATTAAAATTGGTATAGTACTGCATTTTACATCCCTGATTTATTTTGTTTAAAATGTTTTAGACATCAATATATTTATATAGGCGTTTGTACTGCAACAAAAAATAATTATGTAAACTATTTATAAAATCAATTGTCAATTTTTATTTTTACTAAAGCCACATGCGGATTACGTCTTATACTGTATCGAATAGAGAAGGGCAAAATTGTATACAAAGCATTAAAAAATTAATGATTTTGCTAATATTTACAGGGCAATCTGGCAACTCTGTAAAAAAAAGTTTTAATATTGTTATGAAAATTCGATTCATTAAATTCCATTTACCCGCGGAAACAGAAATCCTCATATGGCAGCAAGTGTAAATCAATTGAGTTTGGCAACTCTTCACTAGCAACTTCGACACACAGCAAACACCAGAACCTTCCACACAACCCTAAAAACTTTAGTAGAGCCCTATTGTCGTTTTAACCAGAAATTTATACACAACTTTAGTTAAGTCAGCCAAAACATCTTGGTTTTCTTCTACTTTCCACAAGGAGCCGCTATTACATACATATATAAATGAGCGCCCAGATATATGCCCTTAGTTTGAAATAGATAGTTAATACGGCAACAATTCGGTAAAATAAAAGTGGTGATTAAAGGCCGACTTAGTTTGCAGGTAACGTTCCGAGACGAATTATTTGATTAGTTTTTGGTTTATGCAAACACGTGTGTGTCGTTAGTTTGTCTGTAACGTAACGTTACGTTTCTAACCAACCTATTAAAAACAGAGTTTTCTGTGCTACCTAAACACAGCTGATTTTATTTAGGCTTGACTAGTTCATTTTGATGAGCGTTTCTTCTAGTTCAAATTGTTTTAAGAACTAGATCGCTCTCTTAACTCAATCGCCTGTGATAAGTTCGTTCATTAAACAATTTATGCAATCCATTGCTAGACTATTTTATATAATTTGAATAATAATTACTGCTCAGAAAGCAAAATGTTTGTGGAAAAAAATATTTATAATAATAATATTTACTTTGTTTAACTTTGAGATCGAACAAATTTAAATAAATTTGTTAAAAAAAAACAACAACGACAACGAGGAAAATGTTAAAAAAATTAAATAAAAATAAATAAAATTGTCACCGTAGAAAGATAATAAAATGAACGATTGAACTTAAGGAGCGATTAGTGGTGGGCTTTCGTTAGATTGAACTAGTTTGTTCAGAACGACACTACTTAATTAACAAAAAAAAATAAACAGATAACACATTTTTTTTTTTAAATTTTTAAAGATAATTTATAAAAATCGCCAAAGAACAAAAAATATTTTATAACGGATGACAATAAATCAATAAATTTAAGTCCTGGAAATTACCTTATCTGCAAATAATTAAACAATTTTTAGCCAAATCAGCTGTCACTGAAAAACTAACTGAACGAAAAGGTCATCCGGCACGGCACGTTACGGAAACGGCACGGAACGGAAAGATTAATGAAGCCTTAATTTAATAAATTGTGTTAAAGTGTACTAGACTTAGGTTTCTGTGTTGATATAAAAATTTCAACTAGTGTAGATTTTTTGCATTATAAAAAACCCCGATTTATTTAACAAGAAAATAAATCAAGTCGTAACAATATGGTCAAAGTGTTCCGTTTTACACGCAGTTAGATACAACACTAATTTAAAAACTTTAAACTAATATAACATCTTGACATTTATCTTTAATAATTACCTGCACTAGGGAGTGCTATTTAAAATTAAAATATAAAAAACACTTCTTAATGGAACATAAGTCTACTCCGGTTCAGAATGGGTTTATAAAGCAATTAATTAAATCTTATACAAATTTTAAAATAAACTATTCATTTGTTCATTACTGTTTCTGTTATCTATAAAATTTTATACATTTAAATTCCAAATGCAAATTAGATTTAAAATGTAAAAAGAATTGAATTAATTTTAAAACTATTTATAGAATTAAATTTAAATAAATTTAAAACAACAAATATATATGCAAGTGTCTAGGTGTTAATTTTTTTCAATACAAATCAGGTCAAATTGATTAATTTAAATGTGGGTCTAAGGCGATGTGTGTATGTAAGAAAAATAAACAATTTTGTATTCAATTTTTTTTTTAATCTAAATAAAATGAATAAAAAAAATTACTAGTAAGAAAATTTAAGTCGGTCATGATAACTATATGATACTCTACACCAACTTGGTTAAATTTTTGGGAAGTGGGAAGTTCTGATTCTTAAATTATGAAAAGGTCTGAAAATAAAGAGATTTGAATGAAATTGACGAAACCGGGTCTGAGTCTGATTAAATGATGATCAATCTTATATGACACTGGATCCGATCAGCAACTGGCCTCTATGATTGTCTCAAAGAAAATCGAATACTCGGTGATAAGACAAATTTGTTGTCAGGACATCGTTGCGATAAGTTTGCATTATCACCAGAAGGGTGTCACTTAATCGTACACTACAGGTCATTGATCTCACTTTATCTGACATTAAATGGGCTATTAGACACGCATACTTGTCTGCAGACATGTACGATGGCATACTTTGCGGTTTGCTATTACACTGTCGAACGCTATCCATTAATTTTCAATTCTTTGTTGTTGTTTTGCTATAACACTGTCGAACGCTATCCATTAATTTTCAATTGTTTGTTGTTGTTGTGCCACAATTGTGGCAAGCTTTTATATTCCTTAATGAACTCTTCCCAGAAAATAATATTAGCAAAAGACATTTTTTTTTTCACAAATGTCCGATACGCACACAGCAGCGTCTACAAGCGAACTGAATTTTTATATGAAGTATGGCGGACACGCTATTAGACGAGTATGTTGGTGTGCGACATACTTCAGAAAATCAAAAATTTTTGAAAAGCAACACGTCTGACGTACTCGACATACATGCTATTAGACAGTAAGTTTTGGTATGCCATCGTACATGTCTGGAGACAAGTATAGTCCTTTAAGGTTTGCTTATTGGTTAAGGGATGGCGAGTTCTTGATTCGAGCCGCCCGGAAACCTCGAAAAAAGAAAGAATTTGTATTCCATTCCTGAACTTATCAGCATAGAGTCAACTAAAGAACATTCCAAGAAATTGGACTAAGCTCTGGTTGTGTGATATGAGGCAGACCGGGAAGCTTCTAAATAGAGCCCTAAAATCTCGAAAGAACTCTGACTGGAACAATTACCATTAAGTGGAAGATGCGGCAAGCCAAATTGAATCTTTAAAGAACTTTTTGTGAGGAGGTACATGACGTGAGGGAGACAGCTAGAATCTGCAAGATCATTCAGAAAGATAATGCAGCTAAGCTGCATTTACCCTCGCACTTTTCGCGATGCAAAGTGATGGTGGCGGTTATTAACCGATCTCCTGGAGATGCAACACGGTATGACTGTTTTATAGGGTCGATGAGGCACGCCTTTTCGTTTTTTAGTCACTTTAAAGCCATAAGCCCTGTTGGTATATATCCTATTATGCTAAAGAGAGGCGGATATATAGTGGTTAAAACCAGCCTTTTTTTAACAGCTTGGCCAATGAATAATTTTCGTTATTTTGGTCTAATGTTTTTCATTCCCAACCTGTAAATTTTAGACCAATCAGTTTATTATTATATCTACTGAAAAGTCTCGATCAAATGGTGAAGAAATTCATTCGGTCAGTGATATTGCTCCGAAACCGTCTTAATTGTCAACAATATGCGTGTCAAAGTGATTGACCCTGGGCTTTGGCTCTTCACGATATTGTTTTCAAGTTCGAATAGGGTCTAGAAAATAAGAACTTTGAGTGTTTTTGTTGACATGGAGTGGATTAACTTTGTGTTATCTAAAAGGCTGTTGACAGTTGAGGATGCCCTCAATGGGGGTGTACTCTTCCCTCTGCTGTAGTGACTCGTGGTAGACTCACTTTTGGTGGAGTTTCAAAATTTGAGTGTGCAAATCCAAACTTATGCACTTCAGGGTCTGATATGTCACTAACAACAGTTTGTAGGAAAATACAAGTTTTGTGGACCTGATAAACAGCTGGTGAAACAGTAATGGGCTAACTATTAATACGAACAAACATAGAGGTTTTAGCCTTATGGTGGTAAATGTGTTAAATACCTAGCAGTAACTTAGGATAGTATACATGTGGACAAGGCATTTGAATCTAAAGATGTCTCTGAAGCTGCGGATTTTCTGGCAGTGCCAGAGAGCTTTTGGAAAGACTTGAGGTTATCAGACCTATCGCGACATACGCATCTGTAGTCTGGTGGCCTAAAACAATGTTGAAACCCATGTGGGCTAGTCCGTAGACTATGCCGGTTAGTTATTATAAGCTGACCATGTGGTAGTGTAGGGTGTAAAAATAACATAAATACAAACATATATATAAGTGAATTGTAGGTGGAATGAAAAACTCATATGTTAAGTTTTTTGTTGGGTGAAAATTTACAAAAAAAAACTAGTTTGTTTGATTAAATCCAAATACTGGTTGGTAAAATATTTAATGCATTTATTCTTGTTTTAACTATAGTTTTGGTATTTTATGGCTCATTCAAGAAAAAAAAACACAAAAAAGAATGTTAAACAAAATATGAAAAAGTAGTAAAAAAAAATCGACAAAAACTGCAGAGAAATTATAACACGCGTTTTGAAAAAGAAAACATAAAAAGTTTAACGATGCATACTTCTGGCTGCAAAAATGTACAAAACAGACCATGCAGAAGTGCAACAACAGCCACAGTTGTAATTGTATGAATGTACTTTTATATTAAAAAAAAAAAAACTGGAAACTACAGTTACCGTTACTTTTAGAAAAGAAACGTTCATATATATAGAAGACCATCACGAAAAAAAAAACAAAACTTTAAGACCAGTTTCTTTAGTTTAAGCCTCATAAAGTTTAACAATACTTTACTTTGGAGTTTAACAAATTATTTTTTTTTTTTTTTTCAACTTTTCTTTTTTATTTTCCATTATACGACCTTAGAACAGAGTATTCCATGTTCGTGCCTATAATCTACAAAAGTAAAACAAACCATTTCTTGAGGAGAGGTCTGTGTGTAAAGTATTTCCTGCTTTTAAAGTTTTGTTATTTACGTTTTTATGTATTTTTTTCATACAATAGTCTACAATTTTTGCTACTGGCTGTAGGAATAGATGGATGCTGCATGTAAAATTTTTACAGAATGCCTTTCAAAAATAACTACAGGAAAAAAATCGCCATGCATAAGCTTATGCAACTTGCGGTAAGTCACGTACAAGACAACATTTTGTATTTTATGTGCAAAAAATCAAGTAGCATGTTTTTTTTTTTATAAATTTTTGCAGTTTTTTTGCCGTATTTTGTCTCCGTTAAACATTAATGCACAAAATTAAACAAAAATATTAATACAAAAATGCAACTAACATATAAAAACTAAAGGAAACTGTAAAAATATATTTCTTAAGCCAGAGCAAAGTTTAAATTTTTTTGTTAAATAACACATTTTTGATTTTTAAAGTTAAGTAGCACATCACAGTGCAAATACACAGCCACGTGTTTGTCTGATAATAAGACAAGAATGAAGCAAAATATAAGTTTTGATAGGTATTTTTTAAGCTCTGCCTGTTCTGAAGGCTTTAAATTTCGCGTTCAGAGGAGATCTTTTGCGAATAAAAATAGTTTATTTTAATAAACATACAGAGATTAAAAGCTCATTGTAAATAAACAAAAATAACAATAAATTATCTCGATGTACTTACCAGAGAACTGCAAAATCAACGTTTTTTCTTGATTTAATCATACACAAAAATTATTGTTCACATTTAATAATTCAACAAAATTCACTGTAGAATAAAATCAACATCATGTTACTGAACGCGTAATTGGAATCAGTGTGAATCATCTGTCGATTATGTTTTATGCAAATGTAATCACTCAACAAAAAGTCAGCGTTGAATAAATCAGAACAAACAACAAACAACGCATATGAGTGTATTCATAATTACAACAAAATAGAAACACATTTCATAAATGTACATTAGGCTGGGACTTAAACCCGCTTTTTTAGAATTTTTATTAGTAATACAATACTAAAAATATTCTTCTTTGTGAAATAAAAATATTTTTTTGGAAAAAATATTTAGGTCGATATCTCAGGCTTGCCTAATCCGGAAAAATTACAATATTGTCTAAATTTTTTTTTTTTCATTTATTTTGATTGGAAAATTAGGCAATACCTAACTTTAACCGGATTGGGAGAGCCTGAGATATCGACCTAAATAAAAAAAAAAAATTTCACAAAGAACAATATTTTTGGTATTACTAATAAAAATTCTAAAAAAACGGATTTTAGACCCACCCTAATTTATGACATGTGTTTCTACAAAACCATCCCCTTTTTATAGATAAGAAACTATTTTGTTTTAATTACGAATACAAACATACGCGTTATTTATTGCTTTTTCTGATTTATTCTACGACAAAATAATTATTGTTGACTCGAACGAACAAGAATAAAATCAATGGTATAAAAACGACCGATGATTATAAATCAGTGACAACAATTTGCACGTCGTTTGATTGATTTAAAATCATCAACAAATATGTGTGTTGGAGTATATTCAACGTTTCAACGCAAACACATATTTATTCTTGTGTTGATTGCGTATGAACGTTTTGCAATCAGCATTTGCAGTTCTCTGGTACTTACATACAAAATTACACAGTGAGCAGCAAAAGTCATGGTACCCCGGCCAAAATAAAAATTTCTCAAAAATTACGTAACTATAAATGTGACGCTTATTTTTATCTTGTGTATTCACTTATCTTCAACCACAAATTAAAAAAATATTTCACTTCTTTAACCAAATAAAACTTATAAAAATTTTAAACCAATATAACTCAATATTTGAGCACAGCATAAATTATATTTTATTGCAAAAGTGTTGGCATCCCTTAGACTTTCGTTGATTAACTTTTAAAAAATGTATCGGTACTTACCGAATTTACAAGAAACATTTGTTTATTGCAAAAAATTAAGTAAATTTTTAAAATGTCGGTAAAAGAGCTGTCAATAGGGGAGCGAAAAATTAAATGAGTAAATCATACGCCGAAACTTCTAAAATTTTAAATAAGAGCAAAACAACATTGCAAAGCTATAAATCTCTTCTGAAGAGAAAAATAATTGAAAGTAAACCGCAAACAGATCGTCTTCCGAAGCTCAATAATAGAGATCAATGAAAAATTGAAGCCATTATTACCCCATATCGTCCCAGTCGTTTTTAAAATTTTTATCTTTTTTTATTAAGACTCTGAACTATTTCTTTTATGCAATTAGATAGTATAAGGGGTTGGCTTTAAATGTTAATATAAAAGTTCTTAACCACTTCACTCCCCCTTTTATAACAAAGAAGAAGAAAACAATGTGTTTAAGCATAATTAGCATAATTTTAAAAAATAAAAACTATGTATTAAAAATAAAAAAAGTAAAAATGTACACTCAGAATATTATGTAGTTAACTGTTTGTAGTTTAATAAAAAAGTTTTCCGTTCCATTTAAAAATAAAGGAAGATACATTTATTTTTCAAAGAAACATCTATATTAACTTTTTTATACATTAATTCGAAATAATTTACTATCATTTACCGATTTTCTTCAGTTTCATTTATTTTTTTCATTTGTTTGAAATTTAATAAAAATTTACCCACAAAACGGAAACTTGTGGTTTATTTGTGTCCGTAACAGTTATTACAAATTTAAATTTTGTTTGCTGTATGTTTCAAAATAAAATATTCAAAAAATTTCAATTTGTTTTTTTATTTAAATTGGTTGTATATATACAAAATTTTTCAATACAATTTACAAGAACTTCATAAACACACATACATATACAAAGACATTCACACAAAAAGTGTTTATAGCTTCATTTTGCATTGTACGAGTATATTAAAAAAAAACAAAAAATACAAAAACGGAAATAATTTCAAATAAATGAAAAAAACATGTATTTTTTAATGATTGGTGGGTAAAATTTTGACATTTATTTTAACTGATTATATCAGTTGTTTCTTACGGATGTGTCAGTTGATTAATCAACATTTAAAAATAAATAACAAATGACATTTATTTTAAATGAAAATTAAGTAGACCGGTTTTTAAATGAAATATCATTTCTTTTAAATGATATTTTCAGTTATTTTAACTTACAAACTTTTTTAAGTGTAGTTCCATTAACAAACGATTAAACTTTCAACAATAGAAAACAAATGTTTTTTTTTTATTTTTATTGTTGTAATATGCCTTCAAAATACAGTGTTCGAGAAATCGAACACCATTTTTCTCAAAAAAAAAAAAAAAATTACTTCAGATTCGTGTTTTTTAACCCTAAATTACCTAAACTATCAAGTTTTATAAAGTTATAAAAAAGAAAAAAATCTTTGCGACGATATAAGTTAAGAGAGATCCATTCACTAGAGTTTAAGGAACCATTGGATAAAGATTTTTCTGTGGATATTGTACGTATGTGCATTAAGAGGGCCTAGTACAATGTTCGCACTGTGCGCAAGAAGCTGCACGTTATCAAAACAAAGAGAAAAAACTGTATGGACTTCGCAACGGAATATAAAATTTAAGGTAAAAGTAATTTTTTTCGACGAATCAAAATTTAACATTTTTGCATCGAACGGACGTGAATTGGTGTGGCGGAAAAACTCTGGTGAGTTAAGTCCAATGAATACTAGAAAAACTATGAATCATGAAGGGGATGGAGTAATAGTATGGAGCTGCATGTCGGCAGCCGATGTCTGCAATTTGGTGTGCATTGAGAAGACGATGGACAAAACAGTGAAAATACTGAAAGAAAACACGCCACATATGCTAACCTCTCCTCAAAATCCCGATTTGAACCTTATTGCGAGAACCTCATGTGAAACCACAATTTCTTATAGAGCTCAGCTAAAGGAAGTACACTCAAATTTTGGTAGTTTAAGCCCAGCGGTATTTTTTGCTTATCTAAGCAACACATGTCTGCTGACGTGTGGTAGAATGAAATTAGTAATCGCTACTAAATAATCGCAAAAAAAATTACTAAATATTATTAATATTAGTACAATTAAATTAGGGTACGTTCGTAAATGCAGAAAAATTGTGCATCACTGCGGGAGTTATGTCAATTTCTGTTGCTTATGCGTGATCATCTGTTGAAGATGCTTTGTTACTGTTTAACAACTGTACAGTTTGCTTTTTAGAACGTTTTGCAAAAGATAAAAACCATTGTCACCATAATAACATTAACAAATATTATTGAAAATCTGATTGTAAAATGACAAATTTTTGTTAACTTATAATAAAAAATAAAACTTTTGATTATTAAAAATCAATTAAAGCGAAAAAGAAGACTGATTTCGCACTATTGCTTCAGAAACTTTAATGATGCCATAGTTGCAGAAATTTGCGGCAGAACTGTCTATTGTTTGCATAAAAAAACATTTGACGTAAATCAGTGCTGCCAAGTGATGCTTTTTTGAACGTTTTACTTTTATTATGCTACAGTGATGCGCAAATACTTCATTTACGAACGTACCCTTAGTCTTAAAATATAGTAAGCGGTACTAATTTTTGTAAATTACTGTAAACTCAATGAATTCTAAAATATAGCAAAATTTTAATTAAAAAAAAAATTATTAAAATGCACAAATTACTTTAATTATATTTAGATAAACTTGTTACACTTTAAAGCTGCTAATTTCTTTTCAAATTGCCTAAAGAATTCGAATATACACATTTTTTTTCCTTTTATCGAGCAACATTTTTTTATTGTATTATTTTTTTTTTAAATATTTTACAAAAAATTGAAAAAAAAATCAAAGACTTAAAAAAATTGGAAAAAAATAAACAAAATTATCATCTTGTTTTAATTTGCTAATTTATGTTTTGAAAAATATTATTAGTAAATTTTTAGATTTAAGGGTCAAATTTTAATTGTTTTTAGGGCTGACGTTTAGAACTAAAAAAGTTTTTAGTACTATTTTAAGTGGATGTCCTATTTTTGGACATGTGTCGGTTGTGAAAAGTATCTTCACTTCCGATCCCTTTTTTCAAAACTATGTAACATTTTAAGGCAATTTATGTTTGTACGTAGATATAAGTTTTAATTATTCGAAATAACATTTCCTTCAATATCCACTTTTTTTAAAATTACTAAATTTTTATTTGCTTATTTCAGCGAATCCGTTTTAAAAAATTTGTAAAATTCTGTAATTTGTAAAATGTAAATTGCATAAAAATTTACTAAATAATAATTTGCTTACTAAAAATCAGTACAAAAATAGTAAAGTGGAATTGAAAACCGTTTACAAATTTTTCTTCCAACTTTTTTTTCTGAGTGTACTTTTGATTAAATGGTGTCAAATATTCGAAAACTACACAAAAAGCGTTATGCACTCAATGTCGCTTTCGCTTGAATGAAGTTTTATGAAAATCATACTAATTATTTGGTAAAGCAATCCAGCTCAAAAATCGTAAAGTTTTAATAAGTTTTATTTTTTTAGGGGTACTATGACTTTTGCTGTGCAAAATTATGATAATACCATGATGTTTAATTTTTTTTATTTATTGTTTAGCTAAATAAGTGAAATATTACTTTAATTTGTTTTAATATATATGATAGCATATCAAAAAAAAATTAAGTGTCATATCTGGTGTTGCCTATTTTTTTTTTAGAAACTACGAAAGATTTTTTATTATAGGTAGGGTACCATGACTTTTGCTGCCCACTGTATCAAACACTCAAAGCAAATGGTATATGCGAAGTTGCTATTCCACAGTTAATAAATGTTTAGCCATAAAAATTTTCTTTTTTCCGTCTATTTTTAGAATTTACCCTGGCAACCATCTTTAATTTTCAATGCACAAATTGACAGGGTTAACGATGACCTGGTCGCTCAGGTCAAAAGTGTGGCACTCGCTCTAGCCCTGATACTTACAATTTTTATCCCATCTACTCTTAATTATAATCTTGAGCCCGAAAAATTCTATAATAAAATTATTTTTAAATACAATACTTTGTGTTTTTTTGTAAGCAAGAGGGTAAGGTATAACATTTTCGACATCTTAAATGAAAACACTAAGTATAATTTACACCTTACTTAGTTGATGATTTTTACAAGCGATAAGCATTACATACATAAGGAACCATTACCTTGGAAGCGATAAAATAAGTAATTACCTATATAATTACGAGGATGGTAAAAATAATGTGTCTAAAAATAAATCTTCATAAAAGAAAATTCTATTCAAAAACTTATTCGGGCTTGTTCTGTATTTTACTGTTAGGGGAAGGTTAAGAATTTAAGTGAATTATGATTACGATACAGTGGTCATTTAAGGCAGTAGAGCTGAAGTCGAATGAAATATAAATTTGGAATACAGTGAAATGGGTGTCAAAAATTTCAATTTCAAGCAGATTTAAATCTGGACTAATTCCACAACATGCCCGATTACAAATATTTTTAACGTTGTAAATACATTTAACCACTTGCTTTTTTAACTCCAAAATAAGATGTATACATTTTTATGAGAATCGATTCCAAAAGGAATTATCTTTTTCAAGCTCTGTAGACAGTTGTTTGCACCGTTATTAGTAGTTGTTGTTTTTTGCTCTATTTTCGTTTGTTTTTCTATGGGAAAAATACAAAACAACTTTTCTTGCAGTCATTTGGAAAAAAATACTCGTATTTCATAACAGTTGTTTAAAGCACATATTTTTAATATTGTAAGAAACAGCTACAAAAATATTAAATTACTGGAAAACAGCTAAATTTCGTTTAAAAAAAATTGTGGAGTTTTGACAATTTCTTCTAAGTTGATATATTTGTTATAAATAATTTATTCTTAGGTTTCATATAAAAATTTGAAATTTGTTTTTCATCTTTAATGCATAATTAAAGCATAATAACTTGTCATGCAATGAGAAGAGGAGCAGAGAAGCCCTTCAAATGAACAGACCAAATCTAAAACTCCTATGCGGAGCACTCACACGACACTATCCATATAATTACATTCTGAATAAAATAGTACATGATCGAGATATGACATGCAGATATTGTATGGAAGATGAGGAGACCATGGTGCATGTAATGGCTAAATGTCCTGCCTTGGCATACCTACGATTTATCCCATTTGGCAGACCTGATATCATGGAGGAACAATACAAAAAGCTTCAGGTGAAGAATGTTGTACTGCTACTCAAGGCTGAACTGGAGAACAACTGAGGAAAATACTAGAGGGTGCAAAATAGATCCACTTGGTCGCGGTGCTGGATATACGGACTACTCAACCCAACTACATCGTAAAAGCTTTAAATTAATATACCCAAAAACTCATACGCTTTTCTAAAGAAAAGCGTATGAGTTTTTGGGTATATTAATTTTTGACAAAACAGCGAAGTGTTAAAGTCAAAATATCTATTTTTTATACTCGTAAAGAAACAGCTCTAAGTCAAAAAGTATTTGACCTATCAAAAACTGCTACGCGCATCCAAAGATAATTTAGTTTTCCATATGCATTATAAATTTCAGAGAAATCCACCAAAAATTTATTAAGTAATGCTGCGTGCCATGGACCTCTATACTAAATATACTATCATTTTGTAAAACTTTGTGTAAAACAAATATTTTTTTGTACTCCTTCATAAATCTTGTGAAAACCAATCTTTGTTAACACATCTCCGTAAATAAAGAAAATAAAAAAAGGAAGTTTTTATATATAGGCTTTTTACGTAGGTTTTACCCCTTAAGTGGTATAAAAGGGTGCTTGAGGTCAATGATTTTTGATGTAAAAAATTGGTATCATTGCGACAAAAACATTGATATATAACCCTTTAAGATCCGACTGTAAATACAGAAGATATGACAAAAAAATTAAAAATGCCTTACATTCGGCAACAAAAAAAATTAAAAAAAAAATAAAATAATAGTTCCGCTGGAATTATTGGAATACTTTCCTAGCAAAAGTTTATTGCCTTTTTGCGAGCTTTCATTTTAAAATATTAGGGTAGTTCATTAAGGTGGTAGCAACTCAGATCTGGTGGGTTAATACTAGAACGGGTTACTTGAGGTCAATGGCTCCTTCGAGGAAAACATCGGTCTCCCCGAGACAAAAAACATTGATATACAACACTTTAAGATCCGACGGTAAATGGCGAAGATATAAAGAAAAATATAAAATGGCGACCCCAACGTTCGGCCAAAAAAAAAAAAAAACATTTTCGAAATTTTCTTGTTAAAATACTTTATATTTGAGGGTGTACGGTGAACTTTTTTTTTTGCCTGTAAGGTGGTACGGTCTAATGTACACAGTGTGTTTGTAATCGAAAGAGAAAAATGTTGTTCTTTTATTAAAATACCGAAAAAAAATTATGTGTTAAAAGTAATACTAATATTTTCCAATTTTTGTCCGTTGTTTCAAAATTGTTTGTAGTAAAAATTTGATACTTTATTTTACTGCATTTGTTAGTTGTTTTCTAACAGTTAAATATAATTAAATTTTAAGTTGTTTAAAAAGTAAAAACCTTTGTCACCCTTTCTACCCACAAACTCTTTTGAACTCATTTGTGCAAAACAAGTGCAAACTAAGTGAGCGATTCTAAATTTTTATTATCGTCATGAATATTTGTAATCTTTCAAAATAATTGAAAAAAAAATTCTTTTTTTTTATTTTTTCATAAATACTTTGTTGCAACTTTAGCCAAGTTTTTTATTTAAGCATAAAGAAAAGGGTCATATTTTAAAAATAAAACAATGGCCCGCATTGTATTTCTTTTTGTATATACTGGAAGTTTATGATTGCCAAGATAAAAAAAAAATAGTAGTGAACCCTTCAAACATACATATGTTAAGCGGTAACTATAAAGAAATTTTTATAGCAAAATTGAAATTAAAAAATTAAATGAACCAAACACCCTGTACACCATGTGGGAATAAGCCACAAAACTGCACCTTAATTGTGCTTTACAAACCAAATCATAAAATATATGTATGTAAATATCAAATCCAATGGTCTATACAAAAAAATACCAACTTTATAAATATTCAAACACACCCATTAGAAAGAAACCTTCAATACTAATTTGATAGTAATTTTTGAAAATTTCCAATTTATCTATAATCTCCATCTCTAGAAATCAAAGTTAATAAAGTTGAAAGCATCCATCTGCATGCAGTTAAATTTGTTTAACATCAAACAAAATTTAGATATTTCTGGCCATATTATTATTTCAATAAACATGTTTGTTTTTTCCCCCTCTCAAATATCTGCTATAATCCATTCCAATGCGTGTTCGTTTTTATTTTTAGTTTCTTACCAATTATTGTTAAGTTTTATTGCAATTTTATTGTATTTCAATACTGCTGCGCTGTTAAATGTGGGATTATAGAGAAAAAAATGCAGTAGAATTTTGTTTCTTTAGTGGGTAAAACAACCACAAGTTTTTATTCTACCATAAACTCGTACTATATATAAAAGTATGTGGTTTACCATAACGCACTCAAAAAAGATTGTCGGTAGAATCTACTGAAAATTACAGCTAAATCAATGAGAGGTTATTGTAGTTATTTTTTTGAAATTTTTTCTTAATTTTTTTTTTTACAAAATGGGTTTCGAAAATTCTGAAATGTTACACAAATTACGGGAAAAATATTTATAAAATTTTGATGAATTTATTTTGCTCCACCACAGCATCATTTAGTTCGAAACGAGTAATTTTTGTTTTTTTTTTTTTTTTTTGCTTAAATTATGCTTACGAGATACAGGTATAGAACCTTGACACATTTTTAAGAAAACCAAAAAAAAATATATATACTTATTGCAAGCTAGTTGAATGATGCTGTGCTGTGGTTTAAAATTACTTTATGAAATTTTTGAAAATATTTTTTCCATAATATGCTCAGCGTTACCTCTTTATAGAGAAAAAATTTCAAAAAAAAAAAAAAAAATACACTACGAAAGGCAGCTTCAAATGCGGGTAGCGAACTATAAAGAGCTAACTATATTATACTTTTGATAGCTTAAGCAAATGTGCGAATACATGTAATCAAATGTGTATGACTATATTGTACTTAACAAACTTTTCATTAAGTTTCGTCAAGTGTCATTTGCTTAAGCAAACAGCGAAACTGACCGCACTTTGCTTAAGGAATCATGTGTTTTTAGAAAAACTGTTTATGAAAAAAAAAAACAAATTGCAATGTACGCGGAAAATATTTTTATAGAAAATTTAATTGAAAATGTTAAAAAAAAACGTGCATGTATAATAAAAGGGGAGGGTTTTGTATTTGTTTTTCGATTGAGATGCAAGCACTGTTGCATTTTTTAGTACTTTTTTATTTATGTTTTTATTTGTTTCTTTAAATTATTTAAAATTAATATAGATTTACTTGTTTATTGTAAAATATTTATAAATTGAACACATTAAATAATATTTTTCGAAAAGATACATGTATTTTGGAAATACATATAAGAAGAAAACAGTTTTTGCAAAAGTACATATATTTGCAACTAAGTGTAGTAAGTATTTAAGTTTAAAAAGTACATTGTAGCCACCCAAAAGTTTTCAATAAGTTGATTAAGCATTTGACAGACTTTTCGTTAATTTTTGACAGTAGCTTAAGTTAGCAAAAGTATAATGTAGTTAGCCCTTAAGAGGCCCAAAAATGTATTTGTTATTTTGTTCATAAAATTTTTTGTCCGTAAAATACTACAATTTCGGGACATCCTACTGACTGACAAATTTTTTTTAGTGTATAAAATTTAAAAGTATTTATACTTTTACAAGGTTATCTGCCTTACCAAAGTATTATGTATATTTTGATTGAGGTTTTAAGCAGTTTGGATTAAATTTTTTAAATAATGTGAAGAATGAAAACTAAAATTAAAAAAAAATTTCATTACAAACTTAAATTTTAATTTAATGAACCGAACCTGTTTGTAGGACCATATTGTGGAGACAGAGCTTAAAAAATGTCGGACTTTTAGTCGGGGCTTCCCACAAACCTCTTCCACCAAAATTCAGCATCAAATTTCAAAAAAAAATATCATTGTGCGTTTATTGATGAAAAACAATCCGTCACACAATTTCTGCCTTGAATTAAGCCGAAGTTTGGCTGCATTATAAAGCACATTTTTTACCTCCGACGCATTTTTTTCAAACGATTTTCCATTATTGAAATCATTTATAGTATTATAAATAAATAAAAGACTTTCTGAATTGTATTTCAGAAAAATTGCAAATTTTTCATATTTGTTTTTGTCTGCATTATTTCTACAGGACTTGCAAATTAATTCTACTTCTTTCAGTAAAATAGTTGGTACTAATTTTAATCTATTAAACTAAAAATTAGGCAAATAATGGTAGGAATAGGACAGTTACTTTTTTCATATTTTATAATTGTGAATTGTTTTCTTATATTATTTTCGCCATTTCACAATCGTAGTGTACTGTATTCTGATTGTGTACTCATACTCAAACACTAAAATTAAGGATAACATTGGAGTTTTTTGAGCATATCGTACATAATGTAGATACTTCGGGAAATGCAACCAATTCTGGAAAGGGAACTGACTCTTTTATGGGCGGAAAAATTAACGGTGTAATAATTATAGTGAACAATCTGAATGAAATTGCTGAAAAAGTTAATTAAAACAAAATACTGGGGATTTATTTGGCGACTAGGTCCAAATGCGGTCGGATTTACTTTAAATTTGGCGGCATGACATGTGGTTCCATAAAAACTTCTCTAACAATTTTAGTATAATTCAGAAAGGAACTTACTATTAGAGAAACGTCTGGATTAGGTTAGACGAGGCAGCTCACGTGAGTCCTGCAAATCGCGTTCCCCTTGTGGTTATTTATGCTGTAAATTTCCGTCAGATCACCCTCTCCTTTTCATCGTGATGGCACCTGCAGTAGTCATTATTAGGGATTCCCTTGCTCTGCACATGTACACCAAAAGCGTCGTCTTCGGTTACCACAGTTAGCAAATTGCGCAAATTGAAATGAAGTGGTCCTATGGTGTCGATTTAGGTGGACTAAATCTTTCTCGTGACCGGGCTAGTTGGCTCATCAGTCCATCAGCTGCTATCTGCATTACGACTTATATATACGCCTCCCCCTATCCTTTTTGAGTCATCCCTGTAAACCTCGAGATTTGTCCGGTACCCAAGTTCTAAACTTAAAATCAAACAAGGATTGCGAGCAAAGCTTCTAAGGTTAAATTCAATTTTTGAATTCTGAATTGAAATTTAACGAATTATATCGAAAATTACCAATAATTTAATAAATTTAATTTCCATTTGGTACCGTTCGATTTGTTGTAAATTAATTGAAACACTTCAAAATTATTAATTTAAATTCAAATTAAATGATTTAAATTATTTTAAATGATTTAAATTATTCGTTCAATTTATTCACAGTTCATTGATTGAAAAAAAAAATATATATTTCCTTTTAATGACTAAAGCAAAATTTTTTTTTCGTTCAGTGATTTAAAATTTAATGTTTGTTTTTTTTTTTTTATTAACTAAACGATATAAATTTGATTTTCAATCACTTAACGGTTAAAAAATCGATATTAAATCAGTGTACGGTAAGAAATTGTTTTCAAATCAGTGAACAGTAAAATACTAAATTTAAATCACTAAACGGATTTTTTTTTCAAATCAATAAACGACAAATTTTTTTCAATCACTGAACGCACAAAATTTTTTTTCGATCACTGAACGGCATATATATAGGGTCCGCCATTTAACGTTTTTTTTTTCAACTAGTGCTTATTTCGTGAATGGTAACACTTAGCTCATGTCTAACTTGACAGATAATTAGTTTTATCCTTCCGCTAAACGAATATAGTTGTGTATACGCTTGAACAACGCTGGGAAATATTGCGACATTTCTTTGAAAATCATGGTAATGTTGCAGAATGTCATCTTTTCAATGTCATCTTTCCAGATGAAGCTCATTTTGATCTTGGCGGGTATGTAAACAAGCAAAATTGTCGCATTTAGGGCACAGAAAACCCGCACGCATACATTGAAAAGCCGATGCACCAAAAACGAGTCACTTTTTTGGTGCGGATTTTGGTCCAGAGGCATAATTGGGCCATTTTTCTTCGAAAATGAGTAAGGAGTAGCCGCTACAGTCAATAGCGATTGTTATCGGGCCATGTTGAACGAATTTTTGTTCACAAAAATTGAAGAGGAGGATATTGGCAACAATTTGGTTTCAACAGGACGGCGCTACGTGCCACCGCTACGTGCTACGTGACACCGTTGGACTATTATTTGTGGGGTGCCGTCAAAGATAAGTGTTACGCCGACAAGCCAGAGACAATTGACGCTTTAAAGGACAATATTCGTGAAGCTATTGGTGAAATACAGCTGCACACAATCGATAATGTGCTTTAAAATTGGCCAGCCGAGGCAGCCATTTAAATGAAATTATTTTCCATTATTAACCGGAAGGATTGTACTTTCAAATAAAAAAAAGAAATTGAGAAAATATTCGGTAGTTTTTTTTTTATAGCATTTTCAAAAAAAAAACGTTATTTGGCGGACCCTATATACATATATTTTTTTAAACGACTGATCGGTTGATAAGTTAAAGGAATTCTTTTTTTTTTTCATTCGATTTATAAAACACTAACGTTCTTAGTGATTTAAATCATTTGAATTGAAAAAACGAAGTGTTACAATTGATTTAAATCTTAAAGCAATATTGGATTTGAACGCGTTCAAGTTCAATTGAATGAATTCGCTTAATATTTACATAGATTAAAATTTAATACGATTTATGGCGAATTAATGAAACAAATTATGAATTCCTTAAAGCTCTGGTGTCCCGAGGTGTTCCACTGGAGACTCAGTATCCTGGCATATCTAAACAATTTGTAAACTCATGACCCGTTAGCCGCTAGCCTAAATGCCGAGTTCGCGGTCGTTTGCCTGGAGAGAAGGTCAATTGGTCTTCCTTCAATTCAAGGTCAACCCTGATCCGTTTTTCTCGGATTCACTTGAAGCCCACTACTGCCACTCTAGTTTCAGTGAGTGCTTCGGCAGAATATTTGATTATTTATCGTCTGTCTTACAGCCCACGAAAAAGCATTCGAACGATAGTCGAGTTATAATTAAATTACAGAGTAGTGGTGACAGTACGCACCTTTGTGGGTTACCACACACTACTACTTTGGATACTGTTGACGCGAATGTCGATGTTGACTAGATGTATATCTAATTATTCGACACATCTCTCAAACGAATCTCAGTGTTAAAATCACGAAATTGCGGTTGAGAAAAATTTCCAAAATTTCTGATATTTGTCATGAAAAACTTGTGAATTTAATCATTAAATACTCTTAATAGTGAAGTTTTTAGTTTTAGATACTTTTAATAGAAAAAACTCTAATCAATTAAATCTACTAATTATAATTTTTAAACCAAAATCAAATATTTTTCCCCGCCACTAATTAGTTTAGGTTTAAACGAAATTTTCAGCTGGGAGTAAAAAATTACTTAAAAAATATATAATACCTTACTGTTATAGACAACTGTCAAGTTAATGAAAAAACCAGATTTATTTAAATAGTTACAGTTGAAGGTGTTATTTTTTTTTTTTTTTCAAATCATCTCTAATATTGATTGCAACAACAACAACGTTAACGCATTGCATGCATAAATGCATACACGATATTTTAAAATACACAATCTATACAGAGTTGTTTGTTTATCTTTATTTCAAAACTGGTTTTGTATTTAATAAAAAAAAATCATTAAGACTGATAAGCCAAATTAATAAAAAATAACGGTTATTACTACAAAGTTCAAAACTAGGAGGACAGAAATTAAGGTTTGGGAGAAAACATGTGTTGGGTGTCAAACTTCAAAACTTTGAATATCAAAGATTTTGATAAATTTAAAAATAAAATGCATTAAGAAGATATTAAAGAAAGTAACTTCACAATAGTACAACCTACATGTAATATTCGATTCTAAAGACATTTTTTAAGTTAATTATGTAAATTTTTCAATGATATATTTTAAATATTTATTTATTACTTTTGTTGTTTAATAAGTTGGCGTTATGTCAAAGATATTTTTTGTTTTGTTTGCATATAAATGCTGGGATTTATGTTTAGTAAACAAATCACGCCAACTCTTAAATAAATAAAAATAATAATATTATTTTTGTAAATGAAATTTTCTAGATTTATTTCCATAATAAAAATATGTAGTTTATGTTGATGTTGGTTGATTGGTTGGTTAAAGGCGTTTGTTTCATATCAGTGGGTGTTAGTTCGTTCGGGGTATTTTTTTTTTGTTTTTGTAAAATAAATTGGCCCAAAACATAAATTGATATCAAGTTTTTTTTTTAAGGTTTATAAATCTCTTAAGAAACCCACGATATTAAACAAAAGTTCATGAAATCATAAGATCTATAACATTTGTTTATGCCTTTGTTCGAGTATTTTAATTTATTATCAAAATTTAAAGACAAATACGCTTAAAAATGAATTATTTTTAGTTTTTGGCCAACCTCTTCCTTTATTTAGGTAAAAGTATAAGATATAGATTAACAAATATGTGGGGTTTAGTACTTCCGTTCGGCAAAAAAAAGTACCTTGACCTTTTTTGTTTATAGAAAATTTACTACACTCTAAAAAATGTTTGTAAATCTACTACAATAAAATGGGTAAAGTTTTATGTAACATTACGAAAATTCGGTAAATATAAACAAAAAATGCCTAAAAATGTTTTGTACACACTTTAATATACAATAATACACACAAACAGTATTTTTAGACATAATGTGTTTAAAATTAAACACTTTGTGCCTAAAATTAATATTCTTTTGTTAAATTAAAATTTTAAGCACAAATTTTGTAAATATACTAACTTAGAATGGTAATAATTATTTTGACATTTGGAAATTAGAAATTAAAAAAAAAATAAAAAAAGCTAAAAACGAAAATAATTTTTCAAAAGTTTATAAATATACACTCTAAAAAATGCTTGTAAAATTACTACCATAAAATGGGCAAAGTTTTATGTAATATTACGAAAATTCGGTAAATATAAACACCAGATGCGTAAAACTTTTTTGTGCAAACTTTCATATACAATAATACACACACGCAATTTTTTTTAGACACTATTTGTTTACAATTAAACACATTATGCCCAAAATTAGTATTATTTTGCTAAATAAAAATTTTACGCACAAAGATTTTAAATATACTTACTTAAGGTAGTAAAAAAAAAATATGACATTTTGAAATTGAAAAAAAATTGATAAAATTTTCAAACCTAAAAAATAGATTCATTATTTTTTTTTTAAATTTATCAATTATTTGGAATTTCTAGACAATAAATTTATTGTTTTTATTGCGAATTACTAAATAATAAATTTATTGTTTTTTATTACAAAACAAAAATTTTTCTGCTTTACAATTTTCAATATCAAGGCAGAAAATGTGCGCATTTTATGTGTACATTTACAGGAAAATCGTGTTTCTTTACACACAAATTTGGTGAATTTACTCTTTAATTTTAAAATTTCATTGAATTTTTAAGCACTTTTAATGTAATTTTACCTATTTTGTGTTCATCAACTTACGCATAATGTGTGTGTTTTTTTTTCATTTACGCACACAGAGTAAATTTACCCAACTTATAGTAGGAGTACAGTTTCCTACTATAAGTAGGGTAAATTTCAACAGAAATTAATTGGAGTGTAATATTTGTGAATATTTTGCATTTAAATTCAAGATGACCATCATCACAGCAAATCCCCATTGGAAATATATTATGCATTATATTTATAATTCATTATTATTAAAACATGCATACATTAAATAAATTTATTTAATATTTTTTCTGCAGTTTAATTTAAAACATGCGTTGGTAAATATACGCATTTTTTATATAATTATGCATATAGAAATGCATTTTTATGCATTTTATGCGTATATTTACTCTTCAAATAGGTTTTTTACAATTTTCGTAAATTTTCGAATAATTTTTAAAATTTCATTTAATTTTTAAGCATTTTCAATGTAAAATTACCAATTATGTGTGTACCAAATTACGCATAATGTGCGTACTTTTTTTCGTTTACACACACAGAGTAAATTTACTAAATTTATAGTAGGAGTACAGTTTCCTACTATAAGTTGGGTAAATTTCAACAGAAATTTTTTAGAGTGTACTTAAGCACATATAAGGTTTTCCATGCCAACTGCACTGCTATAGAAAAAAGTATTTCGGATCAAGGTCAAACTTACAGTACACCCAAGGAAAAGCTTTTTCAATTTTTATTAAATAATTTAATGAATAATAATGAAAATTTTATAAACAACAATTAAAGGGTGTCCCAAGAAGAACGCACTTTTTAAATTTTAAATAAAACACAGATATTTAAAAAAAATCGTGAAACTTTATTATATCGTAAAGTAGACAGAATGAGGTTATGTATGGAACAATATATCGTGCAGATGGCTGCCGCGGCTTTGCTGGCATGCACGCGATCTTTTAATGAAATTTTCAATGACCGTTTTGCATGAATGCTGCAGTATTTCATTAATGCAGCGTACAATTTCCTCTTTTAAGGCTTGAGTCGTCGTCGGCTTATTCGCGTAAACCATCGACTTCAAAAAACCCCAAAGAAAAAAATTTAATGGTGTTAAATTGCACGATCTAGGCGGCCAATTCTGATCTCCAAAACGCGAAATAACACGACCGGGAAATGACTGATGCAGCAATTGAATTGTTTCTCTGGCTGTATGACATGTGGCGCCGTCTTGTTGGAACCACATGCCCTCCACATTCATTTCTTCAATTATAGGCAAGAAAAAACTGGTTATCATTTCACGATACCGAACACCATTGACTGTTTGCGCTTGACCTGCCTCATTTTCATAAAAAAAGGTCCAATGATTCCTCCAGCCCAAAAACCACACCACACAGTGACACGTTGAGGATGCATTTGCTTCTCGTGAATCACTCGAGGATTTTCCTCACCCCAAATGCGACAATTCTGCCTATTGACGAAGCCATCAAGATGAAAATGGGCCTCGTCACTGAAGATGATTTTATCGGCAAAATCAGCATTTTCATGTTGTCTCTCCAATACCCAATTAACGAACTCCCTTCGCTGTCCATGGTCAGCTGGCTTCAGTTCCTGAGTCAATTGAACTTTGTATGCATGAAGATGCAAATCTTTCGTCAAAATTCGCTGCAAAGTGGATTTGGAGACACCAATTTGCTGAGCTCGGTGTCGAATTGAGGTGGATGGAGTTTGAGCGACATCATCACGTACAGCTGCGACATTTTCGGTCGATCGACCTGGTCGATGGCGCGTTGTTGTCTTTACATCACTAACAGACCCAGTTTCGGCAAATTTATCCATTAATCTCTTTACAGTTGACTCTTTTGGAGCATTATTGTGACCCCAAATTGATCGCAATTTGCGAACTGTAGCCGCAAAACTTTCACCATTTTGCTAAAACAATTTCACAATGAGAATGCGTTGTTCATTCGTGTAGCGCTCCATTTTTACTAACCTCGTACCTTCTACTAGCAAACAATAACAATTGTTCAAATGTCAAACAATGACACTTCGAATGTTGCCAGATTTAAAAATTGCGTTCTTCTTGGGACACCCTTTATAATGACCATAAAGCTGTCTATATCCACGCTGAGAAGAAAACATATTAGCAACATGATAACTGTTACCATAATAGTCTGTGAATTCGTATATGGTTATCGCAATCAAGTTATTGGCTTGTATATATATTCAAAGCAATAATATGGTCACTATCATCATTTGCATAGTTAATATTTTATTTTTTTTTTTTTCTTTCTTTTTTATAATATAGTTAATAAAAATTCGACCACAACAAAAATATAATAATTATGCAAGTATAAAATGTTAGCAACAATCAATGAACAATTAAGAATCAAATTAAACATACATTTGACATTTATAATAGTCATATTATATTTTTTTATAATAGTCATATTATAATTTTTGTATCGGTTTTAGACAGTTTGTTATTCACTATAAAGTTCCAAAAAAAAATTATTTTATTTTAACCCTCTAATGCATAGAAATGATTTTAAAATTACTTTTTAAACTTAATTTGGATCATAAAACACGAATATTATTTTTTTTTTCAAGAGTGAGCGTGGCCTTGCAACCCCAAAAATTGTTATCCAGTCTGTGGGCGGTCTAATGCAAAAAGCTTAGAAATAATTCCATGAATCTATCATAATGAAAAAAGTGTTGTTTGTTTGATTTTATTTATTCACAAAAATTAAAAGTAAGAAAATCAAATGATTTTACCAGAGAATTCAAACATGTAATTATATGTATACAGAAATATGATAAAGAAATGGTTTTTTATAAGGTATGGAATTCCTTGAAGAAAGATTTTTTGATGGACTTACACAGCGGTATTCGGCATTTTTCGCAATATACTTGAGTATCGATTTACAGGGCTTGTTGTGACATTGCAGTTTCTTACTTTTGTACAGAAAAGATGACCAATGTGGAGATCATCATTTCTATCTAAGATAGATGTCTGGGGTGTTTTTTTCAGACATCAGCAATAGACTTTGTGCTACTTATTCACGGAACTTTGGAAGTTCGATTCGCTGATGTTTTGCACCATTTATGCGGTGGTATAAAACGTAAGCATTTACCATTGACAAGTCAAGTATATGGTGAAATATACGAGAGAGCCAATCAGACTGTCCATCAATTTGACTCTGCCCATTTGTTGATTATATTATTTAACGATATTTGGATAACTCACTACTTCATACTGCTTAGTAGTGCGATTCCGGCGCTTTGATTTTGTTGTAAAGTCACCTGGAGAATTTGAGTTAAATGGCTATACTCCAGAATATATTGAAGCTAAGCGAACGCCCTTATTGTTTTTCCAAATAACTGTAGAAATATCGTGCACAAAGATTGCCTTCTGAAGAAATTAGTTCTAACAATTCTTCATCAACAAAATATGCAAAACAATTTAAGTTTTTTAACTCGCCAACATGAATTTGAAGGTTTCTTTTTCGACAGATCACTGTGTATTATTACATATGTAATATTACGAAGCATTGGAAGTGACCTAATGAGGACTGTTCTAGTTCGCCCTGCAAATTTGTTCTAGTTCGCCCTGGAAATTTGAAGCCATTTACGCGGTTTGCTATGCTATCAATGGCTGTCAAACTAAATGACGCAGCTTGTTCAAATTTTGATAGGAGTCAACCGACAGATAACAGTTGAAAGCAGCAATGGTGCCCTTTCCTTTAAGAGGCGGGAAATTCTAAAAGTCACGGACTTAGTAACCCGCCCACATAATTATTTCGCTAATTCTATTTATAAGGCAGAACAAAATATAAATGAACGTAATTGTGGATTCGAAATTCTCTTAACAAGTGGTTCAAAAACCATCATCTGAATTTCTTTTGCTATTAAGTTTGTTTAAAGTGAAAACTGATTATGTTTACTCGCACTAACAAATTTTGCTTCATTTAATTGTGGAAAGTTATGTCGGACAAAGGGCCGCCGTTGGCGTTGATACAAATTTGGGATTTTTTGATCACATTTTTCATTTCGACTCGTGACTTGTTCGTGAACACCAAATATTCCCTGAGGAAATATTCCTTAAGGAAGAAAGAAGTCCAAGACAGTAAAATTTGGGGATCTGGCTGGCCAAGCATAATCACCGAAGCGCGAGATTATACGCGCAAATCTAGATCACATGTATTCCAAATTCTGGTGAAAAAAATTCTGTCTGCATGACTCTATAGCGATCACCGTCCACCATAATAGCGTTTTCGTTGGTAACTTTGAAAAAGAATCAGTGTTAGAGAATTAATATGGTCAGTTGGTATGGAAAGCCTCATATGTGTTTTGAAATTGTCTTCTTTTGGATTTTGTTTCTCATGAACAAAATAGTATTTTACTTAAAATAGTATTTTATGCAATTGAAATATATATTGGAAATCGAAAAATGAATATGCATTAAAATTTTTTTAAAATATGCATTTATTATTGACTTATTTCAGCGCCTACTATATTTTTACCTTAATTTTAATATTTTGTCATCTTCAAAAGTAGTTGATAATGACCGTTTATCATCGTCGGAAAATAAGTAGTTGTATATTCGAGACATTTTCGTCACGCAAAACCTCAATTTTAGTTCTATATCGAAAATATGCATTAAAACAACATGTATTTTTAGAACATATGCAAAAATGTGCATTTTTAGAAAAATATGCAAAAATGTGCAGTTTTAGAAAAATATGCAAAAAGGTGCATTTTTAGAAAAATATGCAAAAATGTGCAGTTTTAGATAAATATGCAAAAATGTGCATTTTTAGAAAAATATGCAAAAATGTGCATTTTTAGAAAAATATGCAAAAATGTGCAGTTTTAGAAAAATATGCAAAAATGTGCATTTTTAGAAAAATATGCAAAAATGTGCATTTTTAGAAAAATAAGCAAAAATGTGAATTTTTAGAAAAAATGTGCATGCATGTATTAACAAATTATGTAGAAAAATATGCATTAAATTATACATTTAAATCTAAATATGCATTAAGATACGCATTTATAGCAAAATATGTATAAATATGCATTTATAGGAAAATACGCCAAAATATTTAGTTTATTCCATTCACTATCTAATGATAACAAACACATATTTACCTGAACTCCCTTGCCCTGATCGTTAAGTAATTTCAACATACTCTTTTGACTACACTTGTAATTGTAAATTTATCTTCCGCGTTTTTTTTATATTTCATCTATCAAGATGTTTTCACGTTTTGTCGATAGATAATACTAAAGTACTTAACACACGTGTTAAGTACGTTCTATAGCCAAATACATAAATTGTTTATAAACTCCCACACCCCCGTTTAATGCGTTTTGTTTTGATAATTTTGTTTTGTTTTTTTATTCATATCATATACAATTAACAAGTCCACCATATAAAGTCATCATTATGTATGAGTAGTATGATGGATTTTTAAACAACTCCTCAACTCAAAATTCATAACATGTTTACGAGTATTTTAAGCTTTTTTTTAATAATAATAATACGATAATAATCGCAAAGTAATTGTAATTATAAATATTTCAAAATAAAACTTGACTTTTTCATAATCTCTGTTATGTATTTCTTGTTGATTGGCACAGTAGTAAAGAAAAAAATTCTAAATGTTTTAAATATTTCTAACACGATGTATTTATAATTTCGCTCTTACCTATCAACGTTAAATATTAATTATAAAAACAAATCTACGTTAAATCGATTAAAGATCAACAAAACTTTATACAGTTAATATTCATAATACAACGTGAGTCATAAAGTATCACCCTATTTGAAAGTGTTGTAATTTTTTTAAATGACATTGTATGCCAGTTTGGTTTTTGACATTTGTGAAGTAGTCACGTGCGAAATTAATATTGAATAACAATGAATCGTTATACGGCTGAAGAAACCGCGATTTTTGAACTCAAGAACGAGAAGGATGATTTTTCATCAAAATTGATCATAAGCGACGAGGCTCATTTTTATCTTAGCGGCCATGTCAATATTTAAAATTCTCGATTGAGGGCGATGGAAAATCCATCCATAATTCATGAAATACCATTAAAGCCTCTCAAAATCACCGTGTGGTGTGCAGTTATGTCGGAAAAGGTGATTGGTGTATTTTCTAAGAAGCCGACGATAACGCTATGACGGTGAACGCTGACCGCCATAGAGATGCCGATTGAATTTTTCATACCGGAAAATGACGTTTTGGATTTGGAGGACGTGTGGTTGCAACAGAACGGGGCCACTTGTCTTACAAAACACGTCATAGTGAGTATTTTCCTTTGTAGTCTTGCTTTTCAATGATTTGGCTTGACCAGCCAGATCTCTCTATTTGAATGTACCGGACTTTTTCCTCTAAGCATATTCGAAGTCGTTGGTGTACACGAATAAGCTCCGCAAATAACGCAAATAAGCCCCGCTAGAATTTAGAACGTTACATAACAAATGCTGCGCACAGTTGTGCAAAATGTAATGAAAAGAATCCAAATTTGCATCAACGGGCATACATTTCCACAATTAATTGAAGCAAAATTATATAAGTGGGAATAAACATAATCAAATAAAGACCAAATGAGTTTTCACTTTAAACAAAAGTTATAGCGAAAGAAAATCAGATGATGGTTTTTGCCCTTTATTTGCGCTATAATTGAATCGTTTGCTAGCAAAACTTTTCACAAATCACCGCGAAGAAGTTACATTGGAAGTGAACATTTATGAACGTTGAGTTTTCATATGTCCACGTTAAAAGTTAACGTATATACGAAAAAAAGTTTTGTTTTATCAGTTTACCAAAATAGTTAAGGTGAAAACATAGCTACGAGGGCGGATCAATAAGTCCATGACTTTTCGAACTTCCCTCGTAGTTATATGAAATACAACACTGCTCCCATCAAGTACTACGTGTTAATAGACTACGTTCCGTCATTTACTTTGCGTTTAGAGCGCCCCGGTAGGCTAGTTGGCAGTGTGCTAGCTTATCAGTGCGGGGGTCGTGGGTTCAATTCCCAACAGAGGCTCTGGTCTGTTTTCGCTACAACGCGCCGATGGCCTTTGTTGCTAGTGCTCGGTTAGGGTAATAACATATAATTTGTAATTATATGATAAATATAAATAAAATAAATAAATACTTTGCGTTTAACAGCTGTTCAAAACATACAACCTCGTGGATTTTTTTAAAAATGGAAAAAAGTGAATTTTGCGAAAAAAAACCGTCAATCAAACCAAGGAAACCAAGGGACTCTGCACCATCAATTTCAATGGTAAAAAAGTGGTTTACTGGCACGAAAGATGCCGAACGTTTTGGACGCCCAGTTGAGGGGTCTACACCCAAAACAATTGAATAAATTCACATAGCTCAGTGGTTTCCATTTTGAACGATTGCTTGGGTATGAGAAAGCTTTCCGCAAGATGGCGCCGCATCTGCTCACAATCGACCACCAACGGAATCGTGTGACAGCTAAGTTTCCATGGCAAAAATCCATGAAGTAGACTACGAATTGCCCCCTCATTCACCTTATTCTACGGATTTAGCCCCCAGTGACTATTTTCTATTTCCAAACCTAAAGAAATGGCTCGGTGGAAAGAAATTTAGCTCCAACGATGAAATTATTGATCAAACAAATGCCTATTTATGGACCTCGAAAAATTCTATTTTTTGGAAGGGATACACAAATTGTAGAAACGTTGGACTAAGTGTATTAAGCTAAAAGGAGATTATGTTGAAAAAAAGTCAAAAAGTCACGGACTTATTGACCCACCCTTGTATTATCTTTAAACTGGCACTGATTTTTTGATCCTTAGACAAGCAGTCTGTCTCATGTAAACATGACAAGGCCACAAATATGATTATCTCAGGCAGTTTTATATTAAAATTTAACCAAATCGGCCGAGCGATTTAAAAATTATAACCAAAAATGTTCTCTAAAATTGTTTAAATATTTTAAAGCTAAACATTTTTATTTTATTTCCTTCATACGCAGTAATACAATTATTTTTTTTGCCAACTTTTGCTCCACTGTACCCGTCCTTTGAAGAGAAGTTACTAATGTTTAGTATTATTTCATTTCAAACGTGCAGACAAGTAGTTTAAATAATGATGTGCATAAAATTTATAATGAATTTTTATTTGAATTACAAAATATTCTTAAGAATATTATTAAGATATTATTATTATTTTATGAAAGCATTATTTTTAATACAAATTATGAAATAAAAATAACAACTTAACTTTTAAAATGGTAACATTTTCAAAACTTAAAGTGTGTGAATAAATATTTCAAAATCTCAATCATAAAATGTTAAACAAAAAAAATATGTTATTTCCTAATAATGACTTTGATATTTTATACGAATATTTCTGCTAAGTCTGCCTTCATTTTATTTTTAAGAGTAATAAAATTTAATGAAGTATAACAAAAATTGTTAATATCCACAAAAAGAAAACGTGAAAAATATCATCCCCCCTCAATATATTTACGAAATATATGTCAATTGTTTAGACATTTAAAAACCGTTTCAATAACATATTTTCCATGTAGATAAGTGAGTATATTGAAAAATTAGCAACACAGCGATGGAAATTCATTTATTCAGCCTTTTTATAGAATCTTCTTAATAATGAACCAAATTTATATGGAAATTATAAGGGCTCATTACACTCATAATCATAATCTTATTATGGTAAAATGATTATACACTTTTGTGTCGATTAGAATGGGATTTTGCCAAAAGAAAATATTATAAAGGATAATAAAGGAATATATGGCAGAATATTCCTTTGTGGTTATTGTGGGGAAATAAAAAAGAAAACAATTTAAAGAATATTTGCATAAAGGCGCGACCCAAAAAATCTTATACTCTGTGACTTTCTTCAATAGAAACAGTTAAAGATTGTAATTATGTGGTATTCCTAAATGTAATTTGTGAACGCACTATTTTACTGATCATCTAACTGTTACCTTCCTTTTTCTTAGTAAACTCAACATTTTTATCATGGTAAAGTACACGAACGAACAACTTATGCAAATTATAAAAAATGTACTATCGAAATTCGGAGTCGGTGACCGCAACTTTAAGAGCGTTAACTCCAATTTTCGGTCGTTATTCTCGCCCTTGTAGACAAGCAATAACAAGTTTAGTGCAAAAATTTAAGTCTACATATTTATTGATGCTGCCGTGCCAGTGAGACAACGGATTGGTCGAAGTGATGAAAATATCGCTGCCATTCAGGCGTCCGTAGCAAACGATCCAAATCAGTCGATTCCGCGGCGTTCTCAAAAATTGGGCATCGCCAAGACCACTATGGCGAATTTTGCGTATAGATTTTGGTTAACACCCATACAAGATCAAGCTGACTCAAGAATTGAAGCCGATGGACCATTTGACGCGACGTACGTTCTCCGATTGGGCTAGATGAGGAATTTCATCGCAAAATCATCTTCAGTGACGAAGCTCATTTTTAGCTCAATGGGTTCGTCAATAAGCAAAATATGCGTTATTGGTTTGGTGAAAACCAACATGTGCTTCATGAATAACCACTTCATCCACAAAAAATAACTGTCATTGGGCCATATTTTTTTGTCGACAATAACGATCGTCACGTTACTGTGAATGGCGATCGTTATCGCGCCATGATGACCGATTATTTTTGGCACGGATTGGAAAACATGGATTTGCACGACATTTGGTTTCAACAGGACGGTGCCACAAGCCACACTGTGCACGTTATAATCAATTTATTGAAGAGTAAGTTTGGTGAGCCTGTTATCTTAAGAAATGGACCAGTCAATTGGCCGCCTCCTTCGTGCTATTTAACGCCTCTAGACTTTTTTCTTTGTGGCTACGTCAAATCATTGGTTTATGCTAACAAGCTGACGACGTTGGAAGAACTCAGAGCCAACATTGAACGCGAAATAGCGGCCGAAATGTGTGACCGAGTCATGGAAAATTGGGTCCAACGAATCGACCGCTGCCGACGTGCCCGCGGTGGCCATATGAACGAATTCGAGTTCCATTCATAAATGTTTTGATTGTATTTCAAGTCGATCATAAAGTTTTGGAAATATGTCAATGCGTTTTATTTAAAAACAAAAGTTGTCAAGTCCTTATTGGAAAACCCATTATATGCTCATATATTATGACCATATACGGCCATATACTTTAAAATTTCCGATATATTGTCATTTATGACATATTGTGTGGTCATATATTGAACCATACATGGCGGTATATGACCCTGTATGCCCATGATCGTACATGGCTATGTATGATCGTATAAGCCTATTTATAATCATGTATGTTCATATATATATTTCGATTTTTACATGGGTTGTTAAATAAGAACTTAAAATAAAATTTTTAAATTTCAAAATGGCGGATCAAAAATAACGTTTTTAGTTTATTAGCTAAATAGATTTACCACTTTAAATAAATACTTCTAGCTTAAATTTTTATTAATTTACTTTAAAAGCCGTGTATAAAGTTTTAAGTGAATTCGGCCACTTTTAAAAAAATGGGCGGCCATTTTGTACCAGCCATACTAAATTGCAAAAAACGTCATTTGATAACTAAAGACAATATTTTTAAATGAATTAAAAAAATTATAACAAACAATTTAAATCTACACCAAATTTGTAAACAAGTATGCAATGGTTGACAAGGAATTCAAAGAACCGAAAAATCATTTTCTCCTAAATTCGTGTAGGTTAAAATTATAAGTTATAATTTTGAAAATTAATTTTTCAGATTCGGGCGCAATTAATTAACAGATAACTATTAAAATTCAACGACGAAGTGGATAATATTCCATTAAAATTGATCATGTGCGACGCGGCTCATTTTTATCTCAGCGGAAATGTAAATAAGCAAAATTTTCGGAAAATTCACGGATAATTCATGTTGCACCGTTACAGCCTCCCAAAATCACCGTGGTGTGCAGTGACGTTGGAAAAGGTGAAGGGGCGACGGCAACGCTATTACACTGATTGGCAACCGCTATAGAAACTGAACTGACTGAATTCTGCTTACCAAAAGTTGAAGAACTCGATTTGGAGAGCATGTATTTTCAACAATACGGGACCACTTGTCATACTAAGCGCATCACAATACATATTTTGAAGGATGCCTTTCCAGCGCGTGTAATCTCGCGTTTCGGTTATTTGACTATACCAGACAGATCTCCGAATTTTATTGTTCCGGGCTTCTTCCTCTGGAAATATTTGAAGCCGTGGGAGGAGTTAAAGTACTTAACTTAATTAAAAGAAAATTTATAAGTGACAATGAACGTAATCAGCTAAAAACCACATCAGTTTACACTGTAAACAAAAGTTATAGCGAAGGTATTTAGAAGGTATTTTAAAACTAATAAATTCATTAAAAAAATACCAAGCCGTCGTATAGTAGCCACATAGCCGCCACCGAGAACTATTCTTTCTTCGCGCAGAGTCGGACTCGAATCGACTGGCGGCTGACTGGCATCCAATTAATGAATATAAACAAACAATAAATCAGATTTTTTTTAATTATTTTCTAAATTAATATTTTTAATCTTAAGTAAGTTGAGGGAGGTTAAGGTTTGAAAATTTATTTTGTTCCATTTTTTATTTATTTTTTATGAATGCACAACGTGTCAAAATTTCAAATAAATCAGAACAAAACTAACGAAAATACAGCGGTTCAAGCGATCGGCGCTCATGCTGGATTTTTAAACCTGCCTGGCAGCTGCGCGATGTGACTACCTGTATGCTGCTTCAAGTCCCTTTCAAATCTCCAAATCCCTTTCTACACCCAGAAAACAGTATCAGTTGTGGCCACCGAATTTGTTGCCAATCGAATTCTGAAATTGTGAAAGCCAATATTCAGTTGTACAATTTAATATTTATATTTATATTGTGGAATAAATTCCACAAAATTTTATGTAAAAAAAAATTTCTTTTTAGATTTTTCCGGTATCGAACTTGGGCAATCAGATTCATAGTTCACACTCTTGCTTACTGCACCACAACTTACTTTAATTTTCTTTGATATATTTGCCATTCAAACTTTTGAATATTTTTTTAAATGTTTCCGGGATTTCAAATCGAAAATTCGGAGTACTGAGCTACCACTCTACCCACCACATCACAAACACTTATAAATTTTTAATTTAAACAATTTTTTAAGAAAAAAAATATTGGAATAAAATTTGTTTATCAATACCAATGATGTCTATTATTACTACAATCTACAATTGGATATATGATATATTTGAACAGAATAACCGTACTTGTAGTTGCCACTTTTAAATATCGAAAATTTTTTTAATAAATTTGATAGATTTTACCAAATTTCTAATATATTCACCAAATAAATGGTGTCTTCACCGCACACAAATACTAAACAAATTTTATTTTTAAAGATGATTGGAAATACCAATAATTGAATAATAGGATTGATTTTAAGTATCTTTTCCCCTTTTTTTAATTCCCAATACAACATTTTTGCTTTATTAATGAATTTTAGTTTGTTCCAAATAAAATTAAATCCTCCCAAAAAAATGTTTATGCTTTTGATCGAATTGCAACCAATCTTTTCTCTGGGTGTAATTTTATTGGTCTTTGTAAGTACCTATGTAAGCTGACATTGATGATTCTTTGTAAGTATAAAAAATTATACCCTTTAACTAATGCTTAATTTTGGATGTTCGTGTACCAAATAATTTAAATTGAAAAACGTTATTTTTGAAGTTTGTGAACATTATAACTCAAAATCTACCTGACTGATCCTTTTGAAATTTTAAATACTATTTCTACACATAAATAAACAAGTAATAAGAGAGAGTTGTTTTTTTCACAATTTTTGTACATTTTATAATAACAAATTCAACGAAATTTTCGGTAAACGAAAATCCCATTTTTCACTTTAAAATGCTGCCAAAAATTTAAAAAAATCCCTATGACTACCTAGGGAATCTTATCATCTTTTAAACGCATTTCAATTTTTTTTTTTTTGTTCCAGATGATCCGGTAACTAGTTCACTGCATTACAACTTTTTTTTCCAAAGACACTTCGGATGTTATAAAGTATATGTGAAATAAATAAACCAACATTATTCATATATCCAAAAAACAAATCATGAAAATATACCTTCTTTCGCCTTTAAAACCTTATTCACATTCTAATACAAAAGGGGCCGTTTTGCCGAAAATACAATTTATTTTGTCATCTCTGGTTATAATAAATTCATTAGAGTTGTAAAAGTATTGAGTATTTGGGTACTGAGTACTCAATACTTATAAGCGTAATTTTGGCATGAAAAACAGTATGAAAATACAACCTTATTTTTTTTTTGCCTACATACTGCAACTCTTGTTTTTTTATGAATAAAAAAAGTATTGAATAGTATCGGGTATTCGAAAGTATAAGTATTTAACAACTCTAAAATATTGTACATAACATTCTTTTGAATTGTTCCAAAAATCTAAAATTTTGATAAAGGTGTATCCCGATATATAACTTTGTCTAAAAATACAGAGCACACATTTTAAAATTTCACAAATTTGCCAAAAAAAACAGCTGCCACCCTAATGCATATAAATATTATTGTCATTTATTAAATAATACGGTGTTATCAATATAATTTGATTGTTATTGATATACACCCTTTAGCTAAATTATAAAATGTTAAATTTCTATTCTACCTTTCCAAACCAAATTACCTTTCATTTTCGAAACATTACAGTTATTCTTATCTACAAAATTAAAAACGAAAACACAAACAATTACAACAAAAATATACAATAGTTTTTATCTTTTCTAGAATGTGACAACTAAAAAAATGTTGACTTGTTTTTGTGTGTGTGTGTGTGTGTGTCGGTTCCACGGAATGCACAAGTTAAACAAAAACAAAAGTCTGATATTTATTTGTTTACGATATATGAGTTTACTAGAGTAAAATGTAAGTCGGCTGATGTTGACACATACAAACATTTTTATACCCCACACCCTACATTATGAGATAGGGTATCTAAGAGCTGTAGTTCGTTTGCAACACATCACATTTTGGACTTTTTAGAACCTTAGGATAAATGAAGTTGCTCACAAAACTACGTTTGAACGCGACATAACATACGTGAATGCTGCCTCTAATTTTTACTATACGATATATATTTCTTATTTTCTTAAACAGTTTCGTTTGGAAAATGAACAATATTTACCGAGCGGTTCAAAATTTATGACTAAAATTGTAAAGAGTCCGCTAAAAATGTGAGATTTAAACAAAAATTGTATAAAATCATATGTTTTTATATAAAATTGTATAATTTGATACTATTTTATACCAAATGCGAATGGTATTTATAAACCCACCAAAAAAAAAAAACATTTTTTTAGGGTTTTGGTTTTTCGGTGAAAAAAAAACAGATTCGTGACATGTGGCAATGCCAAAAATGCTCTGTAAGTTTTGTAATTTAACCCTAATTCCACCAACAAACGAACAATGCTTGCAAATCAATGAATTTTATTATCAAAATTCGTGCTGTGTGAGAAATGTGTTTCGTAAATTTCGTTTTGGAGCAGTCCATTTTCCGCCAAAAGATCATGCGATGCCGCGGGAAACATTTACATGAAATAAATGGCAGCCATACATTTATCGCTCCAAATAAATATGCAATTCACTTTTCAAATTTTCTGTTTTTAAGTTATATATAAGTTTGTCATTCCCTTTGTACACTCAGAAAAAAAAGTTAGTAGAAAAATTTGTAAACGGTTTTCAATTCCACTATTTTTGTACCGATTTTTAGTAAACAAATTATTATTTAGAAAACTTCTTTGTCATTTAACTTCTTTGCATTTAACAAATTACAGAAAACGGATTTGCTAAAATTAGCAAAAAAAAATTAATAATTTTAAAAAAGTGGATATTGAAGGTAATTTTATTTCTGATAATTAAAACTAATACTTACAAACTTAAATTGCCTTAAAACGCTACATAGGTTTCAAAGTGGGATCGGAAGTGAAAATACTTTTTACAACCAACTCATGTCCAAAAATAGGACATCCACTTAAAATAGCACTAAAAACTTTTTTAGTTCTAAAAATCAGTCCTTAAGATTTTAAATTTGACCTTAAAATCAAAAAAATTTAATAAAAATATTTTCACCAAAATAAAAATTAGGAAATTAAAACAAAATGATAAATTCATTTAGGTTTTTACTATTTTTAGCGCTTTAATTTTTTTTAATGTCTAAAATATTTTTTGAAAAAATTCATAAAATAAAAAAATGTTGCTCGATAACAAAAATATAAATTTGTGTATTCGAATTCGTAAGGCAATTTCAAAAGAAATTAGAAGCTTTGAAGTGTAACAAGTATATCTAAAAACAATTCAGTTAATTTGTGCATTTTAATAATATTTTTCTATAAATTAAAATTTGGCTATATTTTACAAAGTTTATAGTAATTTCATTTTACAAAAAGTTTACTAAAATTTAGTAGCGGCTACTTACTTGTCTACCAATTTCATTGTACTATAGCCAGCAAACATGTGTTGCTAAGATTAGCAAAAAATACCGCTGGGCTCAATTTAGCAAAATTTCCCGTAATAACAGCAAAATTTTGAGTTACCATTACAGACTTTTTTTGGGTGAGTGTAACATATCGATATATAGGTAAAAGACCCCATAATGTATAAATATTCGTTATCCTTATGAAATTTTAAGCCGATCTAGCTATGTCCGTCTGTCTGTACGTCTGCTCATTTTTACCTATATTAATGTTCATCCTCCCGAACAGTTTGGCATTGAAAATGAACGAAATCAGTCCAACGGTTAAAAAGTTTTGGATGAAAATGTAAAGGTACCTTTGAGTTTTCCATACAAATTTGTGTATATAAGTACAATTTCATATTAGCGACTGGCAAAAAGACTATTTTCTCTTGTTTTTAACAAGTCCCTTAGAATTCAATAATATTTTATATTCACCTCAAAAAATTTTTTTAAATTACTAAAAATTTATCATCTCAAAAAATTTTTTTATCTCAAAAATTTTTTTTCCAAAAAGTTTCTTTTCACATCTAAAATAGTTTTTCACCTCAAAACTTTTTTTACCTACATAATTTGACTTCTTAAGTTTTTTAAACTATTTGCATCAAAAGCAGTGGAAAATATATTTTTTTTTTTTTTGGATATTGGTGGAGCCAAATTTAAGAATTTTTACTTGTTTTTTTTTTTTGAAATTTTTAAAACCCGAACGGTTAAAAAATCATTCTTTATAATACGGCACAGTATAATTTATCACTAATTTTCTTGGTGTATTTAAAAGTAACCATGAAATGTTAGACAAAAGCTGTAATATGTTTATGTATATATATTTTTTTTTTTCAAATATATTTCAGTTGATCAAAATTTGTTTTCACGATACCACTAGGCAATAGAAGTAAATATTATAAATGATTTAGAAATAGTACTAAAATTTTATAACAATTTAATGGATAAATCAAGCATAAACTTATAAAATATTTATGCAGTAGAGCTATACATACAGAAATACGCAAAAATAATGGGATTTTTAGATGACATCATAATAGCAATATGTATTTAAGATAAATTGTAATTAAAATTTTTTATATATATATTTATTTTTTTATCTAAATTACTTACAAAATGGATAAAAAAAAACTTAAAAGCTTAAAAAGAAATCATACCAAATTTTTAAAAAGCCATAATTATTATAACGTTATTAAATTGCTAAATATTTATATATTTTTTTTTTAAAGCTATTTTTAATATAATTTTATAATCTTTAATATTTCCAACACAATAATTCATTTAATGATTTTAAATGCTAGCAATTATTATTTTTTTTGTAATAAATTTTTTATATTTCTTTTAATTTTCATGACTTTTATTTTATTCCCATAAAACACATAATGATATTTTGTTTCATTTCTGTTTTTTTTTTCTGTATTATTTTTGTAATTAATTTGTATTTTTTTTTAAGACATTTTTTCTGTATTTATTTCTCTGGTATAGTATTTCTTTTAAAGTTTAATAAGAAAACAAAAAATGTATAATTCTGTTCTCAAAACATACAAAATCATTATCCATAACTATAGAATACATCCATCGTCGTTTTGTTAACCATGCAGAACAGATTTTTATAGAGCTTTTCTTTTTAATAATTTTTATAATTTTTTTTTCATTCATTTTGTTTATCTAACTATTTTTGTATGTTTATTTTTTTCTAATTTGTGTTTACTTGCCGGATTCGTGTATTTTCATTTAAAATATACATATATTTTTTTCAGTTTGTTTATTTTTAATTTCTTTTTATTAAAAACAAATAAAAACAAAATACGCTCCTGTAAACTGTTAACCTCTTAGGTGCTCAATTAATTTTTTCAAAACTGTATTTGCAAAACCAAGCATTTCCCCACAATTTAAAATAAAAAAATGCAAATTTACAAAAAAAAATCCATGTTTAAAAAAATTATATCAAATATTAACAAATTAAATAAAATTATATATAAATTGATCAAATTATATATAAATGGATCAAATAATATATAAATTAATCAAATTATATTTAAATTGATTAAATTATATGTTATGAGTAAATTTTTCAGATCAATTTATATCACATGAGATCTCTCGAGATCGCATGAACTAGGATTATGTATGCCAATTTTCGGATCAAATAAGATATAGATGTGATATGAAATTATGTATATGACTATATATAATTATAACGGAATTCGTTTAATCAGGGAAAAACACTCCTGCAAAGTATTAATCTCTTAACTGCTGAATTGCTTTTTTTTTAATTTAAAACTTTATTTGCAAAACCGAAACTTTGTCGGGAATTGTGTCTTGAAGACAATATCAGCAGCGTCTTTTTGGCGACAAATCAGCTGTTGTAGACACTTACCAAAGACGTCTTAAAGACATGTCTGCACTTTTTTTCTTCTAAAATGACGCTGATAAAATTTTTTATATTTTTTTTTGCCGTGACGGCGATTTGAACCGCCATTTCTAAAACTAAAAATATATCGATGTCTGGGCGTCAAGAAATATACCCCAAAATCCATTAAAAACTTGTATGTACTAAATTTGAATTTAAATTATTTGAAAACAGCTGGAAATAAAATAAATATAATTGGAACTTGATTAAAGGAAGTTTCGAACGAAAATTGAATTTTTAAATTTGAAAAATGGAATATAAGCAACTTTATAAGACTATTTGCATTATGTTTTAGCTGAACGGTTATACAGGGTGGCGCAAAAATAACCTTCCGATGTTTTTTGGCTGTAATTTAAAAAAAAAAATAATGAAAAACTTTGATTCTTCTTGTGGATTATTTTTATTACATCAAGTCGAGAATATGATGTCATGTAAATGGCCGCCGCCACAGTTGATTGTCATTTGAGCCCTTTTTATGGCATTTTCCATCACTTTGGCCAAAACTTCCGGCGATAGGTCCTCACATTCTTGACGGATATTGTCTTTAAGAGCTGCAAGAGTCTGAGGCTTGTTGACATAAACCCGCGACTTCAAAAAGCCCCACAAAATGAAGTCTGGAGCGGTCAAATCAGGCGATCTTGCTGGCCAGTGCAAATCGCCAAAACGGGAGATTAGGCGCCCGGAAAATGTATCCTTCAGCATATCGGTTGTGGCACGTGCAGTGTGTGGCGTTGCACCATCCTGTTGGAACCACATGTTTTCCAATCCCAATTCATCAAGTTGCGGCAAAAAGAACTCGTTGATCATTGCTCTGTAGCGCTCACCATTCACAGTAACCGTTTGGCCCGCGACGTCTTCGAAGAAAAAAGGTCCGATGACTCCTCCAGCGAAAACAGCACACCATACAGTGACTTTGAGCGGGTGTAATGGCTCTTCGTGGGTTACACGCGGATTTTCAGTGCCCCAGAAGCGTAAATTTTGCTTATTTACGTACCCGCTAAGATGGAAATGGGCCTCATCACTCATGATTATTTTTGATGAAAAATCATCTTCATTATTGCTCAAATAAATAGTCACCAATATTCCGCGTTTTGGAGCAGTGTAGCGTAACATTGTTTATTAACGTGTATTTCGCATGTGTTTACTACACAAATGTCAAAACAGAACTGACATTAGGGGCCAATCGCAAAATTTATAGCATTTTCTGATAGGAGAATTACTTTTGCGCCACCTTGTATGAACTATCAAACAGAAGGCTTCTGGTTCGAACCTTGGTGAGTGTTTTTTTTTTCTTCAAAAGAAAGAATAGGGAAGGATAAATAATCGCAAAAATTATTTTAAGGCATTTTTGAAAATTTAAGTGGTGACCTAAGAAGCTAATTTATGTCATCATTTATTCATCACATTGACCTTCTGTGATTTTTTTCTAGCTGTCATTTTTATATTTGTCATGAAGACGTCTCTTAAAGTCTTTTCCAACTTGGTACTAAGCCGAATGGTGGAAGTTACAGTGTAAAGTGAATAAAATAACTGCAAACGAATCCCGATTTGCACCTCCTTATAATGGATTATTGCGCCCGAAGAGGATTCTTATGCCCAATAAATATCTCTTTATTAATAAAAAAAAAGTAAATACAATTTTTGCTGAAAATCAAATATTTTTTACTCGCAAACTCAAAAAAAAAAAAATAAATAAATTAAAAAAATATTTGGTCAAGCGAAAAAAAATCTCGTGAAATAATCGAACGAATATTTTTTACCTTTTTCATAAAATAATAAATCTTTTTCGACAACTAAAATCATTAAAAGAAATCCGGAACCATTAAATTCGGTTTGTGCCTCTTTTTGCGACAGCGATTTTCTTTACCTAAAAATACTTGTTATTATTATTTTTTGGAAAAGATAAAAAAAAATAATTTAATTTTTTTTTTTGAATTTTTTTGAGTGCGTGTAAAAATATTTGATTTTTAGACAAAAAATTGTATTTATTTCAAGTAAAAAAAGTTTTTTCGATAAAGTGATACTTATCGCGAATAACGATCATCTTCGGCAGCAAAAATCCATTAATTTTTTTATTATTTTTAAAAAGTGTTTTTGTGCAAAAAATAAAAATGAGTTTGCCAATTAAAAAATTATTTGGGGTTCGACTGTATTTTATTGTTTTTAAGTTGGATTTTTTATGAAATTTTAATTTTCATTGACAGCTAACTGGTTAAACTCTTAATAGGAGAAAAGAAAGAAATATAAAGAAACATTATAATAATTATAATAATATAACTATAACTGGAAATTATTTTAGGGAATTTTTTAGTAAATTTAAAAATAAAACATTAACATGAAAAATATGAAAAACCAAATACGGAAATGTCTAAAATATAACGATTTTTTGAAAATTGTCTCTTAAGGGGGATTTATACCATAGGAGCAAAACATTATAAGAAATATTTCAACGGCTGTAAAAATTTAAAATGATAGTGTTTTAATTTTTTTTAATTTAAAAGACAATAACATGTCTTTGGTCTTAGAAAAAATATTAATTTTAACTTTAATCAGACACCATTGTTGCCATTTCATTACAGGCATTTTTTAAAAAACTTAAAATTTGAATCGCTGGCAAATCACTATTTTTCTTGAATTCGTCAATTATCGTTTGATATTAGTTTTTGAAAACAACAACAATTTAGTTTTAATTAATTTTTATAATATAACTTTAAACGAAACTGTTTTTAAGAAACTAAAATTTATGAATTGAAAGCAATTTTAAATTATTATTTTATAACATAAGTAACGTCATAGTGCTTGTTTGAAAATTACTTTTCTTTATTTTTGTAAATATACGGAGGAGGTTGAAAGCTTTTTATAAATAAATAAAAATATATTTTTTTTAATTTATACAAATTTTCTTTTACAACGGTAGAAGAAGCTAAAGTTGAAAAAGTAATGGATATTTAGGTATTGAATACTTAACTAATTAGAATTACTTACTGCATTCTTTCAGAGTTGTTTTTTTTAATAATAGAACCCTGTTATATATTTTATATTAATTATAGCCGGTTTTTCTATCTGTTTTAACACCAATGATTTTGGTTTGAAATTATTCCAAAAGTAACCTCGGTTATATTACTTCAAACATGTATTCCTAGAATCACTTCTGGAACTAGTTCTAGTTAGTTATATTTTACATTTAAGAAAGTTTAATTTAACGGGTTCGGTTTCTATGAATTTGTTGTAGGCTAGTAGGTAGCGTTCTAGCTTATCAGTGCGGGGATCGTGGGTTCAATTCCCACCAGAGGCTTTGGTCTGTTTACGCTACAACGAGCCGAAGGGCTTTGTTGCTAGTGCTCGGTTAGGGTATTAGCATATAATTTGTAATTATATGATTAATAAAATAAATAAATAAATAGAACATGTTGTAGAATCAATGTATTTAACAACAGTTTGTAAAATAATTTTCTTGGAAGATATTCGAAATGGCAGTTGTCAATTGTATGAAATCAGTTGTATTTGACTGTACAATTACAATATTTTGTAGTTTAATTTTTGTAGTTTAATTAACAAGTTTTCAGTTTAACTTCTTAAATTTTTTTGAGCTTAAGGTTGGTTTTTCTTATAAGTAAAAATATTATTTATTTTACAATATTTCGCTACTCTATTGTGTATAATCTTCAGGAAATAATAATTATAGTAATTAACAAATAAATAATATTTTTATTTATAAAAAAACCAACCTTAATCTCAAAAAATTTAAGAAGTTAAAAATAAAAAAAGGTTAAATAAAAATTAAAAATGTTTTCAGTTTAATTAAATATAAAAAAGCATACATTTATTTTTCCAAGAAAATATTTATTTTAACTTTTTTATACATTTGTTCAAAATGATTTATTGTCATTTACCGATTTTTTCCAAAATCATTTATTTTTTTTTAATTTGTTTTAAATGTAATACAAATTTAGTCACAAAACGAAAATTAGTGGTTTATTTGTTACCGTTACAATTATTCTAAATTTAAATTTTGTTTGCTGTCGGTTAAAAAAAAATCAAAAAATTCCAATTTCATGTTTTATATAAATTATTTGTTTATATACAACATTATTTTAATTCATTTTATATACACATCCAAGGTGGCGCAAAAGTAATCCTATTATCAGAAAATGCTATAAATTTTGCGATTGGCCCCTAATGTCAGTTCTGTTTTGACATTTGTGTAGTAAACACATGCGAAATACACGTTAATAAACAATGTTACGCTACACTGCTCCAGAACGCGGAATATTGGGGACTATTTATTTGAGAAATAATGAAGATGATTTTTCATCAAAAATAATCATGAGTGATGAGGCCCATTTCAAAATTTACGCTTCTGGGGCACTGAAAATCCGCGTGTAACCCACGAAGAGTCATTGCACCCGCTCAAAGTCACTGTATGGTGTGCTGTTTTCGCTGGAGGAGTCATCGGACCTTTTTTCTTCGAAGACGACGCGAGCCAAACGGTTACTGTGAATGGTGAGCGCTACAGAGCAATGATCAACGAGTTCTTTTTGCCGCAATTTGATGAATTAGGATTGGAAAACATGTGGTTCCAACAGGACGGTGCAACGCCACACACTGCACGTGCCACAACCGATATGCTGAAGGATGCATTTCCCGGGCGCCTAATCTCCCGTTTTGGCGATTTGCACTGGCCAGCAAGATCGCCTGATTTGACCGCTCCAGACTTCTTTTTGTGGGGCTTTTTGAAGTCGCGGGTTTATGTCAACAAGCCTCAGACTCTTGCAGCTCTTAAAGACAATATCCGTCAAAAATGTGAGGACCTATCGCCGGAAGTTTTGGCCAAAGTGATGGAAAATGCCATAAAAAGGGCTCAAATGACAATCAACTGTGGCGGCGGCCATTTACATGACATCATATTCTCGACTTGATGTAAAAAAAATTAAAAGACCAAATAAAAATAATCCACAAGAAGAATCAAAGTTTTTAATTTTTTTTTTAATTACAGCTAAAAAACATCGGAAGATTATTTTTGCGCCACCCTGTATGGCGGCCATTCACACAAAATGTGTCTACAAACTGTGTGAATATTTATTTTTTAGATTAAAAAATAAACAAAAATACAAAAAACGAAAACAATTTCACATAAATGAATAATCAAATATTTTTTACGAAATTGGTAGGTAAAATTTTAACATTTATTTTTAACTGATTAATGATTTGTTTTTTTTCACTGATATATTTGTTGTTTAAAGAACATTTAAAAATAAATAACAAAAATAAAACCATTTGATTTAAATGAAAAGTAAATAGGCCGGTTTTTAAATAAAATATAATTTCTTTTAATTGATATTTTCAGTTATTTTAACCTACAAGCTATTTAAAGTGTATTTTAGGTAGTATTTTTTCTACCCAATTTCAAGAAAATTAAAAAGTTTAATTTAAATGAAAAATCTATTTAGACCGCCTAATCATCGATTTAGCCAAGGTTGGTAAATTTGTTTGCCCAGTATTTTTGCTAAGCTTTTTAAACCACCTGCCATTTTGTCTTATGATTGGTCAATTTTGGAATTGGGAAAGCAGTTATTGCAAGCACTTGTACCACCTGCCAAAGTGCATTGCCGTCGCTTTCCCGCTTGTATTTTTTCTAACTGGGTATATGTTGTTTTGGAACAAAATGAAAAAAAAAAATAAATAAAAACGGTGTAATTTTTGACCCCACTTTTTAGCACTTAAAGGTGAGGTTAAGTCTCTTAAAAGGAGAATTAAAATTTTAATCAGAGTAAATTTGCAAAAAAAAAAATAAAAATATATTGTGGTCAATTTCAATCAGAAACTTTTGCAAAAATAGTATATAAATTTTGAAATGCTTTTATATTAATATTAAACACTGTAATAAGTTAATAACAAGGTCTACAACAATTTATTCATACATTCATGTTTAATGCGTTTTTAATCAATCCATATTATTAGATATAATATTTTTTTTTATAAATTGTAAAAACTAGTAAACACAGTTCAATGACTCATTTTCTGGTTTATATATATTTTATTTTTTTGCAAATTTAATAAATTTTCTAAGAAATAAATAAAAAAAGAATGAAAAAAAAAACATGATATTTTTTATATTTTTAATAAAAATACACGAAATTTAAGTTCGTAGATAATTCAATAATTTTAATAAAATATTAAATTACATTACAAATCGTAACTTTAAGCAAAAAACAAAAACACTTTCAAAGGAATAAATACAGAAAGAATTGTTGAATACAAATATACAAATTTATTTTCAAAATTAAAGAAAATAAATTTCAATTGTATAAAAAAATTTATTATATTTACGCAATTAAAATACAATTGCGTTACTCAAATGCCCCCAAAACAACAACAGCAATAAAATACAACAATATTTGTTAAAGTTTAAAATTATTGTGTTGTTGTTATTTTTTAATTGTTTGTTTGGCAGACGTCGCTTAAATACACAATAAAACAACTACATAAGCATTTTTCGTTTGTTATTGTTGTTGGTAATATTGCAATGCAATAATACAATCTCCATTAATACACTACTACACTAATACACATACACACACATACGGCTACAGTAGCAGATACTTTAATAGTACGACAAGTACTCGTAGCAATAATACAATTTGTATATTTTTGTTGTTGTTGTTACTCACACAATATTTTTTTTTTTTTTAGTTTTATAAAACAAAATTTTTTTTTTGTATTTATTTAATTTTTTTCGTAGATTTTTTTTTTTTTGGCACTCAAATATATTCGAATTTCTTTCTTAATTATTGCTTTAAGGTTTTATAAAATAACTAAAACTTTAAATTTTTGTTTGATTTGCAATTTCCGCTTTAAATGATTTTTTTTTTCTAAATCAGCTTAAAACTTTAAATAAATTTTGCCGTTTTTTAATTTGTTGTTAATTTTTTACTTCGTTTTTTATATATAATTTTTTCACTAAAGAGCTTAAAATACATATACAAGCATTTTTTATATTTCTTTTTTTTTGTAATTTGTAATCAAATATCTCTTGGATACAAATTTGCTTATTTTATTTTTTTAGACAACCGTCGGTAAATAAAACCTTCCGCTTGAAAAACAACCGCACCGTGTGGAATCTAAAACGCAACTAAAATTATCTTACGAGACTTTTATGTTGTTTGCTATAAAAATAAAAACACAACTTTGCACATGCTGCTTTTATGTTGGCGCTAGGGATGATAATGTTGTTACAAAAAAAAGTACTTTTTTTGGGTACATTTTTATTGTCTAAATGAAAATGTTGTTTAAACCCTGTGCAAGGTGGCTAAATTTGTTCTAAACTAAATATAAATTAAAAGAAAGAAAGAAATTATTTAAAAATAATTTTAAAATATTTTTTCATTTCCTAAATTAAGTTTAGATTTAATTTATAATACGTTTATACTGAACCGCAATATATGAATTTTAGTTATTTTCATCAAACTCATCCTTACAAAAAGTTTCTAAAGATTTGAAACCTTCATTAGATTCTCAATTTTAATTGTTCATGGAATGATTAAATTCTCAATCTACAATTTTATGAATTGAAATTAATTCAATTGATTTGCAAATTCGGGATTTTTTGATCATTTGATTTTTTTTTCATTCGATTGAGTAATTTGGGAATGACATTCGACTTACTGCATTCGATTTTAAAATTTAGAAAATACGTAAGTAAATATGTCATTATTTTTAATTAAAGGAAATTGAAGATTTTTTGTACATACAAGACAACAAAATTGAAAAAGATCAAAAAATTAAAAAAAAAACACCAAAATCTAAAAAATCGCTAACATTTAACAAATTGCTAAAATTGGGAAAATATCGCCAAAATTAAAGAATCCCCAAAATAAAAAAATTGCTAAAATTGGGAAAAATCGATCAAATTTAAAAAACGCCAAAATTAAAAAAATTGCCAAAAATTGCAAAAATCACAAAAAAATTTTAAAATCACCAAATTCAAAAAAATCACTTAAATTAAAAAAAGCCAATGTTGAAAAATCGCAACAATTCGAAAAACGCTCAAATTAAAAAAAAAAATCGCAAAAATCTGAAATTTAAAAAAAAAATTTTGCGATGCTTAAATTTATGCACCCAAGTAAAAATCGAAATATATATGAATATACGTCATATATGAACTTGTATATGATTATACATGGTCATATACGTCCATGCACACTACAATATTGCCACATATTGTTGAATACGAAATTTGAGGGTATGCGTCCGTATATCTTCATATATGATCATAAATGCTCATCAGAGAACTGCAAAATCAACTTTTTTCTTGAGTTAATCATACACAAAAATTCTTGTTCACATTTAATAATTCAACAAAATTCACTGTAGAATAAAATCAACATCATGTTACTGTCACTCAACAAAAAGTCAGCGTTGAATAAATCAGAAAAAACAACAAACAACGCGTATGAGTGTATTCATAATTAAAACAAAATAGAAACACATTTCATAAATGATATTGTTTACATTAGGGTGGGACATAAATCCGCTTTTTTAGAATTTTTATTAGTAATAAAAATATTCTTCTTTGTGAAATATAAATATTTTTTTGGAAAAAAAATTTAGGTCGATATCTCAGGCTTGCCTAATCCGGAAAAATGTATACAGCGTTTGAACGCAAACACATATTTATTCTTGTGTTGATTGCGTATGAACGTTTTGCAATCAGCAAATGCAGTTCTCTGATGCTCATATAAAATAATGTATGCTCATATATGAACATTTACGCTCATATACCCTCAAATATCGAACGACATTGAAGTGTACATGGAAGTATATGATCATGAATGCCCATGTATGTTCATATATCACCCAAGGTATTATCATGCATGTCAATATATATTTAGATTTTTTACAAGGTTACACAAAATTATAATCAAATCAAAGTTTGTTTTGCACGGTTTAAAATTATAAAAGAAAAAAATTTAACATACTTTTTGAAATTTTTTGCTAATGTAGGAAGAAAATGCATTTTTTAGTGGAAATGCAAGTAGCAAAAATTCTAAAACTCTTGAAAAGATTTTAAAAATTTTAAATTTCCCCGGTCAGCAAACCAAAATTATATAGAGATGATACGGCAGTTTGAAAACACCGTGAATTTTCAGACTTCCCTCGTAGTCAATTCAAAATAAACACTGCTCGTTTTAACTACCATCTGTTAATTTACTGCTGTCAAATTTTGAGCAAGATAATTGTTTTAGTTTGTGTTTGACAGTCATTGAAAGTAGACACCCTTGTAAATTTCGATGGTAATCGAAAAAAAGTGAATTTCGTGTGCCTTCGCCGAAACCAAGGAATGGCTTGATAAATACTATGGGTAGCCCCAAATATCAACTACAATGGTTTAGAAGTGGTTTACCAAATTTCGTTGTGGTCGTACCAATGAGGTCGACATGTCAAAAATCTTTAATAAAATGCATCGAGTGATATTGGACGAGCGGAGAATGAATTTGAATGAAATTCCTGAGGCTAAAACATCTTAACTGAAACTTTAAATAAAAATTTGTGACTTATCAAACCTCCCTCGTATGTCACAAGATATGTATGTATTTTCAAATTATGCAAAATTTTTTAAAATTTTTAATAACTCATTTTTCAAAAAAGATTTTTTTGTTCAAATTCGTACGTTTAAGTTCCGATTATTCCACTGGGGAAAGACACCTTAGTAAATATAAATATGAATATATTGTGAACAATAAAAAAAAGTATAAAATTTTGTGGCCTTAGAACTTTTTTAAATCTTTTCTTTGAGTAATTTTTGAATAAAAATTATGGATGAACAAAAGTTTGACCTTTTAGTCCCATTAACACATTGCTCATTTAGTTCCTAACTGGATTTTGAAGTGATACATTTGATGTTGTTTACCATATAAAACTTAAAAAATTATGATAAAATATTCTGATTTTTATAAAAATAATTTTCATTTGCGCAAAAAAAGAAACCCTGTAAAACCAAAAAAGTACCAAAATTCTAAAATATAGTACATTTTTACAAGGCTAACAATTACATTTATGTTATAATAACTGGCTGGTTTGGTGGTGGCTGTTTATTTTCTACTTTTTGTTTTGTACATTTTGTTGTTATTTTTCTTCATTCCACTTGGTTTATTCGAATGCCGGGAGAGTGTAATGTGTATCTTTATAGTTTTACGGAGCACAAAACTTCACATGGTGGTTGAAATTTTTATATATTAATTTTTTATTTTGTTTTGATTTTGTTATTTTTATTTCTTTGTGGATTGTAAGTTGGTTGAGATATTATGAAATTTTTGAGATTGTTTAAGCAAAAATTCTCAGAGTTTTTATGAAAGAGTTAAACTATTTGATAGCATGAGATAAAAGTTTATAAAAATTGTTTACGAAAGTAAGTTTGGAACTTAGAAAAAAATATAGAAAATTATTACTGGATTTGGTTCAAATACATATATGCACAATTTAAAAACTTTAAATTTTGCATATATTTAAATCAAACTTTGTATTCTTGGGCCATTTTGACTTCAAGTAAAGGGTGGTTAAATTTTAAGGGCCGATGTTGAATGTGAACCACACGTAAACGTCATGTTTTTTTCTGCATTTTATTTGACATTTCTCAATTTCAGACTAACTCAATTTGAACCATGGCAAGATCGAGCAACGCGTTAAAGTTATTCAGGCTTATTATGAAAATGGGCGTTCGAATCAAAATGCACTTTGTGATTTTTTTGGTCGCATAATCGACCAAATGTGTCCACAATCAGGATAATTGTGCACATATTTCTGCAAATCGGGTCTGTAGGAAATGAGAAAACATCTGTTGATGCTCGCCAAGTTCGTTCTGCGAAAAACATTGCTGTTGTTTGCGATATTGTGGCAGAATAACCATCAACCTCTACTCGCCGTCGGTGTTTGCGAGATCATAACGGAATTCTTGGAAGCCAGAAATTGAGGATATGGATGCGCACGATATGTGGTTTCAACAGGACGGTGCCACTTGCCACACAGCTAACAAAACAATAGCTCTTTTGCGCGACAAATTCAATGGCCGTGTTATCTCACGTGGTGGCGATGTCAATTGGACACCGTTGGACTTCTTTCTTTGGGGTTATTTGAAAGAAAAGGTGTACGTCGATAAGCCTGCAACAATTCAAGAGCTAAAGGATGAGATAATTCGGCACATTAATGGCATAGAACCTCAATTATGCCTCAGCGTCATCGAAAATTTGGACCATCGGATGGGGGTGTGCCGCCGAGGTCGCGGCCGATATTTTGTTCCATACATAATTGAACCATACGATATTATCATAATAAAAAGAAATGACAATAATTTCCTAAATAATTTGTGTTTTATTCAAAATCAACATGGGCCCTTAAAATTTAACCACCCTTTACATAAAGAAATAAATCTGTAATTTGCTCTATTTATAATTAAAAATTTATGCTATTATGCAGATATTTGAATGAAACTGAGTTTTTTTAACGTTAAAAAGTATTGAGTCATTTTTGCCCCCCAAGTGCATAAAAGGGTTCATTTAAATTTTTTCTTTTAAAATAATAATTACCAATTACACAAAATAGTTTAGTCAACTTTCATTTAAATATGAAATATGTCCCCATATAACTATCTTCAATTCCAAGAAATATTCAAAATGTCAAAATGTGGCCTTTGACCTTGTCATTTAACCTTCGGCGTGGTTTCGATTTTAAACAAATTTTCAGAATAAAGTCCTTGTAGTAGATGTCATAAAACTCTGATTGCATTAATTGGAACTTAATAAAAGTGGATGAGTTTTGCACTAACATGCACTAAAAGAAAGGATTTTTCTCGAATTCCATCCGAAAATAAATATCTACCCTCACTAGATTAACCGAGGAATATATGTAATGTTCGGTATTTTGAGTATTTATAGATCTATAAAATATATACATAAATAATGTAGTATTAAAAAAGTATTAAAACAAAAACTACAATTTGTTCTTTAATTTCCTAACCTTGTGGTGTTTGACACATCATTGTAATAACTTCGATTTCCATTTGTTATTCGTTTAAAGTAAGCTAATTAACATATGTATGAAATTCGATGGTAAAAAAATGGTGTAAAAAAATATATTTAGTAACAAATTTTTAAAAAACAAACTAAAATAAAGTGAGTTTTCTCCCTTGTATTCAATATTCAAATTTTCAATCGATTTCCACCTCGACTTTTCTTTATCCAATCGGCACCAAACTTCATATTAAATGTTTTTATATACAAGGGAACCTAATTTGCCCAATCGTGGACTTTACAACTCATTTTGAATAATGGCCATTCAAAGTTGGAACCCTTTAATGACCATACATGATCTCATATATGGCCATATATTTTCGGATCTGAAATTTGAGGGTATATGGAAGTATATAGTCATGCATTATCATTTATAACGATTCTTTAAGCATATATTAACATATATGATCATATATGACAATATACCCTCAAATTTCGGATCTGAATATATATAGTCATGTATGAGATCATATATGGTCATATATTGTACCATACGTGGGTATATGGCCATGCATGTTTATGTATAATCATATACAATCCCATATATGATCATGATGTATGTTCATATATATTTCGATTTTAACATGAGTACTCAATTAAAACTGTAATACATTTTTCTCTCTAGACACAAATTTTTGAAATTGATTTTTCTCTCATGACATAAATTTTTGCCAATGTGTTAGACAAGAGATAAAAATTAAAAATTTAAAAAAAAAAAATTAATGGAATACTCTGTTTCTCTCTTTAAATAAAAATATATCTTTGTTTATTTACAATATTTACAAAATTTGATTATATAAAAATTTTAAAAATCAAAAAAAAAAAAAAAATATTGAGAAAGAAGAAAAAGTAAAAGTATTAATCCGTATGGTCTATAAAAGAACGTCTTTATTATGAATTATTGAAAATAATTTTGATACATGCTATGAGTGAACTGACTGACTGACTGATGATGTAAATGGCTGCGGCCCTAATCTTTGGAGCAGCAGCCAACGAACAACACTGACAACAACATTTTACAACTTAAGAAGTTTTAATTCATTTTTGTGTTTCTTAATTTTCTGGTATTAATGACTAATCATAATAAGTTGAAAAGTTCACTTGGGTTAATTAGTTTTCTTTTTTCTTCATATCTTTCTTTTTGAGATTCATAAATATTGAAATGCTAATGCTGCTGCTGTTATAGTTTATGGAATATATACGAGTATATAGAAAAAAGAAATGCAATCAAATTGTTAAGAAATTTTTGCAATATGGGTTTTTTTTATGGTGAACGATATGAGCAACATGTGTTATTAAGTTCTTTTTTTTTCTCATTATTCTGTGATTTTTTCTCTTATTTTTGTTCATTTTTGCCCAATTATAGTTGTGGGTGTGACAGATAAATTACAAACTTTAATGGTTTGGAACACCATATACAAATTATTTAAAGTTGTGTCAGTTTTAGTTGTTTTTTTAACTGTAACTTATTATTTATAGTTATCAAATTGCCCAAAAAACTGGGTCATTTTGGCATTATTAAATTGATTTGTAATAAAATGAACACTTAGGATATTTATTTGTGTGTTTTTTTTTTTTGGTAATATCAATTTAAACAAGGCGTGTTATTAAATTCATAAGTTTAAAAAAGATTTAAGCCTCATTCTGAACCACAAGAACTTATGGTTTGATCAGGCTTTGATCACACATTTAGAAAAAAAAGAAAACGAAATATTAGAATCCCTTTTTCCACTATAAATGAATTGATTAATATACAGGGTTGGGCAAAAACCATCATCTGATTTTTTTGGCTATGACTTTTGTGAAAACTCATTTGGGGTTTAACTGATTATTTTTATTCACACTTATAAATTTCGTTTCAATTAATTGAGGAATATTATATCAGATAAATGACCGGCATCGGCTTCGATGCAAATTTGATTACATTTTTCATTAGAAGGAAGAAGTCTGAGACAGTCAAATCGAGAGATCTGGCTGTCCGAGCCAAATCACCGAAAAACGAGTTACACGCATTGGGAAGGCTTCTATGGCGGTTGCCGTTTACCGGCTCCTTCGGTCCATTCACTTTTTCCAATGTAACTACACACTACACGGCGGCTTTGAGAAGGTGTAATAGTGTTTCATGAATTGTGCGTGAATTATCCGTCCTCCATATCCGAGTATTTTATTTATTGAAGTGGCCGCTGAGATAAAAATTAGCCTCGTTACTCATGATAAATTTTTATGAAAAATCATCAACTTCGTCATTCGCTCGTTCTTGAAGGACCAGCAGAACCACACATTACCAAATAATGGGTAAAGTAATGTATAGCCATAGGGGCCGATGGATTACTTTACACCTTACTTTATTGATAAATTTACATGCGATGATCCTCAAAGTAATGTATATACACATTACTTTAGAGGTGATAATGTAAGGGGTTACTTATATGGTTACGAGAATGGAAAAAGTAATGTGTCTAAAAAATATTTTTAAAAAAGAGGAATTTTTATTAAAAAAAATTATTACAAATATTTTATTTAAAATTTTTGTAATTAAAAATAATGTGGTCAAGATGGTAATCGAAACAGGAAAATCTGGTTGCCAGCCAAGAACTCTACCCACTGAGCTATCGATGCATATAGTATTTGATTGCTTTAAACTTAAATGAATTGTTGCGCTTCGTTTTTTTCGCTAATGTTGTCAAAACAAACACTTTTGCTTACAAAAAACCACAAAGTAATGTATCTAAAAATAGATTTTCAAAAATATTTCAATTATTACTTTATATTTATAAATCATATATTACCTAATCAATAATGAATAACTCATTACTGTATGCTTGCAAATAATGAAAAAGGTAACGAGCTACCATTACAAGGTAACGCATGAGAATATCGCACCCATTACCAAAGTTTTGCTGGTGGGTCTATGTCTATTGCACCCCGTGTCTATTTCACGAATGCCAAAACCGAACTAACATACGATGCCATTAGCAAAAATGGCAGTACTTATTGGCCCACGTTGGATATTAGTACTATTTCATCAATGATTGGCTGAGTTGCCAGTCTAACTGTTAATGTTGCCGCTAAGGCTTGATCAAATCATGAGCTCTTAAGGGTTCAGAATGAAGTTGACGTTGGAATCTAAAGTCAATTAAGTTCTGTCGCATTAATCTTTGAAATGTGGTGCTATCTTTATCTTTTTAAATAAAATTCAATTTTCAGTTTTGAAAATTTTCGAGATCTTAATGAGGTCCTAAGAACTGCTATCGAAATGTTGATAGTCTCCCATTTTGATTTAACATTTTATTTTAATTTTTACAAAATATATTAAATTTTGTTTATAAATTTCATTTACAAATTAAACTGAAAATTTTTGGCATAAATAACTCCGATATATAATAAAAAAAAATTATAACTTATTTCCAGAAATCTTAGGAAGTCTCCTCATTATCCCCCTTTCTGAGACATTTTGTAATTTTTAAACGTTTACACTTACAATATATTTTCCTTTACCATATAACCACAAAAATAGTTTTTTCTAATGTTTTGTCAGTTAAAAATTGATGATAATTTTAAACGACTTTTAATTGTTTTTACTACATTTGTCGATTAATGGGTTTAATATAATGAAATACCAGTAGTCCTCTTTTTGATTGTATTTTCGATTAATTTTATATGTAATTTAGAATGTTTTGAACGAAGTAATATTGTGAGTATACAGTGACCGAAATTTGTTTGGCCGCATATTAAAATTTTTAAAAAACTGTTTTTTTCAAATATACATAAAATTTTAGTTTTTTAACATTATGCTTTTTAATTTTTAAACCACGTGGTATGTTTAACAACAAACATTTGATCATAACGGTACTAGGATATAAAAAGCAGGAATGTAAAAGAAAATAATGCAGTTTTTTATGCGAAATTTGTTTAGCCGCAGTTGCGTTTAATGAGTCATACTGGTAAGTTGTGTAAAAAGTTTTAACTTTTTTGATATTATTTATCAAGGTTACATTATTTTTTTATGAAGATCTGTTAAAATGGTGCGCAAGAAAGTGCTAAACGAGGTGGAAAAAGGTCAAATAAAGGTTTTAAAGAAAAATGGCCTTTCAAATAGAGCAATTTCAAAGATCAGAGAAGGTTGTAAGAAATTATTTAAAATAAGGCGATAAATACGGCGCTGGAACTTTAAAATGCAAACGGAACACAAAATTAACCATACGTCAAATAAATGAAATAAAACAAGAGGCCACTTAAAATCGACTATATTCGTCACAAATTGTGGCTAAATTGCTGTGGTACAACAGATATTAAGCGTAAATAAAACAATAAAATGGAAGAAACCTACAAAAAAAAACCTCAGTTGACGGCTAACCATAAAGTGGCAGGATTGACATTTGCAAAGGCGCACATATCGTGGACTGAAACTTGGCAAATTATTTTTTCAGACGAAAAAAAATTTAATCTGGATGGACCAGATGGTTTCAGTTACTATTGGCACGATCTGCGCGCAAATTACCCTCCGCGAATGAGCCGCAACTTTGGAGGGTGGTCAGTCATGATATGGGGTGCATTCTCATACCACGGAAAGCTGAAATTATGCTTCGTTCCACCAAAATGGACTCCGGAATGTACATTGCAGTGTTGGACGACGTTTTAATTGAATACTTGGAAAGTAATAATGAAATAGAATTTATATTTCAACAAGACAATGCAAGTATTCACGTATCAATTAAGTCGAAGGAGTTCTTTTCATCTCGTTCTATTCCCCTGCTTGAATGGCCAGCGAGAAGTCCAGATTTAAACCCAATTGAAAATGTTTGGTGCATCATTGCAAGGTCTGTGTATGCAAATGTAAAATAGTATTCAACGATCCAAGAGCTTAAAATATCAATTTTGCAAGCCTAGCTTGATTTAGACGTAGAGATGCTTCGAAGACTAATTAATTCGCTTCCTAACCGGATTTTTCAAACAATTAATAAAAATGGAGGCTCTACAAACTACTAAACATATAGATTTTTTAAGTTTAATTTGTGATTTTCCATAAACTATTACTGTGCTAGCCGCAAATTTCGCACATTAAAATGGATTTTTTGTGATAATTTGATCTAATTTTTTACTTGAAGCTAAAAAATTAAGTTGTTTTTGTAATTTTACAATAAATAAAAAAATACGAAAAAAAATTCCACAAATATTTTATTTTTTATGACTTGTTTGGCCAAATTCAAAAAATTTTATATGCGGCCAAACAAATTTCGCTCACTGTATGTGAAGTTACTTGATTCTTCAGTAAGCTCAAAAATTAAGGGTATTTTATGTTAAATTTTATTCTTTTGTACGGGCCAATTTATGAGAAAAAGTGGTGAAAATTTTGATGTTCTTTAAGACTGTAAACGGCGTAATTTTGTCTACCGTCCTATGTTTCCAATACAAATAAACTATTAAATAGGAGTAACTTTTTTATCTTCAGTATTGTCTGAAAAAATCATCGGGAAAAGTTTATTTTATTATGGTGGGAAAAACAAATTTTTACCGACACAGCCGAATAAAAAAAAAAATAAAAATTTGAACTTACGAATGCGCTTTGTTTTTAATTACCAAATTCAAAATAATAAGCTATCAAAGAAAATATAAAAAAAATCATTTCGTAGGTCTTTATGTGATTTATTTTTAAAATCGCTCTTTTTTATTAATTAATGAGATTTAATGAATTTTTTTACTTTAGATTCGGATTAAGGCGATTAAAATACTTTGAAAATGTTTTAGTAGAAGTCTGTTCAAAAACTTTGTCAATTAAATTCAAAACTGTTTACAGATTTCTTATTAATTAATGTGTTGCTTTCTTGGGAAAAGATATAGGGGAGAAATGAAATGTGGCGAAGGATGAAGGTCTTCAAATGTGAGTATATTGTGTGTAGTAAATTCAAAGTTAAGGTTTGTGTAAAAATTCAAAATTGTTTTGATTTTTTCATAAACTTTTGTTGTTAAGTGTCTGCAGTTGACTTGTGTAATCTATTTGCCGCATAAATTATTATATTGAGTGTAGAAAATGTTCGGCTAAAGTGAACGCCCCTATTAAAGTTTTACAATAAAACGAAAAGTGATCCTAAATTGCATAAATTTGTCATTTAGTTGCTATAAAATATGTTTACATACACACATAGTTGTATATTAAACAAAAGAAAAAAATTACATTTAATTGCTTTAAGAAATTTTGCAAATTGCTCCACTTCAAAAATCAAATATACAAATTTTGTACAAGAACACACACAACCTTTTCAACTAATCCTCATGTTGCTGTTTATATTCATCTTGTCTGAATTGTATTAATCTCACTTATTCGAAGATACATCTTTTTTGTTTATAAAATGTATCACATTGTATTTGTTTGTATCTGTCAGATACAAATAAATATGAAATATTTCAAAAGAAATTATTATGACGCATCTTCATCAAGACAACAAACGTAAAGAAGGCACAAACAACAACAACAACGCATAAACACATCCATTAAAACAACATCAGAGTATCATGACAAACTAAAAGATAAAAAAGAAAAACAAATATAAAACTACTGAATGTAGTGAACAAAATAAAACACATGTTATCGTTGTTGTTATTATTAAACGCATACAAAACATTATTGAACCGATCAAGTAATAAATACAGTAGGACCACTACTACCATAATACGTAAACACGATCCCTGCCCTACTAGAATCTACTTCAATCACGGATATAAAATGATATGATCTCCAAACAAATACATTTAAAGATTTTATAAAATGATAATTTATTTTTATAAAACAAAGGCTTGGTCGATTGCTTTTCTGCCTAGAACATTTATTAGTTTCTTTCTATGCATACTACAGTATTATAGTTAAAACTTAGAAAAATGAACATTCATTAAGTTTAAAGATTTTTATCATTCATATAAAAGCATATTAATTAACAATTTAATTGCCAGCAAAAAAAATGTTAGAACAAATCATATAAACAAAATAAAACTTGTTATTATTTGTATTACCAGAATATATTTTGTTCAAAACACTTATGCAGTGATGTAGAGCTCAAGCATGTTGTGCAAATACTGTGGATTCCACAATTGTTTTAAACTGAATGAGCTTGTATGCTGTATAACAGTGATGGGACATGCGGCAAAAATGTGCCAATTTTGGCACAAATGAAGATTGTACCCATCAGCAGCAATACTATTTTAAGTACATCTCAAAAAATTTAGAAGAAAACGAATTTATTTATAAAGGAATAATAAAAAATTATTTCTCAAAGAAGATAAATTCTTTCTTTTTTCAATTCTGATTGAATATTGAATAATTAAGTTCTCAAACTGTTATTTTGCGAATGAAATAATTTCTTAGTTGGTCTCAATCGATTTAATTTTCACAGACTTCATTCAATTTTTTTTTGGGATTCATTCGATTGAAAAGTTTGGGATGACATTCGACTTTCTTCATTCAATTTTAAAATTTAGAAAATAAATAACTGCGTTGCTAGTTTTAATTGAAGGAAATGGAAACTTTTTTTTACAAATACAAGAAAATCAAAATTAAAAAAATTAAAATAAATCACTAAAAGCGCAAAAATTGAAAAATCGCAAAAATTGTAGAATTTGGGATTCATTCGATTGAGTAATTTGGGAATGACACTCGATAAAATAACTGCGTTTTTAGTTTTAATTAAAGGAAATTTTAACTTTTTTTTTACAAATACAAGAAAACCAAAACTAAAAATTAAAATCACCAAAAACGCAAAAATTTAAAAAATCGCAAAAATAAAGAATCCTCAAAATTGAAGAATTGCCAAAATTGGAAAATTCGTTAAAATTTGAAAAATCGATAAAAAATTGTAGAACTCACCCAATTGGAAAAAAATCACTTAAATTAAAAAAGTCAAAATTGCAAAATTGCGAAATTGCTACTGTTCGAAAAAGAAAATTTAAATTGAAAATATCGCCAAAATTTTAAATTGTAGCCAATGCTGAAAAAACGCTAGAATTTAAAAAAAATCGCTAATATTTTTGAAATTTCAAATTTTCAAAAAACAAAAGCCAAAATTAAGAAAAATAAACGAATTATATCGCTTAAATACAGTTTTAATAATCCATATCTTGAAAACTAAATGCGCTAAAGAAAAACTTTTTGCACCGGAGGTCTCAAGTTTTGAGTTACTTGGCAATATTTTAGATCTCGAGAACTCTGCAACTCAATAGATTTTCATATTTGGGATTCATTCGATTGAATAATTTGGGAATGACATTCGACAAACTTTATTCGATTTTAAAATTTGAAAAATATTCAACTGCTTTATTAGTTTTAATTAAAGGATATTGAAACTTTTGTTTGCAAATACAATAAACACAAAATTAAAAAATCAAAATTTAAACCAAACCACCAAAATCGCAAAAATTGAAAAAAAAAATCGCCAAAATTAAAGAATCCCCACAATATAAGAATTACTAAAATTGAAAAATTCGTTAAAATTCAAAAAATCGTAAATTAGAACAAAATCACTTAAATTTAAAAAGTCAAAATTGCAAAATTGCTACATTTCGAACAAGAAAATTCAAATTGAAAAATCCCCAAAATTTTAAAATGTAGCCAATACCGAAAAAACGCTAGAATTAAAAAAAAATCGCTAATATTTGAGAAATATTTCAATATTTCCAAAAAAAAAAATGCCAAAAATTCAAAACAAAAAATCGAGTTCCATCGCTTAAATACAACTTTGATAATGCATATCTAGAAAACTAAATTACAAATTATATCTTAATTCCCTAACCGAGCACTAGCAACGAAGGCTTTCCTCTGGTGGGAATCGAACCAAAGAAAAAATGTTTGCACCAGAGGTTTCAAGTTTTGAGTTACAATATTTGACAATATTTTAGATCTCGAGAACTCTTTATTGCAGAGAATGAGATAGGGATATATATTATATTTTTATTTATTTTTCTCATTTTTAGAATTTTCCCCATTCTTCGGCGTTTTATTTTGTGTCAAATGTGTCAAAATTTCAAGTAAATCGGAGCAAAACTAACGACGAAGCAGCGTTTCTAGCGAACGCCCTTCGATTTTTATACCTGACAGGCAGCTGCGCAACGTCCGTACCTGAAAACTGCTTCAAGTCCCTTTGTAATCTCCAAATTTCTTTCTCATTTTATGGGACTTTGTAAGTACCTACACTCAGAAAAAAAAAATAGTAGAATAATTTGTAAACGGTTTTCAATCGCACTCTACTATTTTTGTACTGATTTTTAGTAAAAAATTATTATTTAGCAAATCTTTTTGCTATTCACATTTTACAAATTACAGAATTTTTACAGAATATTTACAAATTTTTGTTTCTAATTTCAGAAATCATTTTACAACTTTTGAAAACCGATTTGCTAAAATTAGCAAAAAATATTACTAATTTTGTAAAAGTGGATATTAAAGGAAATGTTATTTCTAATTAAAACTTACACCTACAAACTTAAATTTCCTTAAAATGTTACATATATTAAAAAAGGGATCGGAAGTGAAGATAGCGACTCATGTCTAAAAAGAGGACATCCATTTAAAATAGCACTAAAAAGGTTTTTTATTTCTAAAAATTCGCCCTAAAAATAATTAAAATTTAACCTTAAAAGTAAAAAAAAAAATTGACCAAAATATTTTTCAAAACAGAAATTACCAAATTAACACAAAATGATAAATTCTTTTATGTTTTAACAAATTTTATTGATTTTTTTTTTCATTTTGTATAAAATATTTTTTTAAAAAATATAATCAAAATTTTTTACGCTCGATAAAAAAAATAAATTTAAAACTTTGTACTAATATTAATAATATTTAGTATTTTTTTTTGCTGATTTTAGCAAAAAGATTTTAAAATCCACTTTACAAAAAGTCTACTAAAATTTAGTAGCGGCTACTAATTTTTCTACTAATTTCATTGTACTACACGTCAGCAGACATGTGTTGCTAAGATTAGCAAAAAATACCGCTGGGCTCAAATTAGCAGAATATCCCGTAATAACAGCAAAATGTTCAGTTGCCATTACAGACTTTTTTTGGTGAGTGTATGTAAACTCACATTGATGATTTGTAAGTATACTAATGCTTAATTTTGGATGTTCGAGTACAAAATACTTTAATTTGGAATATGTGATTTTTGAAGTTCGTGAACAATATAACTTAAAATCTACCTGACGGATTCTTTTGAAATTGTAAACACTATTTCTATACATAAATCAACAAGTACTCAGAGGGAGTTTTTTCCTACCATTTTTGTCCCATTTTATAAGAACAAATTCAACGAAACGCGTTTTTCACTTTCAAATGCTGCCAAAAATATAAAGATCGAAAATAACTTCCTATGACTACCTAAGGCAACACATTATCACTTTAACGCATTTTCATTATTTTGTTTCAGATGATGCGGTAACGAATTATGGAGTATACCGCATAACAACAGTTTTCAGATAGTACATTATATGACAAGATTGAGCAGCACGTTCAAATTAAAAATAAAAATGAAAAATCATTTTTAGCGACGAGGCGCATTTTTGGATGAAAGGCTATGATTTTGCGCCGGCGGCGTCATTGATCCGCACGACGTTTGTGAGGCAATCACCGTCAGCGGCGAGCGGTACAGAACGATGATAAACGATTTCTTTTGTCCGAAATGGAACGATATGGACGTAGGCGACATGTGGTTTCAGCAGGATGGCGCTACGTGCCACACAGCAGAGATAACATCTACCCGCCCGTATTGGTTAACCCGATATATCGTGTATATGAAATAAATAAAACAACATTTTTCATATCTCCAAAAAAAAAAACAAATCATGAAAATATTCCTTTAAAACCTTGAGAGATATTTGCTTTGCAAGGGTAAAAATTTAGTTTTGGGTACAAAACAAAAATTTTCAAATACCATCACTGTCGTAATGTATTGCCGGCATTTATCATACCACAATCGTTAAGCTTTTGAGTGAAAGCTTTGTTGTATTGAGTTTTAATGACTTATTTAGATTTGGGTACTTTAAGGTAGTGTTTCTAGATGACATTTTGCTTTACACGAACGAAAATGCAATAACAAAATACATGTAGTCACTCATTCGTCTAGCGACGTACGTCTTGTGGAAACCCCATATAAGAGATTAAAATTAATATTTGTTTATATTAATCATAAAATAACAATTTATAGGATACAATACCCTAACCGAGCACTAGCAACAAAGGACATCGGCTCCTTGTAGCGAAAACAGACCAGAGCCTCTGGTAGGAATCGAACCCAAGACCCACGCACTGTTATGCTAGCACGCTACCAACTAGCCTACCGGGGCGCTCATAAAAAAAAATTCGAATTAATATGTACAAAAAACAAGATACTCCAGCCGAAACACAGTAATAATTTATCTAAAAGTATTCACAATTAAAAAGGATTTCGTTGCAAGCTTTGAAAGTAAATTTTTAAGGTTATGTTAGAAATATAATTTTATTTTGAGTTATAGTACGTTGTACTACCTGTGATTTGTATTTAACAAAACTCGAGACTGTGGGGCCAAAGTATAATTTTCTTAACATTTTTGGCGTGTTTAGTACGGATGCACTTAAGATATGATTTTTATTTGCAATGCCTCACATAGAAGCACTTAAAGCAACAAGTATATAAATTAAGGCAAATCGCCGCCTTAGGAAAGTTGCATGAAGATCCATTTTTCTATCGAAAAATTGTCTTCAGCGACGTACCACATTTTTGGCTCAATGGGTACGTCAACACACAAAATTGCCGGATTTGATGTGAAGAGCAGCCAGAGGCAGTTCAAGAGCTGCCAATGCATCCTGAAAGATGTACTCTTTGGTGCGGTTTGTGTGCCGGCGGCATCATTCGAACGATACAAATCGCAACGTTACAGTCAATGGAGCAAGGACCGTCGGATGATAAGCGACTTTTTTTTTGTCCAAAATAAAAGAATTGGACTTGGTGGACATGTGGTTTCAACAAGACGGAAACAAATGGCACACGACACGCGATACCATGAACCAATTGAGAGGCGAGTTTGGTGAGCAATTAATCTTGCGTTTTGGAGCAGTCCATTGGCCGCCAAAAGATTATGCGATTTGACCCCCTAAGACTATATTTTGTGTATATACGTAAAGTCTCTCATGTACAGGGTCAAGCCAGCGACAATTCCAGCCCTGGAAGACAGAGATTCCGGCGGAAATGCTGGGAAAGTATGCCAAAATTGCAGCTCACGGATGGAACATTTACATGAAATAATTTTTATTGTTGCAATTACATGAGGAAAATTCTATTCTATTAAGTAATGATTGAAACACGTGTAATTCTTTTCAGTATAAAAAGAAGAATGACAAATTTATTTAAGGTAGCTCGAGAGTTACCATATTCAATATATAAAAGATAATAAGGAAATAAAATTAGTAATGTCAATACAGCAGTTAATTAATTTTTCAATTTCAACACTTATCGCCCCAAATAAATATTTTATTGACTTTTGCAAAATTTTCTAAGTTGTTTTTAAAACCCGAACGGTTAAAAACATCACCCTTTTTAAATAGATTGCCACTTGCTGTTTTTAATACCGGGTTAACGGTAAAAAAAAATAGCGAAAACTTGAACCCTTTTTGAGATATTATAATTTGTAGTAGTTTTCAAAGTTCCAGTAGTAAACCTGGATCCTGAAACCTGTTAAAACATTTCGAGAGTGTAATTACCCAAACTGCAAGTGCCAGTGGTATAACAATTCAAGTACTGGCAAATCAGTGACACCCAAGAAATTAAATATTAATTACTGGCCCAACACCTACAATTTTTGGAAAGCTTTACCAGCAATTGCAAACAGGGTTTTGCCAGAATTTATTTTACAAAAATTTCAGTGGTTTATAAAAAAAGCATTGGCAAAGAAGTGGTTTAAAGCAGTTTGTTAGCGTTTGCAAAGTTTTTTTTTTCAATAAGAATCAACATACTGGCAGAGCATTGCTTTTATAAAAATGATGAGGCTTTGTTTAAAAAGGTTTGTAGTCGGAAGATTACGAGTTCGAGGGCGGAAACAATTTTTTGCTGCTTTTTTATTTTTATTTTATATTACATATATAATTGGGTTTTCCGTTTGACCACCGTTTTTTGTTGACAAGTTGTTTCCAAGCTTCATATTAGCGCAACCGATGGTTAGCCAGCAGTTATTACTTATTTATGCTTTTAACTTTCAAGTTTAGTATGTCTCGTTAGCTTCGTGGGTAGAGCTCACGTTTGACAAATTTTATTTTGGAAAATCTATTTTTTTTTGGCCCCCCCAATTTATGCTTAAGCCATCGTTTTGCCAACATTGAAAATTTTATTTCCCCAGTGCTTTTCTGACACATTTGGAACAGTCGGCTATTTTGGATAATGATGTTATAATGGGATTGGGATAGCACTTTTTGCCAGCACTTGTACCTCCTGTTAAATTGCCTTTGGACGTTGCAAGCGTCGACGCCCTTCTTTGTAAACGATCCAATAGATCCAAAATATACTTATATGTATATATGAAAGTTTTAATATTTTCGGTCGCATAGAAGTGACATTAATACGAGGGTGGTCCCAATATTAGCCGACCTGACATGTAGGTGGTGGCAGTAGTTAAAAAAAAAATACTTAGGTAAAAAGTTTTAAGGCGCCACGTGGTTTAGTTTTTTTTTATATTTTTTGGATCCATCAAAAATAAACGATCTCAGTGAATTTGTAAACACAAAAAATATTACATAGATAAAATAAACCAAAATCAATGAATAACTAAAAGTTCGAATTGCTTCATCACGCACCTTATTCGCCGAATTTAGCTCCCTCAGATTATTTTCTATTTCCAAACTTGAAAAAATGGCTTGGTGATTATATATTTGCGGTTGATGGCTATTTTAAGGAGTCAGACAGTTTTTAGTATAATAATTTGCTGGAAACTATTGAATGTCGCTTGGGATAAGAGTAACGATCTAAAAGAAGATTATGTTGAAAAATACAGAAATTTTTTTCCAAAATTTGTTGTGTTTTCTTTGTTAGGTCGGCTAATTTTGGGAGCGGCCTCGCAGTGAAGTACATCATATCAGGAAATCATCATCATATCAAGAAACATAAATGCTTCTTTTGAATAAATTGTTGTGTTCAAAACTTCAAAATATCCAATATTTATACCACTCATATTAGCTGAAGACACTGATTGGACCACTACCCTTTGGGTCTTCATATAGCATAGGGTCCTACGTGCATTGAAACCGATTCACTCTCTTCAGTGTTACTTGTGATTAAAAACCTTAAAAAATTTCATGGTTTCTAGAACCTCTATGAGACCGGTGACCAATGGAGATCAATTATAGGCCAAGGAGACCCTTAATATGGTCTTCACTTAAATCCCATTGGTCAAAAGTCTATTCACTGATGACCCATTTACCAGCATAATCGATAGAATGCAACTGACATAGGATTTTGGTAGGAATTTTTAGGCAGTTAATTTTGAACAAGGCATGTGGTCGAAACAATTTTATATTCCCAAACCGAGGACTTAGATGTGGTTCACTGACAGCTCAAAGCAAATTAATAAACAGTCTTCTCCATTTATGTGCATTCGACTGGCCGCTATCTATATTTTGTAAGTCAATTTCATGATGTGTCTCGCCAAGACTTGTCCTGAACTACATCCAATTTTACGAAAGCACTTTTCTAGGTTCATTTTCTAGTATTAGGCCAATACATTTAGCAATCTATCCAAAAATAACTTAAGGATAAGATAGATAAGATGGATATTGAAGGGATATCCGAGTGAACACTGTAATTTTAGGTACCACTTATAGACTAGAGGTTTGTTCGATACAGAGTCTGTATTGAAAACTTGCAAGTCCCCTTAACTTGAAATGAAGATGTCATACCATATATTCTTTTTTAAAAGATTCCGATTGCACAGTATGCCCTTTGAACGACAGGGGACGACACGGAGATAAATAAATGGTTTCATCAATATTTATAAAATATTTTAGTCCAAACTTTAAAAGCCTTTCTTAAAGAGCAATTAACATGAAATCTGTGAATTTCTTCCCAGCTTTATAATTGATAAATTTACTGCACTGTATTCGTTCATTAAAAATATTATGATAATTTTATGTCAGAATAATAGATTTATTAATTTGTATCTCAGCATGTATTAATGTAAAAATGCCACAATATATTAAAACCAATCGATAAGTATTAATACGTATAACAAAAGTTTTAATTACAACAAATAAACATTATTCATATTACAGAGAAATCTCTACTAATTTATTAAACATACTGATAATACCAACACTAATTACTTATGAATGAGTTTTTTTTTCTTTTTTTTTTTTCTACAAAATAAAGGAAAAACATTTCTTTTGTGTTCAGAAAATGTATGAAAAACTTATGTATTATGACTACAATAGATACAAAGATATATAAACAAATGAACACATGCAGTATGAACAGAGCTTCAAAGTTATCAATTCAATTTGAGCTTAATGCGCCTAAAATTGAATTTAGCTTTTAAAAAAACATGTACATAAATCATTTCATTCCCATCAACCATTCCCTTAGAATTAATTCATAAGCTTACGAGTTACGATCTTGAATTAATAATAAGTGTTTTACACAAGAGGCCGCCACTAGTTTATGATCAAAATTCCAATTTACCATGTCATGCCGCTAAAACCTACTGTGTGTGAGCGTCTAAGCTGCCAATTATGTCATTTGGTTGAAACGTAAACACAACAATACTAAATAATGCCTCGATCATGAAAAACTTCGAACCAGATAAAGTGTTTTTTAGAAGAGTTCTTCTTCATTGCTATGATATGATGGATTTGATATGATGGATTTTTTGGCATGTCGGTGATGGTTTCGTGGTTGCTTTAAAAGTGGTGATTTTGAGCTCGAAGACAAGGAACGGTCGTGTCAACCCAAAAAGTTTGAAGACGAAGAATTGGGATGATTGCTCTATATGGACGAATGCCAAATGCTTCAAGAGTTGTCAGAATCATTGGGAATGGATAAGTCGGCAAACACCTAAAAGCCCTGGAATTGATTTAAAGACAAAAAAACCGGGTGCCATAGGGGTTGAAGCCGCGTGACGTCGAAAGGCGATTTTTCGCTCCTCGAACGGCAAAAAAAGGAAGATTTTTGGCATCGCATTGTGACTGGCGATCCATTATGACAAGCGCAAATAGTGATAGATTTTGCCCCGACAGCCATCCACAACCTTCGCAAAGCCGAGTATTCAAGGCATGGAGCTTAGGCTCTCTCTTTGGTAGGACCAACGCGGCGAGATCTACTACGAGCTGCTCAAATCGAATGAAATGATCAAGGGGGAACATTATCGGACTCAACTCATGAATTTGAGCCGTGCGCTGAATCAAAAATGGCCGGAATACAAAGATAGGTACGACAAAGTAATTTTGGAGCATGATCACGCTGGGCCACATATTGCAAGTCCTACTTTGAATCGCTGAAATAGGATGTTCTACCACATCGGCCGTAAAAATAATAATAAAGGAAAATTTTAAAACAAGTCGCCGTGTCCTTAGTTTTGCGGACCACTGAAGATGCAAATTCTTCTTTCAATCTTTTTGGTAGTAGAATTTAATTTTTAAATTTTTCAATGATGCAAGTGAATCATCATTCTAAAAGGAATGATTGCAGGACAGAATTCATTCACAATGTAGGGAAAATGAAGGGTGGTTAAATTTTAAGGGCTGATGTTTAATTTGAACCACACCTAAACGTCAAGTTTTTTTCTGCATTTCTTTTGACATTTCTCAATTTCAGACTAACTCAATTTGAGAAATGGAAAGATACATAATCGAGTTATGCGTTAAAGTTATTCAGGCTTATTATGAAAATGGGCGTTCAAATCAAAATGCATTTCGTGCACTTCGTGATTTTTTCGGTCAATTTAATCGTGCATGCTCGTACAGCTCGTTCTGCAGAAAATATTGCTGCTGTCCACTTTTTGAGCCGTCCACCTCAACTCGTCGTCATGCCCAACAAATGGACCTCTCACGCTCGTCGTTGATGAACATTATGCATAAAGACTTGCATTTACACGCTTACAAGATGCAACTGACTCAAGAACTAAAGCCTCTTAACCATTCCAAACGTCGTCAATGCTCAGAATGGAAAGAAAATCATCTTCAGTAATGAGGCACATTTTCACCTCAGTGAATTCGTCAATAAGCAGAATTGCCGCATTTGAGTGAATGATAATCCAAGAGATATTGTCCAAAAACCAATGCACCCACAAAGAGTAACTGTTTGATGCGGTTTATGGGCTGGCGGCATCATCGGGCCGTAATTTTTCCAAAATGAGGCCGGTCAGGCAGTTACTGTGAATGGTGTTCGCTATCATGAGATGATAACGAACTTTTTATGGCCCGAATTGGAAGATGTGGATGTGCACGATATGTGGTTTCAACAGGACGGTGCCAATTGCCACACAGCTAACGAAACAATGGCTCTTTTGCGCGACAAATTCAATGGCCGTGTTATCTCACGTGGTGGCGATGTCAATTGGCCGCCAAGATCATGTCATTTGACACCGTTGAACTTCTTTCTTTGGGGTTATTTGAAAGAAAAGATAAGAGCTAAAGGATGAGATAATTCCGCACATTAACGGCATAGAACCTTAATTATCCCTCAGCGTCATCGAAAACTTGGACCATCGGATGGAGGTGTGCCGCCGAGGTCGCGGTGGCACTTTGGCCGATATTTTGTTCCATACACAATTGAACCATACCATATTATCATAATAAAAGAAAATGATAATAATTTCCTAAATAATTTGTGTTTTATTCAAAATCAACATCGGCCCTTAAAATTTAACCACCCTTTATAAATAGAAAGAAGCCAGTGAATAAATTTATAAGGAATAGTATAAAGGAATTAGGTATTAAACAATTTTAATTCAAAATTGAATTAAAGAATTAATTCATTCGAAGTTATGAATATGAGCGCTTAATGTTAAAAACTATTTAGCATATGTTTAAGGGTGTTATTGTTTGATTTCTTTTGTAGTACATATTTCTGTAAATACAATTGTATAGAAATGTTGAAAAAAAAAAGAAATGTTCCAGTTATTTAGGGGTATTACTATTTCAATAAAAAAAACAGATTTTAATGCAAAATTATAAAATTCAAACAACTTAAAGTATGTTATACTTTTTAAATATACCTTGTAACTAAAAGTATGCAACAATTAGTATTTAAATAGGCTTTGTAGATGTTTTTTAAAGTCGTTTTTTTTTGGTTAATTGCGACAAATTATTTACGCCAGTTTGTTAAAAAAAACTGTGGCGGTAAAGTGTTTGCTAAGCTAAACAAACAATAAGAGAAATTATCACAGGCCAATTAACGAAACTTTCAATTAACCCAGTTAATAACTGTGTGTGGTATTTGTTGTATTTTTTTTTTGTTCAACCATTATTATAGTTTGTTTGCTAACACAATTTAATGAGGTGCTTTATAATTCTTCAAGTCATTTCCGCAATAGCAATATTTTGTATGAAGTAGTTTGTTTTTGTTTTTTTTTTTTTGCAATAAATGTCATTTCATTATGAAATTCAATTAACTTTTTACTGTATTAAAAATGTTAAGCAACAAATTGCAATTTGTTTTATAATTTCACCTACTACCCGATATAACGACACACTGGTGACATAAAACTGAACAGGAAAAAAAATACCCAAATGTTCAAGTGACACGCAAAATATGTTACATGTCACCTTACAATAAACATGGGTTGACGATGACTGTGTTTGGTTGGTTGCACAATTCCAGGGTAGTATTTTTTATATTTTTTTTTTTTGCACAATACATTTGCCTGAGAATTTTCCTTTTTTTTGTGATTTAATATACCACATTGGTCTCTGGGGTGCATTACAAATACCAACAGAAGGGGAATTTGTATAGAGCTTAAAAACTATTATTTAGTTCCTTACATTTTGTGGCAACATCTTTGTTTGTATTAAAATCTATTTGTTTTCAATTTTATTGTGCCTTAGTTTTAATTAGTAAACATACACACATTATAGTATTTTTACTGTATTCCAAAATTTATTTTGAACTTACGTGCAATTAGATAATAAAAATCGACAAATTGTTGCTTTTGAACACTCACCTAAAAAGATACAAAAATAAAAATAAATAAATTAATTAAGCAGAAAAACTAAATAAATAAAATTCAAGTTTAATTGTTTGTAATAAAATTAAGAGGATAAATAAAGTTAATAAAAAGTACTGTTGTGTTTAAGATATCGAAAAAAATATTCAAATTTTAAAAACAAAAATAAAAATTTGGAAGTAAACCTTTCGTAATTTATTATGAAATTTAAATTGAGTTGCAGGAATTTTGACAACAGGTAGATCCGTAAAATTTTGAAAAAAATAAATGTATTTTGAATAAATTTCATCCCAACCGTATTTAAATTACCAAATTAAAAAAAAAAATCAAGACATGAACTAAAAATTTATCCAAAATTTCCTTTAAAATAGTTAAAAAATGTTCCTCAATTTAAGATAAATTTTATTAAAACTTACAAAAATTTTCTTTAAAAGAATAAAAATTCCTATGTTTGGGTAAAAACGAAATAGTTTGTATACTAAGAAATAGTTCATATCTTTCCTAAGTAATATTTCTTGATTTTAGGAAAAAAAAAAACAATTATAATACATAAAAATTTATCAATTTAAAAAAATAAACATTTTAGTTTTAAGAAATTTGCATACTAAAATATAATAAAATTGAGTTTAGTTCAAAAAAAAAAAAAAAAAAATAGAACATAATTTACTCCCATTTAGTTCAAAAAATGTGTCTAACTTAAAATGAAAAAGTACTTGAACTTAATGTGTTTTTATTTTCTATTCGCGAGTAGTAAAACTAACTAAGTTTTAGAAAGCCATTTCAAAATTCAGTTTTTAAGTATACCACCTTCTAATTTTCAAGAATTGTTTTCTTAAAATTAGTTCAGGCAATTAAAGAAAAGTAATAAATTTTTTTCCTATGTAATAATAAAAATTTATTTGATTTTAGAAACTGATGAAATATATCTGGGGAAAATTTTCATGCAATTTAGTTCAGATAAATTTTAAAAATTTTAAAAATATATTATTTTTTTTCAAGTAAAAGTTTTCTAATTTTTAAGAAATAATAATCTTAGGTATAGGATTTTTTTTGTTCGAAAATGTGTAACTTATTTTCACAATTTTTGAAATTAAAAACAAATTAGTTAGTTTTGCCAATTTTAAAGAAAAACAAGTAAAAAAGGCTTAAATGTGACGAATGTTTGAATACCCTCCACCAATATCCTAAAAAACTGTTCTCCACTGTTTTTGATACAAATAATGTAAAAAACTTTTGAAGTTAAATTATGGAGGTGAACAAAATTTTTTGAGGTGAAAAACTTTTTTGAATGCGAAAACAAATTTTAAGGTGAAAAAAAATTTTTGAGGTGAAAACAAATTTTTTAAGGTGAAAAAATTTTTTTAAGTGAAAAAAATTTGAGGTGAATATAAAATAGACAATCATCAACAAGCAATGACCGTAAAGGGAGAAGAAGAGCATGGGTATTGACAAGGTTGGGTAGCGCCAACCGAAAATACTAAGTATTCTATCCTGCTGGCTCAGTGGAATTTCTCAATTTTTATTCTCTATAACTTACTAATAAAATTTTCATGTTTCTTTACAATAAAAATAATTAAAAAGAATATGATATGATCTTAAAAAAATCCTACTATACTATTCACTTACAAAATAACAGATCAACAATTCATAAAATTCCATTACTTTACACACAAGGATACAGTGAAAAATATAATTCAAAATATTGTCTATTCATTAACTATCAACATAGATTATGTTGTAGATTTAATATGGATTAAGACAAACATTTGATATTAAATGCTTCATATAAGCTGTGTTATTTGATACTTTAAGAATTAAAGTTCATAACAAAAAACTGTAAAATATAGAGGATAAATATAAATTGTTAAATTTCGTTGATGTTAGTCTAATTGTGTTGTTGTTTACAAGTTTGTTAATTTGTTTCCTAACACTCAATATAAAATAGACAATCATCAACAAGCAATGACCGTAAAGGGAGAAGAAGAGCATGGGTATTGACAAGGTTGGGTAGCGCCAACCGAAAATACTAAGTATTCTATCCTGCTGGCTCAGTGGAATTTCTCAATTTTTATTCTCTATAACTTACTAATAAAATTTTCATGTTTCTTTACAATAAAAATAATTAAAAAGAATATGATATGATCTTAAAAAAATCCTACTATACTATTCGCTCACTGTGAATAAAAAATATTATTTATTTCTATGCGGCTGGTTAAAAAATATGAGAAAATATATTATGTACCAGTCGCTACTATGAAATTGTATTAAAATACACCAATTTGTATGGAAAATTTAGAGGTATCTTTATATTTTCACTCGTAACTTTTTAACTGCTGGAGCGATTTTGCTCATTTTCAATACCAAACTAATCTGGGCACACCCGCTTGCGTCTTCGAGTCGAGATCGCCATTTCAACAGACAGACAGACATACAGACTGACAGACTGACATACAGACAGACATACAGACAAACATACAGACGGACATCGCCAAATCGTCTTAAAATTGCATAAGGATTAGAAATATGTATACTTTATGTGGTCTTAAACCTATATTTCGACATGTTACAAACGGAATGACAAACTGACAATATATGGTGGAGGGTATAAATACTCCTATTATTAAAGGAAACAATTTATAGTAACCATAAAAAAAATTATCGTGCATGATTGTAATTTTTGGTTAGTAATCGTGCGTAAGCGTGAGTTAAAAATCTCTCACGTGCTCATCTCTAATCTTAACAGTCTTAAAATATATTTTAAAATTTTGTTATTAAAAGGTAAAAAATTTCAATTTGCAATTTTATGTAATAATTTTGTATGCTGACTACAATACAAACTATCGCAAGCACATTTTATACATTACAGCATAATGGATTTCCTATAAATTACGTTGCGCCTATTAAACTTTTATATTTATCGGAGGCTTCAAAGCAATTTTTTTTTACTTAGTAATAAAAAAAAGTAAAAATTTGTATATGTCAGTTAATGTTTAAGCTAAAAATCCCATAAAATAAACTTATGACATTTTTCCATTTTCCAATAATAACAATAAATGTAACTGAGATATTTTATATTTTTGCAACAATTTCCTTAAATTAGTTAATTTAAGAAGACAAAGGACCCCCAGTGTTACTTAGCCATAGATGCCGTGTGTCACTTAGGGTGTCCCTATTTCTAGTTCTGTCAATGAGAAACATTAATTAATAACGAAAAGGATCTGACTTTGTCACAATTTATTACGTTTCAGGATATCACGCAGTACATTTTCTTTTTAATTTGTTTACCATTTTGCTAATGAAATTTAATTTATATTTTAAATACATGAGTTTAATTTTTAATTTTCTACACAATAGAGTAGCGAAGATGCTACACAATAGAGTAGCGAAATATTGAAAAATAAATATTTTTTGTAAAAAACGAAGCTCACAAAAAAATAAATAAGTTATTAAAAAGAAAAGAAAAAGGTTTTGTAAAAATTAAAAAAAATAATTAGTTACATAAGTTTAGTATAATTCAATTCAATTTAAAGACAAAAATGTATAGCAAAAAGCTTGTTAAGGGCAGTGTCCTCATAAAGCGGAAGTCCTGCAAAAGTGGGAAAATACTTACACAATGAGTGTAAGTAATTAAGTAACTACCTTTACACCATAGCAATAGTTTCATACTTATTAGAACATTTTTAAAAAAATTAAGGATAATTTTCACTTAAAAGAAGTGCTATTTAAGTAGAAGTTCGAAAATATTTTCTTATTTTTAGGGACCCAGCAAAAACACACCTTACCAAATAATGAGTCTAGTAATCTAAACTCCAAGGTTTTCACGTATTACCCTTTATATTATAATTCTAATTTTTTTTATATGGGATGTCCCAAAAGGTAAGGTGTTCTGCTTCCGTGCAAGCTTACGAAAAAAAGGGATAATGGGTTACGCGTATGCATATTAATAACTGGTTACTAATAACTAATTATTATTATATTTTTGTGTAAGAAATAGAGTAACACATTATTTTTTAACTCCTGGTAAGCAATTATAATTTTACTTTGAGTAAGCGACAAGGTAATGCGATGCAGTGTTGTGAATCCCAATTTATAATCCGCTTTTCTTTCAAAAGGAAATATATAAATTAACCCTTTGACGGCCAATGGTTAATAAATGTGCCATTTTTAGTTTTTGTCGTATTTGGCCCATTTTTAACCGATTTGTGTCGACAGATGATAGTTGTTGCTCTCACACAATACTAAATATTTGGATCACTATGGTCTCAGAGCCAATAGGATCACTACAAATTCAAAAAAAAATATATATATATATATATATTTTTGCATAATTTTTGCAACACTTTTTTCAAATCATATTGGACAACACAGGGGATCACAGGATACTGATACAATTTGGGGCATATGTACCCTATGGTCGTCAAAGGTTAAAAAGAGGAAGTTTTTCTCAGTTTTGAACATTTTTTATGCGCATTGAAATTCAAGTAATTTTTATTTGATTTTTTTTTTTATAGATTTTTTCACCTGATTCCAAATTTGGTCTCCAAAATTTTCAATCTCTTTACAATCTTATATAGGAAAAGTGCTTTCACATTTAAATGGGGCACAGTCAGACCTTTAATTCGAGGTATCACTCATATGTGTACCTCGTCCAGTTTAGCCACAGTGGCCAAAATCCTTAAGAGGAATTTCGAACCCAACAATCAGTAATAAGAGTGAAATTAAAAAAATTTAAAAAATTTTCTGAAAATCAATTCAGAACAAGCGCTTTTACATTTAAATAGGGAACGGTCAGACCTTTAATTTGAGGTATCACTCATATGTGTACCTCGTCCAGTTTGGCCACAGTGGCCAAAATCCTTCAGAGGAATTTCTAACCCTATTTAAATGTAAAAGCGGTTTTTCTGAATTGATTTTCAGAAAGTTTTAAAATTTTTTTAATTTCACTCTTATTACTGATTGTTGGGTACGAAATTCCTCTGAAGGATTTTGGCCAATGTGGCCAAACTGGACGAGGTACACATATGAGTGATACCTCAAATTAAAGGTATGACCGTGCTCTATTTAAGTGTCAAAGCGGTTTTTCTGAATTGATTTTCAGAAAATTTTTTAATTTTTTTTTAATCACTCTTATTACTGATTGTTGGGTTCGAAATTCCTGTGAAGGATTTTGGCCAATGTGGCCAAACTGGACGGGGTACACATATGAGTGATACCTCAAATTAAAGGTCTGACCGTGTCCTATTTAAATGCAAAAGCGCTTTTTCTGAATTGATTTTCAGAAAATTTTAAAAATTTTTTTAATTTCACTCTTATTACTGATTGTTGGGTACGAAATACCTCTGAAGGATTTTGGCCAATGTGGCCAAACTGGACGAGGTACACATATGAGTGATACCTCAAATTAAAGGTCTGACCGTGCCCTATTTAAATGTAAAAGCGGTTTTTCTGAATTGATTTTCAGAAAATTTTTAAAATTTTTTTAATTTCACTCTTATTACTGATTGTTGGGTTCGAAATTCCTCTGAAGGATTTTGCCCAATCTGGCCAAACTGGACGAGGTACACATATGAGTGATACCTCAAATTAAAATTTCTGGTTTGTTTGCATAAACCTTGCTTTTCAAAAATCCCCACAAAAAGAAGTCCGGAGCAGTCAAATCAGGCGACCGTGGAGGCCAATCAACATCACGATTTCTTGAAATAACTTGTTGTGGAAAGAGGTCTCGCTGTAATTCCTTTGTAATCCTGGCTGTATGCGATGTGGCACCGTCCTGTTGATACCACCATATGTTAATCAAGCCCAAAGCATGCAGTTGTGGCGTTAAAAAGTTTTCAATCATATTACGATATCGCTCCCTGTTCACAGTTACCGTTACGCCGTTTTCATTTTCAAAGAAGTAAGGTTCAATGATTCCTCCTGACCAAATCCCACATCAGACTGTCACTTTTAATGGATGCAAAGGTGACTGATGAATAATTTAAGGGTTTTCCATTACCCATAACCGACTATTCTCTTTATTCACATATCCATTCATGAAAATCGGGGTTGTCATGGGCGTGCTGTAACATCCTATTGACATATGTACGGCGGAGTAAATGGTCTTGTGGAAGAAGCTCTTGTGTCAACTGAATCTTAAATGGAAACAAATGCAAATCCTTGTGCAAAATTGTGACCTAGTTGTTCTTTGAAGACCAAACTCCTGAGCACGGCGTCGAATTGAAGTTGATGGATTGTTTTGAACACTCTCTTGAGCAGCAGTAATGTTTTCAACCGATCTTGCAGTACGTTGTGTTCCATGCTTGGGCCTATCACCTACAGACCCTCTTTCTTCGAAATCATTCACTACATGATAAATAGTGCGTTTTGTTGGCATGTTGTTTCTCCCAAAAATTTTACGTAACTTTCTCTTCGTTACAGTAATCGATGATTGATTTTGATCAAATGTTTTAACGATTAAAACACGTTGGTTTATCGAATATTTTTCAATAATAAATTTGCCACGTGTCTACTTCACGACTGCCAAATATGAACTGTCAAGACTAATGTTTACCAAAATGGCGGAAAAACAAAGTAGTATACAGGCGGACACCCCGTACAACTGATTACTGTAAACAATATTTTCTGTTATTGTAATTACCACCGAAAATGAGTCAGAAGATCCTATTTAACAATTGTAAGGCAAAAAAAAAACAAACATTATTTCAGAAGAAACAAAATAATTAAAAATATGTAATAATATTCGGTTTCTTGGTAATTACTATTTTTCTCACAGATATTTTGCATATTTTAACTATTTAAGAAAATTATTAATTTGCCCCTAGAGAAACATAAAGTCATCATCATAAGAAAAGTAGCAACACCAGCAGCAACAGCAGCAGCAGTAACAATAAATGTTTTTGTTTTTAAAAACATCATCTTCAGTTTTTTAAATAAACAATAGCAAAAGAAAAATGTTAGCAGAGAAAAAAAAATAATACAAGATTTTAGTTGTTTGGATACTTTCAAGATGAAACACCAGCACAACGACAACAAAAAAAACTTGTATGAAAAAAAACCTAAATATTTATTTATTTATTTATTTATTTATTTAGACAGACAGATAGATAGACAGCATACAGCAAAGGGGATGGGATGGAGCGGGATGGGAGAATAAATGTGAACTTTTGTTTTATTTTTAATGTTGCCGCTAATTTTAAAGGGGAGTTCCTAGAATTATTTAATTATACAAGAACAACTTTTTTTGTTTATTTAAGCTGTATTAAGAACAAAATATTTCATTATCTAAAAACTTTTTCTACTCCAAACTCCTTATTTCTACAACAAACAAATAACAAATTTGTTTAAGTTCCTTTTCAGTAATATCGTAATATTGTATTTGTTCTGAAAATTCCCTGTGGCAATTTACAGGTTGCAAGTATGTATACTTGCTGTAGTAGTTTTGTAAAATATATAAAATATCAACTCTAAACAACAACTTGTCGTTTCAGTTAGTAAGTACATAATTTCCTCAATATCTCAGAGGAGTTGAACTTGTTTCATTTTTTTTTCTTGTTGTTATTATTGTTGTTTGCTACTGTTTGTGTGAATTTGTTTTAAAACTTCCGTTTCCGTTTTATATATAAAGTTATTTTTATAGGTAAAAGTGGTTGTTGTTGCTCCCAAAAAAAAAAGTTAAAATTAAAACTTTATAGGAGTATTTTGCTTATAAACAAACAAATTTTATGAAAAATATGAGGAATTGTTTGTTTAAAACGTTAATCTCTGGGGCAGCTTAACTTAACAGGGTACAAAAGTCAAAGTTTTATTACTTTTAGAAAGTTAAAAAATACTTTAATTTTCTTTAAATTATTTCAATATAACGATAACTTTAAAGGAATTTTCCCATATACTACCCTAACAACAATTAATTCGTACAAGTCATTCCAGGTGGGACAATAAGTATCACCCTATTGAAAAGTGCTGTTATTTTTGCAAATGGCATTGTATGCCAGTTTGGTTTTGACCCAGCAAAAACAGACATTACCAAGGTAGTAAGTAGCACACAAAGGCTTTCACTAGTTACCAGGCTATTTACTCGCTTAATTACTTTTGTTGGCGATGTCCCAAAATTCATGGGTGGTCATTATCCTCTTGCTTACAAAAAAAGTAAGAATAGTGAATTACCAGTATGGTTACTTATAGTGAAGAAATAAGTGGTTACCTACAATAATAAAGTAAGTAGTTGTTCTTAATATAACAATAGTGTACCTAAATCAAGTATAATATTCTTACAGAAAGAAATCGACAAGAATAATTTGTATTTAAATTATAAAAAATATCTACTTTTTGAACTCAAAATTTTAAGTTCATAATTCAAGGCTATTTCTCATAGAAAGGCTTTAAAATATTAAAATTTTTAAAAAAATCAATTTTACAGCAAATAATTTTCTATTTTGTTAGAGTTTTTCAAAACAAGTTAATACATATAAAAAACAACAGTAAATCATTATTTTGCGTTTACATATGAGTACTTCTTTCACCCATTATCAGTAGGTCATTATTTTGTTGTTTAAGGTATAAAAAATGTAACGACCTATCATTACATGGTTATATGGACAGTAACGAACTGTCATTACAATGTTTTTGCTGCGGACGTTCGTGGAGTAGCGACGTGCGGAATTTATACTGATTAGCAAGGAATCGCTATACGCCTCGAGACTGTGAGAAAATTGTGACAATGTCCCAAACGTACATCGCCCACAGCGCAAAAAAAAAGTCGACGTCTGGCGACCCAATTTGAAGGGAGCTGCACTACATGGAGCAGCCGAAGCCCAGCAAGGCCACGAACTGTCCGTTCTGCTGAAAACATCTGATGCAGTGCGTGAGAATGTGGTAAAGAGACAAGAAACAGTTGGTCCAACAGTTGCTATCAAACAACTGTGGGAACGACGGTTTAGAATATATCTGTAGGATTTTGGAACTCAACTTCGAAGTGGATGATTTTCTATCAACATCATGAGCGACGAGGCTCCTTTTTATCTCAGCGGCAACGTCAATAAGCGAAATTCACGGTTCTGGGGTACGCAAAATCCACGCATAACTCATGAAGCAAAATTACACCCTCTGGAAGAAAACCGTGTTGTATGAGATACATCGAAACAGGTGGTAACGCTATTACTGTGAACGGCGACCGCTATAGAGCCATGTTGACTCAAGTTTTCTCACGGGAAGTTGACGATCTGCATTTGGAGGGGATGTGGTTCCAACAGCAAGGCGGCACAATGGGTATTTTGAAGGATGTCTTCCCAGCGTTTCGGGGATTTGGCGAGATCTCCCGATTTGACTTTTCCGAATTTCTTTTTTGGAGATATTTAAAATCCTTGGTGTAGGCGTACAAGTTCCGCTACTTGGAGAAGTTAAAGGTCAATATTCGATCCGAAATTGACAACGTCACACTACAAATGCTGTGCACAGTTGTGCAAAATGTAATCAAAAGGGCCCTAATTTGCCATTTTGCGAACATAATTTTCCAAAATTAATTCAAACAAAATTTATAAATGGGATTAAACATAATCACTTAAAACCCAAATGAATTTTCACTTCAAACAAAAGATATAGCGAAAGAAAATCAGATGATGGTTTTTTGCCCCACCTTGCATTTTGAATAAGTACCAGGTAATTATAATTATAATGTCAACATATTACCCAGGGAAAATTTAACTAAAAAAGAATAGTAGAAAAATTAGTACTATTTTTTAGTACAAATTAATTTTGTTTAACAAATTTTTACCATTATCTATTTGCAAATTACAATTTTGTTTTACTAATTTTTCGTTAAAGATTATTGCAAAATATTGGATAAATTTTAAAAAACCGCAATTGCAAAAATTAACAACAGTGTTTTGATAGTTTTTCATAATTGAGAGAACATTTTTTATGTAAAAAATTATTGTAATGTAAAATGAAAAAAATCAAAGCATACTAAAAATGGATTTGAGTTTTAAAAAATAAAAATTAATATACTGCTAATACTAAATTGTACTAAGATTTAGCAACATTTCTTAATTTTTTCTCCAACTTATATTTTGCCAAAAATTACAGACAGGTTTTCCTAAAATTAGTTAAACGGTCTGCTGGCTTAAGATTAGTTAAGTTTTCTAAAACATTTACAGATTTTTTACTGCTTTATAAAACGTTTTAAGGGGTCTATGCAGTCCATTTTAAAATAGTGCATTATGAAACTATGAATTTGAAGTCATAATTAACGAAATTTAAAATGGCACATCCAATATGGTGGACATAATTTTTTAATCCATCTGATTGATTTTTTATATTAGGTGGGTGTGGTTTTGGAAGACTCCTTTTATAATTCTTTTAGGTACTCCAATCTTTAAAATCACGTTTTCATGAATAGATTTTCTTATGGTTTTTAATTTTCGGGTATAGTATGCAAATAGATCGAGAGAACAGTGAGAAGCAAAATCTCTCTCTAAAAAACATACAACTTAATTTTGAGTCTCTAATATTGAACATAAAAAACATTTTAAAAAAAAACTCAAAATGGCGGAACCAATATGACCAAAATTTCTTTCAAAACATATAAATATAAATAAATAAATAAATATTTTTTAAAGAAAATTGATTAACTCATTCATTATTTGAACATAAATATTAAATTTGTTCCTTATGTTATTAGAGAGAACCGAAAGCTAAAATTTTTTTTTTAAATTTTAAAATGAAGAAGTGTGGAAAATTTGTGTTACTAATATCATATAATAAATTTTAACTAAAAATTTATTTTAATGTTACTTCGAGCGATTTAAAATATTCGTCAAACATGTAGTAGAACGTTGCGGGAAAACACCACATTGATATTGTATTTTCCCTAGTCTGAAGATTTTACCGTGACGTAAATGGGTTAAAAGTACATAAATTTTATTTTTTTTTTTAATTTGTCATATGCATGCACGCATATTAACTTTTCCGCTCCACTACATCTAAAGAATATTCAATTTCGTCCCACTCTAATATTTAATTTTTTTTAGATATTTATAATTTAAAATTATCTAATACAATGTTAACAAATGCAAAATTGTTTTTAAACTAATGTCATCAATATTAATTTATAAGTGTCATCAAAATCGTTTAAACTTCACTAAAGACAAACATTTATGACTTAAAGACTTAACGGTCGCAACAGTAAAATAATAAAAATGTGCATCAACTAAATATAAATTTGCATCAAATGCTACATGATAAACTTCCTGCTCGTGCCAAAAGAATGTTTTTGGAAAGTGCCATTAAAGTAACGCACTCAAAAACTATTGATAGAGATAATTTATATGTTAGAATAATACATTATTTGCTACACTTGAAATAATATGTATGTTGACTCAATAAAATCTGAAATTAAAAAAAAAAAAAAAAACATAATTAAACCACAGTTTTATATCCAATTTTACTAATGAGAGTTGTCTCGGGGAGGCCCGATATAAGATCGGATCGGATCATTTCTTTACCTCAAACACCCGCCATTTTTCCCGGGTTGGCGACAGCCAGGACAAGACTTCGTAAGAAAACCTTGCTTTACGTAACTTCAGGCTAAAACTGATATAGTTTAAATAACAAAAATGTTTGTGTGCTTCAATAAAAAAAAAAACTAATTTTAAAATTACCCAAATCAATTTGAAACACGTTTGACAGATTTTTTTATAGACGTATTATTTTAAGTGTATTCATACTTCTTATGAGTACGTTCAGATATAATTAAAAACTTGTTGGCATTTCAAGCTTTTTCGATTTAATGGACTATTTTGACAGTGGGTCGATTTGATATTTATTTGAAAGGAACGAAAAAATAGAGTAAAGTTTCAAATAATTCAAATACTTGTTGTTTGTACTTTTACAAATAAAAAAAAATGTGTAAAAAATTTAAAATTGTCCAAATGAAAGTATTAAATTTACATATTTCAAGGTGGGGAAAAAACCATCATCTAATTTTCTTTTTCTATAACTTTTGTTAAAAGTTAAAATTCATTGGGTTTTTAACCGATTAACCGTACAGTTCAATTAAGATACTCCAAGGTAGTGTTCCTACAGTACACTAAAGGTTGTGTACCAGGGATGGAAAATATGTTTTCTGTTATTGTACAAACCACACAAACAAATTGTACTTTTTCGATCCTCACGGTACCAAAATTTGTTCCGCTTTTTTTTTAAACAATTTTATCGTATTGACTCAGATTTGCTTAGACACAAAAAAGACTTAAAAAAAATTAAATTGACGGGGTGAAACAAAATTTATTTAACCTTTTCAGGATTTACTATTAACAAATTTAAAGGCATTTAATAGCTTTTTGGTTTTGAGAGGTTATTTAAAATCAGCTGTTTAATTTTGCCACTTCCGAATATTTTAGTACAATGTGTATGCAAACATTTGGCACATTTGATGTGACACCAATCCAGAGCCGGTTCAACTTAAAACTCACTTTATTTTTTACTATAGTAGCTGAATAAATAAAAACAGGTTTTAAATTTTAAGTTGCTTTTAAAAAAGTCGACTTTATGTTATGTTGTTTTATTGTTATAAGTTGAAAATTTTAAAAAATTTCAAATTGTACTAAATGAGCCGCGGTAGTACCACGGTACCAACCGAGGTAAAAATGTACCAAAAAAAAAATACAATTGTACCATGTTTTCCATCCCTGTTGTGTACTCCAAGGTAGTGTACGTACATAACACTAAAAGTACACTAAAGACTAAAGGTAGTGTACTCCAAGGTAGTGTACGTACAGTACTTTACCAGTACACTAAAGGTAGTGTACTCCAAGGTAGTGTACATACAGAACACTAAAGGTAGTGTACTCCAAGGTAATGAACACTTTCATTTGAAATTGCCTTATAGGCTTTTTACATTGAACATCTTTGTGAAACGCGTGAAAGATGTTGAAAATGTGAAACAAGTGTTTACATTGGCAACATCTTTCATCTACCATTTATTCAGCTGTCAAAAAAATAAAAAAAAGACGCTTAATTTTTGTTAAAAATAAAAAATGGATTTAGAGAAAGCATGAATCATTGGAGAAGTTGTTGCTTTGCAAGAACAAACCCGAATTTTAATGCAGTAAATTGAAATAATGAAGGTCATTCTGGAAGAAGATGATGATGAACAAATTTTTGGTAGACATAAGAATGAAATTCTTACATGTGCCGCTCATTTGCCTTTGTTGAGTATTTTCTGCAATGTCAGTTTGCTAGTGATGGCACAAAGAAAATCGATTTGTTATGTCATTTTTATGTGATGACACTTAAAATAACGAAAGATGTAAGACGTAACAAAATGAGAAAGAATCATCTTTTGTAGATGTAGAAAGATGTAGAATTTTTAACCCGTATAATTCTTATGGGAAGATGTTAACATCTTTGCAAATTGATATAGCTCAGTGGAAAAAGGCTATTACAAATTCGAATATAGAGATTTAGATTTTTTTATTTTTTTTCCCAAAAATATTTTAGACAAAATAAAGAAAAAATCGAAGGCTTAAAAAATAGTAAAAATATAAACGAATTTATGATTTTGTTTTAATTTGCTAATTTTTCTTTTGAAAAATATTTTTAGAATTTTAAGGTGATTTTCAATTGGGCTGATTTTTAGAACTAAAAAATTTTTTAGTGCTATTTCAAGTGGATGTCCTATTTTTGGACATAAGTCGGTTGTGAAAAGTATATTCACTACCGATCTCTTTTTTCAACCTAACATTTTAAGGCATTTGAAGTTTGTATGTACAAGTTGCAATATCCACTTTTTTAAAATTAATAGACGTTTTTGCTAATTTTAACAAATCGGTTTTTAAAAAATTTGTAAAATGATTTCTGAGGTTAGGAACAAAAATTTGTTAATATTCTGTAAAAGTTCTGTATAATTATTAAAATTGGGGAAATTATGCTTGATTGCATTAAAAAAAATTTGCATTATATTAAAATTGGTTGTAAAAACTAAAATTTTAGTTGGAGTTTTAGTTTTAATTGAAACAAAACTAATATTAGATTTTTGCTGCTAGTATTTTGTTCCAATAACAAAAACTTTCGATAAATTCAATAGAAAAGAATAGAAAAGCAATAGAAGATAATTTTTTTTCAATATTGATCAGAAAAACCAATATTTTGGATAATGTGACATAACAATGTTTTGATTAATTTTATTCTGATAAAGAATTTTAGGAATGTACAATTAAAAATTTTTAATAATGATAAAATTTTAGGAATTCAAAATAAAATTCCATTAAGGAAACAATTGTATTATCTTTAATAAAAATGCTCAGCAAATAAAATAAAATCTAATATGACCATATTATATTAGATTTTGGACTTTAAGTAGAACAATATGTACTTATACTAGTATTTCCAATTCGGTTAATCGATTGACCGGTTGCACGATTAATCGCCTCTTTTTCGAAACAAATAATTTAAAACTCTAATAAATATTCAACCCGAATAATCGATTAAAATTGTTCGATTAACCGGGTAAATTTTTAATATCAATTTTTGTGTTATTTTTCTTAAAACTTTCTAATTTTCTTAACTTTCGCAAGCAAATCGTAGAAAAAAACATCAACTAAAATACAATAATATTTTTTAAAATCAACTAAATCAAAGGTTTTAGCAAATATGTTAGACAATTTTTATTTTTCTTTCAATTCCTTTATAAAATAAATTTTAAATAATTGGAATCAATCTGACAAAAGATCTCATCAGAACGCAAAGTTTTAGAAAAGCTAGAACCTTTAAGCAAGTCTTTAAAAAAAAATCTAATAAAATATATGTTTTTCTTCTTAGCAGTGAAACATGTAACTACCCAGCAAAAATAAATGGAAGTGATGCTTAAGGAATTAATTTTTGATTGATTCTAAAGTATCGTTTAGTTCTGATTTTTCTCTTCTAAGGCAGTTCTTCTTCACAACTTATAAAAATTTGATTTTTAATGAAATTTAACACTTTTCAAATCTATAACGCTACAAAAATTAAAAAAAAATTATTGTAGTAAAAATTGCAAGAATTTCGAATAGTGATAATTTACCCGATTGCTGAATTTCCCGCTAAAATTTAACGAACAGTAAAACTCAAACTTTATATAGGAAACAACAACAAATGTGTCAGTTAAACTCCCAGGTAGAAAAAAAAAGCTAGCGGGAGATTGTGAAATTGAGGCTAAGGCTCGATTACTGATGTCCTGTAGAAATCTAAATTACAAATTCAAAATTTATTTGGGAAGAACAAAAGATTTCATTTTTCACTAAACCATAAGAAGGGCTTTAGATGCAATGAAAAAGGATCATAAAAGAAAACTTCCACCCTATGACACCCCTATGTAAAAATCATTGGTTCCGATCCAAATTTTCACAACACCGGAATCAAAATCACTGCTTCTTTTCCTCTTCTTTTGCAATTTTTTTTTTTTTTTGCTGGGTAGTTATATTCCTACACTCACAATATTATTTCGTTAAAAACAACTTAAAATACATATTAAATTAATCGAAAATACAGTCAAAAAGAGGACTATTGATTTTTCATTATATTCAACCAATTTTGTTGTTTATTTTCAATCATTGTTTAATAACCAACAAAAGTAGTAAAAACAATAGAAAGTCGTTTAAAATAACCATAAATTTTTTACTGACAAAAAGTTAGAAAAAACAACTTTTGTGGTTTGTTTTTTAAATTGAAAGTTTTTTTTTTATTTCTATGTAATTACAAAACACAACACACACAGCTGTACATATATATTTCTATTGGCTTTATGTGTATGTATATTTGAATAACTTCTTGTAATTTTTATTGAAATAATTTTGTATATATACAAACTATTTTGGTAAAAAAAAACAAAAAGGAATTATATGATTTTCTATTTTTTGAAGCAGAAAACATAAAATTTTACATTTAACTGAAAATATCAACTCCTACTTGATGTCTGTAAATTTTTATAGTTTGTTTTTTGAATGACTGATTCAAATAGTTAAAAAATATATTTCTATTAATTTCAATTGATTCTTCATTTAAAAACAAACTTTACGTATTACTTTTTAAATAAACTACAGTCGGTAACGGAAAATATATTGTGAGTGTAACAAGCACTATGACGTTACTTATGTTATAAAATAATAATATAAAATTGCTTTAAATTCGAAAACTGTATTTTCTAAAAAAAAAAAAAAAAAAAAAAAACAGTTTCATTTGAAATTCTATGAAAAAACTTATAAAAACTAAAAAATAACATTAAATTTTATTTCTAATTTGATTTATCATTAAGTTGTTTAGTCAAAAATATTTAAGAATTCGCTTATTTGAATTCTTAATTGCACAAACACAGGAAAATCGGTGACAACTTGCCAGAAATTTGTGTGATTTTTATATATTTTCTAATAGATAACTTCTTTAATTGTAAAGCTTAAACCAGGTAGTGAAAGAGTCAGGGAACAGTGGCAGGTTCCATCAAACTTTGTTTGTGAATTTCGCAAAAAAAAAAATTATTCATACCACATTTTTAAGAATTTGTTATGGAAATTTTTTCAAGCAGCTCTTGTTAATTTAAGCATTCTTTTTTATTCTGGACAGTGTCATATAAAGAAAATAAAAACCAACTTCATCGACTATTTATTTACACTGCATTTTTAAGGGTTTACTTCCACTGAACAGGTCTGGCATTTTCTTTTTAAAGAGTCGTCAGATTCCGCTGAAAAACTCCAAAATTATAAGGCATGATTCTTAAAAAAATAACCTTAGGATGCTTTGAATTGTCCTAAACAAACACTTTGGAAACCAACGCAATATACTTTACTTAATATTTCAGCAAAGAGCCCTAGCAGAGAAAAAACATGGTTGCAATATGATCACTGCTACTATATTGTGCTTGCTGCAATCGGGTATGGTTGTCACAACCAAGTTAATTTTTTTTCTAACCATCCAAATAGTCGCTACCATCATTATTTAGTAAATATTTTACTATTCTATGATTGGCACCTTCTATTTTATATCATGATTGGCTGTAACCATACTGTGGTAACAAAAATTATAACTATGAAAACAATATGATAATTATGCAACGATAAAATGCTGGCAACAATCAATAAATAATTATACAATCAAAGAAAGAAAAGTTCTTAAAGTTTATGATTTTTTCCTTAACAATTTAATATTAATTTTTTTTAGAAAAAAAAAACATTTCTTAAGGAAATATTCTTAAATTTAAAGAGCCTTTTCATAGTTTCTAAGAACTTTTCCTTTAAGAAATTTTCTTAGCTTATGGATCATATAATGATAATTCAGGAATCATAATATAGTTATCATATGTTATTTTCGAATATGATTGACCCAACTATATTTTTTTCTTTGCGTGCAGCTCTTTTTGTTCTTATTGATGAAAGATATACATTTATTTTGCATTAAACGATTAATCGCCAATGTTTCCGATTAATCGACCCGAATAACCGCGTAATAAATTTTCTTAATTTTTGGAATAATGATTTAACCGATTAACCGGCAGGGTCGAATAACATACTAATAAAAGTTGTTAGAAATAAAAAAAGTTTATTTTTTCAGCTTTGTTTGAAAAATCTAGTTTCGATTGGACTCTAGGAATTTTAATAGAAATTATGTTTAATAACACAAGTCTTGTTTCGAGTGTATGAACTTTAAGACCTTAAAACTTATCCTAGCTTATTCTTTAGTTCTATTTCAATCCCATCTCCCCCAAGTAAAAAATAAAATATATCAATAATTTTCTTAAAATGCTCCACTGTGCGTATTTACTTATTTTTAAAATGTGTTGCTCTATATACACAAATTGCAATGCTTGACGTATTTTGATGATGATACACAGAAATTCTTGGAACTACTTTATTTTCAGATATTTTTCTCTTCAGTATTTTTTTTTTTAGAATATATTTTTTGTGTGTTCAGTAATTAACGTATAAAGTTTTTAAATTAAAACTTACATGTGTTTATTAATTTATTTAATTTAAGCAAATAAATAATAAACCATATTGTACATCCGTCGGCAGACACCTCAATTCTAATTGTTTTAATTAAAACTAACAACAATTTTAAACTTTTATTATACCACATTAAATAAAATTAGTTTCCTCTTGTTATTATCATTTATGGTTGCTCATCTTCTTCATTTTTTGGCCGGTTACTTGTTTTATTTGGTTAAAACCATTATAATTCTCCACTTAAAAAAAAACTGAGCTTATTATAATTTTTGCTTTTGTGGTTGTTTGTTGTTATAGTTTGGTTTTCATGAAAATATTCCGTCATTATAACAGGGCAAGTTTTTTTTTGGCTTTTGCATTTAAATGTAATTTTTGCTATTTTTTTTCAATTATCTTTTAAAAATGCCATTTCAACAGATCTTTGCAAAATTAACGATATATTAACCCTTTTCCGCCTACTGGGCTTTTTAATAATTAAAACGAGTTCCATTTTGGAAAGAGTCCAGCTGAAGCCAGATACGAGATAATTCAAATTAGTTTTCATGGCCAAATGTTATGATACAGTTGAGGTGCAGTGGGTACAGACACAGCCTGATAGTCTTAAGGATCTGAGTTCAAAGCTCACAAAAAACATAAACATTTTCTTTTTTTATTTTTAAATATATTTTTGTTATTGAATAAAATTAAAACACACAATTTATTTTTTGTTGTAGTAAAAATATTTAAATTGGGAAATGTAAAAATATTAGAGTTTAGAGAAAAAGCATTGGCCTGGCAAACTGAAGGTCTCCGGTTCTAGCACAGTTCACGGTATAAACATTTTTTAATCTTAAAATAAATTTTTTGGAGCGCGTGTAAATAGAAAAAAATGATCACGTTACAAGTAAATGTCGTTAATTACAGCAGTATTAAAAATTAATAAAAAGTGGTGGCACATTAAACTACAAAAAAATCGGCTGCAACTACGAATCTGTTGTATTTTATATGTTATATGAAGTTGTTTGTGTCGATTCCTCGCATTCCAAAAATAACTATTAATTGTTTGCAAAAACAAGTTAAAAAATTGAAGTCGCGCCTGTTGACTATATCGATGGCTTAATATAAAAAGGCCCTAATTCGATTTTTTTTTACTTGACAGGACAAGGAAAAAGCTAAATAAAATACGTAAAATATTAGATACAAAAAAAGTTTTAATGCAATTTTTAATAAAAAGAGGCAACACATTTTTGGAAATTGCATTAAAACTTTTTTTTATATAAAATTTTACGGATTTTATTATTTTTTTTCCTTCTCCTATCAAGTAACAAAAAATCGAGTTAGACCTTTTTATATTAAGCCATCTATATAATATTCTACACCATTGTACGATTTGAATCATATTCCAGGAAGCGCATCAAATTCTTGGAGGTAATTTCAATTAACGTAAATTCAATTTCCCCAATATCGTAATGTATCAGGGCTGTGGAATATATAGGGTCCGCCAAATAACTTTTTTTTTGAAAATGCTATAAAAAAAAAACTACTGAATATTTTCTCAAATTTCTTTTTTTATTAGAAAGTATAATCCTTCCGGTTAATAATGGAAAATAATTTCATTCAAATGGCTGCCTCCGCTGGCCGTTACAGTCAATGGCGATCGTTATCGGACCATGTTGAACGAATTTTTGTTCACAAAAATTGAAGAGGAGGATATTGGCAACAGGACGGCGCTACGTACACACAGCCGAAGCTACACTCGATGTTTTGCGCCCTGTTTTTGAAGATCGCATTATCAGCCGCAGAGCTGATGTCGTTTGGCCACCTCGGAGCTGCGATTTGACACCGTTGGACTATTATTTGTGGGGTGCCGTCAAAGATAAGTGTTACGCCGACAAGCCAAAAACAATTGAGGCTTTAAAGGACAATATTCGTGAAGCCATTGGTGAAATACAGCTGCACACAATCGATAATGTGCTTTAGAATTGGACCGATCGTGTAGGCTACTGGCCTGCGGAGGCAGCCATTTGAATGAAATTTTTCCATTATTAACCGGAAGGATTGTACTTTCAAATAAAACAAGAAATTTGAGAAAATATTCAGTAGTTTTTTTTATAGCATTTTCAAAAAAAAAGTTATTTGGCGGACCCAATATTATGTCTGAAGGGTCAAATATTCTCGTTTTTAAATTGATTATTTCTGAAAAAAAATTAAAATGGCTATCGTGAATTTTTGGTTTTTTTAGGGGATGTTGTTATTGGCTTTCTGTCCAGGTCAGGTGTCCAAAGATGAATTCAAAGGTTAGGTCTCGAAATCTACTTTCAGCGAATTGGCATAACTCATTCGGCCATTTTATTCTAAAAAACGAAAAAGCACGAAAGAGCATTAAAGTTATTGTAATTATCGGCCTTAAAACAGAATCAAATTTGGATCAGCTTAAAGAATTAAAGTTCTTCTTCACTCATCAAAAAAATTCTGTAATGGCAACGTAGAATTTTGCTAATTTGAGCCCAGTGGTATTTTTTTGCTAATCTTAGCAACATATGCCTGCTAACGTGTAGTACAATAAAATCAGTAGAAAAACTTTAATAACCGCTACAAAATTTTAGTAAACTTTTTGTAAAGTGGAATTTAAAATCGGTTTGCTAAAATTAGCAAAAAAAAAAATACTTTGAAGCTGCTAATTTTTTTTTTATAAATTGCCTTACGAAAAAGATCACAATTTTTTTTTCGAGCAACATTTTTTATTTTTTATTTTTTTCAAAAAATATTTTTGAAAAAATTAAAAAAGAAAAACAAAACCCTAAAAATAGTAAAAACAAACGAATTTATCATTTTGTTTTAATTTGTTAATTTTTGTATTGAAAATATTTTTAGAGTCAATTTTTAAATTGAAAGGTCAAATTTTAATTGTTTACACTTCCGATCACTTTTTTCAAAACTATGTAACATTTTAAGGCAATTTAAGTTTGTAGGTATAAAATTTAATAATTAGAAATAAAATTTCCTTCAATATCCGCTTTTTTAAAATTAGTAAATTTTTTTTTTTTTTTTTTGCTAATTTTAGGAAATCGGTTTTTAAAAATTTGTAAATAGATTTCTGGAATCAGCAACGAAAATTTGTAAATTTTCTCTAAAAATTCTGTAATTTTTAAAATGTAAATGGAAAAATTATTTACTAAATAATAATTTTTTTTTCAAAAATATTTTTTTTATAAAAATAGTAAAGTGGGATTGAAAATCGTTTACAAATTTTTCTACTAATTTTTATGCAAGAAATAATTTAAATTCGCTTTCAAAATATTTTAAACTCAGATAGGATTTCTTCAAGGCTACTGGGTCAAAAAAAATATGGACAGATATTAACATTTTTTAATAGAGTTCGTCCTTGAGTAAGTATTAAATTTGATTCAATTATCTTGAGAAATATTTTTTTTTCGCCGCATTTGAGACAAATCTATGGAAAAATATTCAATCCAAAATCCGTTTTCGCCACAGGCATGAGCAAAAGATTGCCCTGAATACACTAGGCAACAGCCATTTTGTTATTTGGTTCTAGCATACTTTTTCTCATGGATTTGGACCTACTGAACACGAAAATGAATTTTAAAAATTTTTCTGTCGATTGGTTTGCGAGATACAAATTTTTTAATTTTTTTTTTTTAATTTTTGGAGGTACACTTACTATTTTGAGCATATCTTTAGTCTTCTTTGACCTATTTTATCCTACTACTACTCAAATTAAAGACAATTGAGCCGTCTACAACTTATTCTCAGAAAATTTTCAAATCGGGTTAGTAGTTTTGATGTTGGCGGCTTAAAAAGGTTAAAAAACTGCGTTTTTTTAGTAAAAATGTGGCTGAAAAATTCATATAAAAATTCATATAAAATGTAAAACGCGATGTTAACAGCGATTTTAATTTTTTTACGTATAGCTGACACTTTTCCAAAGAAAATAAGCCCTTACTTAACAAAATCTGATGACAAATGGCCGACTTATTATTTTTTTGGTAAACGACCGAAATTCCGCTATTTCACGATTTTTTGATTTTCATTATTTGCACAGCTTACCTACCCAACGCAAACGAATAAATACATTTGAACTTAATTTAAAATAAACAAATTAGTCTTCGTATATTATTTTTTAATTTATTTACAGCACTACATGCTCAATGTATCGCACAATTAGCTAAACTAACGAAATTAAACTAACTAATTAAATTAAGCAAATCAACGCACAAAAAAATGAGTAAAAACAAAGATATAAGTGTACATTTTATGCCATGTGGAAAAACTGCTGACTTCTTCTTTGTTTTTTGTATTCGCTGCAATCGGTCTCACGTATTAGGGTCCAAATATAGTCACCCATCATAGCCGTGTCATAGTTGCCCTGATAGCGTCGTTCCATAGCCTTCAATTCCTGATGAAAGCGCTCGCCGTGTTCGTCGCTCACGTCTCCTAAATTCTCAGGGAAAAAATCCAAATGAGAATCCAGAAAGTGTATTTTAAGTGACATGTGCACTCCCATGGCTTCATAGTTCTTTACCAAATCCTCAACTATGTCCTTATAATTCGGGCTTTTGTTGTTTCCTAAAAAGTTTTCCACAACAAGCCTGAAGGAATTCCATGCTGCGGCTTCGATGGGTGATAACAGCTTTGGGAATTTTTCATCTTTTAACATTTTTTTTATCTCGGGTCCTGCGAAGACTCCTTCTTTAATTTTTGCCAGCGAAAGGTAAGGGAAAATTGACCGTAAATAGGCAAAAGCTTCACCTTCTTTGTCTAATTTTTTGGCAAAATTTTTAATCAAACCCAATTTTATGTGCAGCGGCGGAAGTATTATATTTTCACGGTTCTCTATTAGTGGTTTGCGCTGAACATTCGCTTCTCCAACTACAGGTTTCGTTCGTACCGGCCATTTTTTTTTTATATAATGCTGATCATCAGCGCGGCTATTCCAAAGGCACAGAAAGCAGCAATGTCGCGTATAGCCTCCTTGGAGTCCACACAGAATGGCCACAACTTTAAGGTCGGCGCATATTTTCCAATTGTATTTCCTATACTCTATGCATTTCAGCAAAATGTCCATAGTTTCATAGTTCTCCTTTGAATGAACCGCATGAGCAATAGGAACAGATGGCTTTTCATTCCCATTATGTAAGAGAACTGCCTTCAAGCTCTCTTTGTTGCTGTCAATAAACAACCTCCATTCGTTGGGGTTGTGAATTTGGTGAAGCTCTTGGAACAAGCCTGAAATGTCGCTGCAAAAACATATTTGGTCTTTCTTTGTATAAAATTTTGCATACTCCTTGTGACGGTTTCTGTACGCTGATACTTTCACTTCTGAAGCCGCAAATCCACACTGTATCATCCGAGACGCAAAAAGTTCGGATTTCTCCTTAGTGAGACCAAAATCGCGCACCCAATCGTTTAGTTCGGCCTGTGACAGTAATTTTCGCTTTGCACCCGGCTCAAATTCGCTTGCATTTGACTCAGACTCTTCTTCTGACGATTCTGCTTTTTGAAGAGATGCACCAGGGCACACTGGATATGGCACATCATGCGAATGTGGTACTGGAAGCGCAAACGATCCCACTTGAGCGTAGTTCCATTTAAAAAATCTTCCTACCCCACTGTTTGTGGTGAGGCAAAAATAACAGTCTGTGGAATGGCATAGCGGCTTTTTCCACATCATTGGTGTATCGAATTTCATATGGCGGCTAAAATTAAAATAAATTACTATATTCGCTATGTATAATGTGTTTAAATAAAAATTCTTACCTTCCGCCAGCTGCCCAGTTGGTTAAGATTATATAGCAAAGATCACACAGCGACTTAGGTGTCCATGGTTCTGTGATATTTGGTGAAATACCAAAATAATTCAAATAGTGCAATTGTACTGCTGGAGTAAACTTGTGTGCGTGATTTTTTTTTATAAACTGGCCACAAACATTGCAGAAATTGTCTGGATCGTTCAAACACTCGAACACACGTAGTCTTTTACTCATTGTCTTCCTTGCGTTTTCTAAATATTAACTTCTTTACACTTTCACAGACAGTTTTGAAATGCAATTGATAACCGTGTCTCCTTATGTTTAAATATGTATGAGCATGTAGTGCTGTAAATAAATTAAAAAAAAATATACGAAGACTACTTTGTTTATTTTAAATTAAGTTCAAATGTATTTATTCGTTTGCGTTGGGTAGGTAAGCTGTGCAAATAATGAAAATCAAAAAATCGTGAAATAGCGGAATTTCGGTCGTTTACCAAAAAAATAATAAGTCGGCCATTTGTCATCAGATTTTGTTAAGTAAGGGCTTATTTTCTTTGGAAAAGTGTCAGCTATACGTAAAAAAATTAAAATCGCTGTTAACATCGCGTTTTACATTTTATATGAATTTTTATATGAATTTTTCAGCCACATTTTTACTAAAAAAACGCAGTTTTTTAACCTTTTTAAGCCGCCAACATCAAAACTACTAACCCGATTTGAAAATTTTCTGAGAATAAGTTGTAGACGGCTCAATTGTCTTTAATTTGAGTAGTAGTAGGATAAAATAGGTCAAAGAAGACTAAAGATATGCTCAAAATAGTAAGTGTACCTCCAAAAATTAAAAAAAAAAAATTAAAAAATTTGTATCTCGCAAACCAATCGACAGAAAAATTTTTAAAATTCATTTTCGTGTTCAGTAGGTCCAAATCCATGAGAAAAAGTATGCTAGAAACAAATAACAGACAAAAGTTTGTTATTTGTGACCTAGTGATATTAGCGCTGCAGCAAGTTCTTGACTTTATGGTGCCGGTATAGATTATTCTATATAAGTTTAACATTTTGTTTAATCGCGTCTTTCCCAAACCTTTTTTTTTGAACTGGGCTGTCATGACTTCTTAAAAAGTTTTGAACCGATTTTGTTTAAATTGTGCACACTTTTGCAAAATAACATTATCTTCTGCTTGAAAGAAGGATTTTTTCTTGACCACAACTTATTTTATGTGGCAATACGTGGTTAAAATTTGACCTAAAAATTTAAATTTTATGTTCACAACTCCGTCAAAAATTCTAATTTGATTTTTTTTATTTTTCCTTCGTTTAAGCACTAGTTTTATACATCTATCAACAGAAAAAAATTTATTTTTTTTATTTCTGATGAACCAGTCATGAGTAATCCTGACTATGCCAAAAGAACTTTTTTAGAAAGGTTAAGGAAAATGAGGTTCCAATGGCTGAATTTTTTAAATTTTTTAATAAAAATTTCACAAACCTTTAAATATGCATCTTTTATATATAAAATTGTTTGAATAAAATATTTTATTTGACATATTTAAAAAAAATCAGTAAAAATACGTTTTTTTAAAGTCTTCGAAACCCACTTAGCCATTTAATTAATTTCCGCCACATGCAAAGACCGCTGTTTTATTTTAAAAAATATCCAATGGATAGAAAAATCAAAAAATGTTTTTCTGAGCTTCAATTACATTTTTTGACAATTATTCCAGTCTAATAGATATGGTTTACACTATAAAGTTTCAGAAACCATAGTTTTATTTCCAGTAAATTGAAAAACTCCTAACTTACAGTGAAGTTACACAATTTTCCCAAAACATGTAACCATTGTGGGCGTTGTGATGTAATTGTTAGCGCGTTGGACTGTTACGCAAAAGTGTGTGGGTTTGATCCCCAGCGACTGCAGCATCAATTTAGAAAAACTAATATGTCTGAGTTTTAATCTTTCATACATATCGCACATCCTCCTTCGGTGTTCCCATAATACTTAACCCCACCGAAGTAAAATAACATAACAGGGCTATGAACTATAAATAGCGTCAAAAATATCGACAACTTTCCATCAGAAGGCGGGCGCAATTACAGTGTTGCCATATATTTAAACGACTTTCTTCTCTTCTCTATCGCCTATCGAATAAAAGCTACACATTAATTAGGAGAAAGAATATCCTGAATGTTGCTTTTTTTTTAAATATACGATTTGTAACTGTGAATTTCTTTATTATAGTTTAAGTAAGAAATATTAAAAAAAACTTAAATTTGCTTTTATTTTTTATATATGACATTTTTGACAATTTTAACTTTTTCTGTACCATTTCAAACTTGCCTTGGTAACATTGAAATTTATCTTCATGATTTTCATTTTCGGTTTATATTCTGTTTTGCTGGATGTTGTCGGTAATTACTTGGGATGTTTGCAATAATAATAATTTTGTTCTTTGCTGTTTTTTAAGCTACAATTCATTTTACTTTTTATATGTTTGTATCTGACAGTCAGTTAATAATTATTTTTTATTATTTGAAAGAGATGTTGAGGATGTTGATAATAACTTTAAACTTTGACTTGGTAGAAATAAAATTTAATTGTTAATTTCTATTATTGTTTAAAACTCATTAAAAAGTTTCAAGTTAAAAAAAGAGTTAGTAACGAAAGGTACAGGGTTTATATATTCTTCTAAAAAATTTTAATATTGACTAAGATCCGTTTACTGAATGCCCTGTTAAAATTGTAAAAAAAAAACAATTAAAGACAACAATTGTGGCAAAATCCCAGTTAGTAGCTTACTGCACATTGCGAAAATGAGGCAGAATAACCGACTTCAACTAAAGTTATTGAAACTTTGAGGCCTTCGCAAATTTTGTGGTAAAAAGTCATTGTTTTATCATATTATACTTTCTTACTGTATAATTTTTTTTTCACTTTATTCAAAAAAATATTTATTATATTTGCATATAATTGTGAAAAATATGTTTCTAGAACATAACTTTCTATAGAAAATTACTGTAATTTTATATATATATTTTTTAAATTGCAATAATAAAATTAAATGAAAAGAATCATCAACATGTTGCATACAACTACTACACAATATCAACACAAAAAATCTTTTATTACGCTACAATTTAATAATGACCATGATGATGATAATGATCTGGCAACAAACAATTCACCGTTTACTACAACTATATATGAAAAATAAAAAACATTTGTTAAGTTTAACAATAAATTTTTACAATTCATATAAGAAAAGTAACTACACTAACCACTTGTATTCCGGTATGCCCAAATAGGACAAGTGACAAATGTTGGATGTTGTAAATGACAAACAGTGTCTTAAATAAAAATTCTTTAGAAAAACTTTCTTCTTTTAATGAAAAAGTTCAACAATTTACGCTACAAATTAATAAATTAAAAATAAATTGAATTTACATGATGGAGCATATTTTAATTTGTACCGGACAGCCCCTGTAGCCGGACAGCTCCCATAAACGGAAAAATTTCTTGGTTCCTTCTTGGATCTTGATAAAAAAAAACTATCCTGTAGGCGGACATCTCTTGTAACCAGACAAAATCAACGCGACGGTCGGTGTCCGCCTGCGGGAGCTTTCACGTATTTGTTTATAAAGGGTGTATTAAAGCCCGATATAACTGACGAAAGAGTTAACTGTCAAATGATCTGACATTTATAATTAGTATACACTGGGAAATCATCATGAAGAGATTTACGCTTAAACAACTCAACCAAATTATCCAGATCAATTTGAGCATATTAAGAAGTCTTTGTGATTTTTATGAAGCACATAGTCGTCCATCTGAGCCACACACTCTTTAAATGTTGCAATATTACCAACTCGTCGAAGGAATGTGCATACTGAAGAGAATTCTCCGTTGTATACGAAAGTGTGGAATAAGATCTAAATTTATCGATTCGTCATCGGTCGCAGGTATTGGAGCTCTGTCCGTCCACTACGTGAACAATTTTGCGCAAATATCTTGGCCTACACCCGTTTAAGACCCTGCAAAAAAATGCACCGTTTGGTGCGGTTTACACGCTGGTAGCATCATTGGACATTACTTCGTCAAGGAAGATCGTTACCGCACCATGATCAATATTTTTTTTTTTTTTGTGGATCGACTTATTGAAATCAAAATTTGGCGAGAAATAGACCTATCAATTGGTCGGTCGTCGGTAGGGCCTGTGTGGTTTATGCTAATAAACCAGCACCAATTGACGCCTAGGAGGCCAATATTGTTCGTGTTATTTGTGACATGCGGCCAGCAATGCTCGAAAAAGTGGACCAAAATTTGACGTACAAAAAGTGCTTCGCCAAGAAACCGTGAGTCACTCTTATAATTATATTTTGCATAAATTTCATTTAAAATTATCTTATATTGTGCCATATACAACCACATCTAGTTATAAATTGATCTTTATAAAATTGGATATGATTTGTATGATAAGATATGGTATGCATTATATCAAATGATATATAACACTATATATAATTGTATATGGCTTACAAGGTACCATATTTTCTTATATAGAACCATATACACTAATAATAGCTTATACAGAACCATATATATGTGCTATCTAATATTTGAGATATAATATTATATGGTCTATTATCAAAAATATTTTTTAATATGGTGTAAGATATAATTAAATATGATTTAATTTATGATCCAATACGAGAAATATATTTTAATATGATATATTTATATGTGGTTCCATTTCAATAGTTTTGAATCCCAGAAAGGGAGATAAAAAATTTTTTAGTGTTTTTAAATTTTTTTATATTAACATTTTTTACAAAACTTTCAAATATTAGCCCAATTCGGGACAAGACGTAGAAATTTAAATATAAATTAATTTGGATCTTACTTAATTCCTAAATATGTATATTTCTGGATCTAATTTAATTTATCATTTTTTGGATCAACTCAGATCTTTCTAAATCATTTTATATAGCTGTATAACGAGTGTTAGGTTTATTAAAAATAGTAGAAAAGAATATATAAAAATTATCAAAGACACTTTTTATACAATAACAACAATACTGCATGTGAATATTGTGTCGCTTGAGATTTATAATATTTATTTTTTCAAAGATTGTTATACTTAAAGCTTTTGTTGCTTTTTGGTTGGATGAGTTTTATGATGGGAAGATGTGTCGAATTATAATGTTCTAATATATGACAGCTCTTTTTTGTCTTTCAACTTTTCGCGTTTCTTGTCGTTTAAAATCGGCTTAATAATACAAACTTATAGGGAAGAAATTCTAACTATCAATAGTAGATTTGCGATAACATCAATCGATAAAATTTTAGGCGAGATTTTGTCAGATTTTCGATACAAACTTGATTTTAATTTTTCTTTTACATCTAGCATACAAGATTTCTCGAAGTAGGAGCCAAATTTGAATGAAATTTACATATTATTCTTAACACTCAAATATGTTTGTCGGCTAATTCAACTGAAGTTGACATTTAAAAATGCGACATAGGGGGTTCAAAAACATGTCTATGGAAGAATTAAAACTTCAGATTCGGACTCAGAGCGTCGACAGTACACTAAAAAAAATACATGAACTAAAAATTTATCCCAAATTTTCATTAAAATAGTTTAAAAATTTTCCTGAATTTAAGTCAAATTTTATTAAAACTTAGAAAAATGTTCATAAAACTTCCTAAGTTTGAGTAAAAACGAAATAGAATTGGAATAAAACGAATCATTTTTCGAAAATGAAACCTTTGTCGCAGAAGAAATAGTAGTTTCCAAATTGAATGAGTCTTTGTCATTTCTTGAACAATCTCCAATATCTTTCAAAAAAATGGCCTTTAAAAATTACAGAAGGTCCAAGTTCCAAAAAGTAAGTGACTGTATTAAAAACAGGGTTTTTCAGATTTTAACGCCATAAACATCTCACAAAAAAATTTTCCTTACCTTGCTATTATCATAGTGAATTATAAATTATAATTATAATGGATATAAATAGACATAGTTGGTCAATGTGTGTGTACACACTTAAATACTTTTCATGTCACAATGTTATGTTTGAATTCGTAACTATTTTTAACACAATTGCAAATTTTTGTTGTATTTTTTTACTTTATTAGACATGTATAATTTTAGTAAAAATAAATAGTATATTGAACAAATATTATTTTTTTATACGAAAAATCTGAAAAAATACATGAATAAAAAAAAAACATTTTTTTATGAAATAATCTGAAAAATCTGTAGCATCCCAAAAAACGGAAAAAAATACTTAAAATTGGTTATATGGCAGCACCGCTAAACACTACTAAAAGTTACCGACCAAAACTCTCATTTGTTGCCGGCAAACTTGTTCGTGTTCTAAGAGAGTACTAAAAAGTTCGTGAGAGAGTCACATACTCTATAGAAACTTATATACTTTTTGTTTAGATGAGTACTAAAAACAAACTAAATCAGGGATAGAAAACATGGTAAAATGGTACTTTTTTTGGTACATTTTTACCTTGGTTGGTACCGTGGTACTACCGCGGCTCATTTAGTACAATTTGAAATTTTTTAAAATTTTCAATTTATAACTTGATAAAACCACATAACAAAAAGTCGACTTTTTTTAAAAGCAACTTTAAATTAAAAACCTGTATTTATTTATTCAGCTCCTATAGTAAAAATAAAGTCAGTTTTAAGTTGAACCGGCTCTAAATTGGTGTCACATCAATACCAAATGTTTCCATACACATTATACTAAAATATTCGGAAGTGGCAACATTGAACAGCTGATTTTAAATTACCTCTCAAAACAAAAAAAAAAAAATAATAAAAAAGTGTATTATTGTTAAAAAGCTATTAAATGCCTAAACATTTTTTAATAGCAAATCCTAAAAAGGTTAACCATAATAAAAAGGTGTGACATAAAAATTAGAGTAAAATTTTACAAAGTTTTTGTGGGAATTATACGACTACATAAAATTAACGATAAATTTTGTTTCACTCGGTCAATTAAAATTTTTTTAAGTCTTTTTAGTGTCTAAGCAAATCTGACTCAATACGATAAAATTGTTAAAAAAAGCTGAAAAAATTTTGGTGCAGTGAGGATCGAAAAAGTACAATTTGTTTGTCTGGTTGGTATAATAACAGAAAACATATTTTCCATCCCTGAACTAAATAGTTAAGCAGGCAATTGAGAAGAAGTGAGAAAGAAAAAAAACATACAGTTATTTTGATCATGACAATGTTGTTGCAATGTTTTTTATTATTATAAACTTTATAATATAAAGTGAGGGTACTTAGAAAAAAAGTGGTGCCAGACCTAAAGATTTTATTTCATTTTGACGACTAACGATAAATGGATTTTGAGGATTTCGCCAAACATTTTATAAATAAAAGGTGTGTTCGACGTACGTTACCGCGGGTGCCTGTGGGATCCCAATCTTACCAGAAAGCGTTTCTTGTAAAAAAAATTGGGTAAATGAGAGCGTTCATGAGAGAGTAATTGTGTTTCTCATTTTACCAGAACTTACCCGTACTTTTTGTTTGGGTAAAATGTCAAATCATCAGCTGTTGCTAATAAATTAGCTGTTTTGCATTTTTGAAAAAAAAATTAAAGTTAAATAAAAATTTACTATAAAGAATTTTTCCTTCTTAATAATGAAAAATACATTTCGAAATGTAGATAGATATTTGCTATTTCAAATATATTTATTATTTAAGCTGTTTTTTAATATGAATAAATTTGACGTTTATTTTTGGGTATGAAATATGGTTTTGTGCGTTCGCAGTATTTTGGGCATTTTTATGGTTTTGTGAGAAAATTTTTTACTTACTCTCATTTTACCAGACTTTACCCAAAATTACCTCGTACAGACCTAAAGATAACAAAATTGTAAATTGTTCTTTTTGAACTAAATCACTAAATAACATAATTACAAAATAAAATCGTTTGCAGGGATTTGAGCTATGATACAAAATTTTTAGATTTTGTAGATTTACATTTCACCATCAAATCAAAACTTTGAAAAAAAAACGCATCTGAAATTGAGGAATGGCGTAATCAGGAACTAAAAGTTAATACAAATTATGTATATAGTTCTATAAAATAAAACATTTTTTTTGTGTTATTTGCATATTTTTTGTTTTTTTAGCTGATCGAATTTTCGCTAATGGTATAAATAAATCGATTTCTTTATAATGGATTTATTGATTTAATAAAAATTCATTGCTGTTGTGAAAAATTTCATTAGAATACAAATTTGGTTTATAATTTCATAAAAAACTTCATTAAACTACAATAATTTAAAGTTTTCTATATAAAAATTGTAACGTTAAAAATTGATTTTATATGCAATTTTATATTTTTACATATAATGGCACTTTTTCGATTGAACAAAAAAAATATTTTGTCGGCAATAAGTTTATTCACCGACTTTGTTTTTTCTCCCAGATAACACTTTTTGAAGTGGATTAGAAAAGAAAAATTTTCGCGGAAAAGCCCATGTCGAGAGTTGTTGTTTGTAAATTATCTTTGGTATTTTTGATCGGATTGGATCAATATGAAATTCATTTGAAAGGTAATTAAAATATCTTATTACGACTACGCGAAGGAATTTTCACTTTTTTATTGTTTTAAGGAATTTTTTATATTTGAAGTCTTGGAGGAGTTAAAGAAAAGCATTCGAGCTGACACCATAAATGCTCCCCACAGTTATGGATGCTGACGGCGGTCTTTTGTCGTACATAATTTTCCGCAATTAATGAAACAAAATTTATAAGCGCGAAATAACATAAACAGTTAAAACCCAAATGAGTTTTTTACTTTTAACAAAAGTTAAAGCGAAAGAAAAACAGATGATGGTTTTTTCCTCATACTTATGATAAGTTCATGTCTTATGATAATTGCATGTCTTATGAATTAATTTCATAAATGTAATGTAAAATCTATACAGAAATCATGAAAAATTTAATTCATACACTTAAAGAAAATTTTAATAGATCAAATGATCCAATCTCTTTTATTAAATAGATTTAATAAAAAATATGTCATTGATTAAATTAAATAGTTCATTAAGACTTATTTTTATGATAAAAATTTTTGCATTAATGAAAAAATTCATTAATGCTATGCACAAAATTCATTTTGTGTATTTATGATAAATTTATGCCTTTAAAAATTAAAAATTTTATATATCAATGAAAATATTTCATACATATAATGAATTTAAATCATTATGAGCTTATTGACCGGGTTAAAATTTGTTCAACAAATTTTAATTATCCACAAAATATTTAAAGTTTCTAGAAATAATTTTAAAATTGTGCAAATTCTTTCACTGAAAAATAAAATTTAAAGAAAATAATGTATATTGGGTTAGTTTAAATTTTGTTAATATATAAAAGATTATAAAAATTACGAGCATTTTTGGAATTGTAAAATTATATGAACTCTTCTTTCTAGCTTTGTCAGAAACAGTTCGTGTTAACCGAGGGTCTTAAGCGAGTTTGTATAAACAGATGTTTTTTATATGAAAATTGCTGCCAAAACGTTCATGCAATTAAAAACAAAAAGTAATAAATTTTTTCCTATGTAATAATAAAAATCTATTTGTTTTTAAAAACTGAGGAACTAAACTCAGATAAATTTTAAAAATTTTAATAATTTTTTTTTTTCAAATAGAAGTTTTCTAATTTTTGAAAAATAATAAACTTAGGTATACGATTTTTTATTGTTGAAAAAGTTTAAATTATTTTCAATATTCTTTTCCTAATAAAAAAAAAAAAAAACAATCAATCCTAATTTTAAAGAAAAAATATTATTAAGGAAACAAATTAAAGTAACCATTTAAACTATTTTTTTTTCACTTAATATTAAAATTCGAATATGTCAATTCAAGTTTAAGCTAAAAATGTAATAAAATTATGACATTTTTTCATTGTCCAATAATAACAACAATTTTCATAAATTAGTTAATTTAAGAAGACAAAGGACCCCCCAGTTTTCCTTAACCATAAATGCCGTGTGTCACTTAGGGCGTCCCTATTTGTAGTTCTCTCAAGCAGAACCGTTAATTAACTACGAAAAGGATGTGACTTTGTAACAATTTATTACGTTTCAGGATATACTGCAGTACATTTTTTTAATTTGTTCACCTTTTTGATAATGGAATTTGATTTATATTTTAAATAAATGAGTTTAGTATAATTCATTTTAATTTGAAGATAAAAATGTATAGCAAAAATTCTGTTAAGAGCAATGTCCTCAGGAAGCGGAATCCTCCGAAAGTAAAGTACTTTAAAATATATTACCTTTACCATAGAAACAGTTTTATATTTATTACAAATTTTTTATCAAATTTAAGGATAATTTTCACTTAAAAGAAGTGCTATTTAACTTGATGTTTGAAAATATTTTCTTATTTTTAGGGAGTTAAGGCCCAGTTTTTAGTAAAAAAATTATCTAATGAACTTAAATAAAATCAAATATTTCTTAAAACCAAGTAAACATTTCCTAACTAACAGTACAATTTTAGATAATGTATGAACTAATTAGGAGGTTTTCTAATAATAATTTAGTTCTCAGTAGTAAAATTTTTCTATAATTTAGAAAGTTTTACCAAATTTTAAGAAAAATTTGTTTATAATTTTCAAGGAAAAAATTTATTAAATTTTGGTAAAAAGCGTATTTGGCGCCTTTTTCATTTCAATTTTACCTCAAAATAAGTTAATATTTCTAAATTATAGTTCATTTTTTTTTAAAGTAACTAAAAAAAAATTATTTACTTCAGAAAATTTTGATTGGATTGGAACCGTCCTTTGGGCTCATTCCAATGAAAATAGGTGAATTCCATACAAAAGTACACAACAAAGTCAAATTTTCATATTATTATTTTTTTATAACTGGAAAGAATATTGAAGATGACGAGGATAACTCATTTTAATGTAACTGCACATCTTCAAAAAAGAGTTAAAGCGCTAAAATAAATTTATTTGTAATTCCAAAAATTGAATTAATCACTCTTCATATTATTTAGTGTCGTGTAAGTCACAATTTGTATGTCGTGTAAGTCACGCGAAAAAAAACTATTTTTTGTAAAAAATAAAAAAAAAATTCAATAAGTTGAAGCCATTTTGTCGTTGTTTGTATTTCTCAAATACTTTTGGTGAAGTTTAAAAGGAATCGGACTACACAATTAACAGAATTTTTAAACTATCTTTGATTACCCTAAAATCAATGGATTTGATGTCGTGTAAGTCACAACTAATTAATTATATTAAAATTAAAAATATGTAATCGCAAATCAAAACTCAAAGTGCATGAATTAATACGTATGTTCGTGTAGATGTTATTTCTTAAAACAAAAAAATTAAAAAAAATTATGATTGTACCAGAAATTTTATCAAAAATGACAAAAGTTTTGCCTCGTGTCGTGTAAGTCACACGTGGAATTCACCAATATACATTGCATTAATAAACAAATTTATTAATACTACGCACAAAATTCTATCAGTGCAGTAAAATGTCTTTTAATGCATATAAAAAAGTGTCTTTTTAATACATAATTACAAATTGTAACTTTACTTTATCTTTTATTATTTACATCACGTAAACTATTGTTTTCTACTGTAAAATATTTTATATTTTTAATTTCCATGGTAAATCTAAACAAAAAAAAATACAATTAACAACCATTTCATTTGCATTTAAATGCATTTAAAGTATTTACTTTCATATTCTGCAAATATGTATATTATAAACAAATATTAGGTGTATTCACTTATGGAAGCACTAATCTCTTATATAGTAGTTGTCTTATTTTAAAATCAAAATAATAAGCTTTACAAAATTAAGTAATTAAATTTTTTAAAAATTAGTCGATGTTGAAATTATATTTCCAGTATTTTGTGAACGACCCTAATGTTATCTTTTGCACACATTGCATTGTTATTTTATAAAACTGTTTATATAATTTTAAAACTTACTATAAATGCATTTATAAACTATTACACATAGAGAAAAAAAAATCATACTTAAATTAATTATTATCTCATAGTTGTATTAGCATTTTAATTTATAAAAAAACATTTATAAATTAAGTATGAATTTTATTAAAGTAAATATGATTATAGTTCAAATAAACTTTTTCGTATTAAAATTAATATGTCAACATTTTAGATTTTTAGAAATATATGTATATAAATTAAAAAGCAAACAAAATTAGTTTGATTTCAAAGCTGTTTCTTTTAAATTTAATGTCACTTCTGCTTGATTTTAAAATATTTTATTCTCTGTGTAAGTCCAGCATTTATGTACTTTGGTATTTAATCATATATTATTCAATCGAATTGCTTGAATGTTGAAGGATAAACTGTGAAAATTTGTATTTAGATGGTAAATTTGTTTTATTGTTAACAGTTTCATCACATCATTTATGCTTCTTCTTTTTTTTGTTTAAGTATATTTATAAACAATAATTTTATTATATGTAATTTTTATTTATTTTCATGTTAAAAATGTTGTTGTCTACTAATATTGCATAATAATTATACATATTGTACATAACTCATTACAACGTTGTAATGTAGCAGACACACTACTCCTCAAGCCTAAGAAAGTTTAAGTAAAATTTTTCAATAAACCAGTTTGAATCTAATGTAAGATGTCTATTTGCAGTTATTATAGACATTTCCAGTAAAATTGTTAACATGTAAATTTAAACCAATGCTTGAGGAGTAGTGTGTCAGCTAATTATACAAAGGTTTCAGCTGTATACGACAATCATTCAATTGTTTTTGTATTTTTTAGTATTTTCATGTATATTCACATAAATAATTATTACTTATTTTAAGAGATAAAACTTATGAAAAGGTGGGTACATTTGTTTTATTGCAAAATACTTAAAAATTGTCATGTAAACTAGGCTTTTTTTATGATTGTACACAAATTTTAGGTGTAGAAAATTTTTCAAATTAATTGCCACACAAAGTCGAACCCACAATAAACTCAAGTGTAAATTACATCTGTGAGAGGTTAAAAAAAAACAAAAATGAAAGTGAATTTTAAGAGGTCCTATTTATTAATTTTTTTTATACAAAATTATTTATTTATTAAAAAAAAAAAAAAAAATCCCTGAAGAAGCTATCCATTGAGATAGCGAAATATTGGATAACAAATAAATAATTTTGTATAAAATAGACCTTAAGCTTGAATACTTATTACCTGGAATTTGTATTAAAAAGGTCGAAGAAATTGAACTGAATAATTAATTTTTTTTGTATATAAAAATTACTGCCACGAAATTTGGTGGGAAATAGATAATTCTGTGCGGAAATCGCTTGAGGGTACACCCCAAATAAAAATAAACTAGAATTTAGAAAAATCAACTTATTTGGAGGAAAAATTTAAATAAAAACGGCGCCAAAGACACTTTTTACCAATATTTAGTAAAATTTTCCTTGAAATTAAGAAACAAATTTTACTTAAAATTTGGTCAAAATTTCTAAATTGTAGAAAAATTTGACTACTTATTAGAAAACAGTAAAATTTCCTCCTAATTAGTTCATACATCATCTAAAATTGTACTGTTACGTTACGAAATGATTCCTTGGTTTTAAGAAAAATTTTATTTTATTTAAGTTCATTAGATAATTCTTTTACTAAAAACTAGGACAACTCCCTAAAATTTGGAAAATATTTTCTAACAGCAAAGTAAAGTAGCACTTCTTTTAAGTGAAAATTATCCTTAAATTTGATAAAAATTTTCTAATAAATAAAAAACTGTTTCTATGCTAAAGGTTATATATTTTAAAGTACTTTACACTGAGTGTGTAAGTATTTTCCCACTTTCAGAGGACTTCCTCCTTGTGAGGACACTGCTATAAATGTTTGCCTTTAAATTAAATTGAATTATACTAAACTTATGTATTTAAAATATAAATTAAATTCCATTAGCAAAAAGGTAAACAAATACACTGCAGGATATCCTGAAAATTGTGACAAGTCAGATTCGTTTCGTAGTTAATTTATGGTAATGCTTAAGATGACTGTAAAAAGGGACGCCCTAAGTAACACACGTCATCTACGGCTAAGAAACACTGGGGGTCCTTTGTTTTCTTTAATTAACTAATTTAAGGAAATGTTTGCAAAAATATAAAATATCTCAGTTACATTTCTTGTTATTATTGGAAAATGGAAAAATGTAATAAGTTTATTTTATGACATTTTTTTAGCTTAAACTTTAATTGACATATAAAAATTTTAACTTTTTTTATTATTAAGTGAAAACAAAATAGTTTAGTGCCTTGCCTTCGATAAATATAAAGTTTTATAGGCGCAACGTCAATTATATAAAAGCCATTATGACGTAATGTATAAAATCTGATTGCGTTATTTTGTATTGTAGTCAGCGAACAAAAATTATTTAAAAAAGCCCAAATTCGAAATTTGTTACCTTTTTCTAATAAAATTTTAAAATATATTTTAAGTTCAATATTTAAGACTGTAAAGATTAGAAATGGGCATGTGAGCCATTTTTGACTCACAAACCAAAAATTACAGTTTAATTTGTTTCCTTTATAATAGTTTTTCGTTACAATTAGGAAAATTAACTAGTTTGCTTTTAATTTATTTATTCATTTATTTATTTATTTATTTATTTATTTTTTTTTGGAAAAAAAATATTAAAAATAGGTTTAACGTTTTCCAACAAAAAATAAATTTTTCCTCGATTTAAGAAAAATTTACTTTTTTGTATTTATCTAAAGAAATTTTTAGGAAAAAAAGTCCTATGCCTAATGTTATTATTTCTCAAAAATTATAAAACTTTTATTTAAAAAAGAAAAAAATATTTAATTAAAATTTTTAATATTTATCTGAACTAAGTTGCTTAAAAATATTCCCTAGAAATAGTTCATCAGTTTCTAAAACCAAATAAATTTTTATTATTACATAACAATAAATTTATTACTTTTTGTTTTTAATTACTGGAACTAATTTTTAGAAAACAATTCTTAAAAATTATAAAGTGGTAGACTCAAAAACTGAAAAACCTTTCTAAAATTTAGTTAATTTTACTACTCGCTAGAAAATATGAACACACATTAAGTTCAAGTATTTTCTTATTTTAAGTTACACACATTTTTTGAACTAAATGGAAGTAAATTATATTCTAAATGTTTTTTGAACTAAACTAAGTTGTATTATATTTTAGTATGCAAATAAATGAATACTAAGATGATAAATTTTAACATAATAAACTTGTTTTTTTTTTTCTTAAATCAAGAAATATTACTTAGGAAAGGTGTGAACTATTTCGTTTTTACATAAACAGAGGAATTTTATATTTATTTAAGGAAATTTTTGTTTAAATTCTAATACAATTTTACTTAAATTGAGGAAAATTTTTAAACTATTTTACAAGAAATTTTGGATTGGTTTTTAGCCTTTTCCTTTTAAGTTGGGAGTTTAATAAAAGATAGTAGTTTTTTTTTAAATAATACTTGGGGTTTTTTGTTTTTGTATTGGCAATTTTTTAAAATTTTTGTGATAGCCAAAAATTCGAATTGCAGCAATTTTTAAAATTTGGCTTTTTTAAGTTTAAGAATTTCTTTTCTAATTTGGCGAGTTTTACCATTTTTAGCGATTTTTAAAATTTTGGCGATTACTTTAATTATGGCAATTTTTTTTATTTGAGCGATTTTTTCCAATTTTAGCAATTTCTTTTTAATTTTAGGGATTCTTTAATTTTTAGAGTTTTTTCCAATTTTGGTTATATTTTTTTTTTTTGTCAATATTAACGATTTTAGCAATTTTTAAATTTTAGATTTTTTTAATTTTGTTTTTCTTGTATTTGTAAAAAAAAAAACAATTTGCTTTAATTAAAACTATTGAATTAAGAAAGTCGAATGTAAAACCCAAATGACTTAATAAATGAATAAATGATCCCAAATTTGCAAATCGATTAAGTAAAAAATGGATTGAAAACGAATTAAGTATTTTATAATTAAATCGATTGAGATTCAGACCAACTAAGAATTTATTCCCATTCAAAAATAGTAGTGTTAGAATTTAATCATTCCATAGTCAATCAGAATTGAAAATCGAATGAAGGATTGAGTTCTTTAGAAACTATGTTTGTTTAAATTTTAACAACTCTGTTTCAAATAGTATGATAAAATACATACAACACTTAGCAGACCCCTTGTGAACAACCTAATTTTTGAATAATTAAAAAAGTCTTATCAAAAAAGGCAAAAATTTGCTTTTTACCCGGTTGGTGTTCATAACAACGGTAGTTGGCTACCACAGCTACTTTAAGACCGATATGAAAATTTTAAAGTGGCCATTCCATTAAAGGCAAGTTTATTTTGTATAACCGAGGTAATATTATAAAATATTTGAAAACCCATGGGACTATTGCAACCGCAGTTTTAAAATTCTCGTATCGGTATTGATCAGAGCGTGATAGATAACTACCGTGCTTTTTACAAATATTTTTAAAATCTGGATGGCAATTTTCTACTATTTTTTTTTCTATTTACGGTTGTAGCCACGATCTTAACATATTTTATGCTAATAACGAAGCGAGTAGACCAAAGTCGCTAAAGTGGGGAATGTTGCCAACTAAAAGTGCCATTTCCCTCGTTAGTAGCTGTGTTTATGCGGCAAGCTGTCAAAGTTGGCATATGTCATTCCCTACGTTTAGTGTTAACGCTTAACGTTACCTATGGCAAATTTGTATGGAAATGAAAGAAGTCAACGTCGATAGCTGCCAGCATAAACTCAGCTAATCTACATATAAAATACACTCGGAAAAAGTAAAGAGTAGTAACACATTTCACCTTAAAGCAAATTGAATCCTCTTGCTGGTGTACACTCTTTGATATTTTCTTAAATTATAGTAAATGAAAAAAACTTTGCTATTAAACTTACCGAAAACTGAATAATTTTTCAAAAAAATTACGTCCCAGACTGGTGGTCGTCGTCATTATTTGATAAAATTCCATTAATGCAACAAAAAATACGTCCAAGTAATTAATTTTTACCTCAAATTAAAAACTTTTTGTTTCGTTTTTTTAAACACAATTAATTAAACACAAACATTTTATTTAATGATTAATTAGACATATAAAACACTATAATAAAAAAAAAATAATTGCACAAATGAAATATATCAAAAATGAACTATAATTTCTTTTCTTTTTCAATTTTTTTTTATTAAAATACGCGAATTAATAAACAAATACTGTGACTTAAAAATAATTAATCAGCACAAAATTATTTGCAATATTTTTTCATCTTTTTTAAACGACACTTTTATTTAAAAGGTTAAACATTTTAATTAAAATAAAACAAATTTTATATGTAGACAAAAAATATTTAGGTTAACTGATACGTATCTTATTGTTTTTATTCTATATGAAATATTTTAGTTGAGGTATAATTTTCGTTGTCAACATTAATTTTTATTAACACTTATTTTATGTACAGAAAAAAAAAATACATATTGTAGATTATAAATTAATCTTTTAACATTTGACGATTATTTTCACTACTTTCTTTTTTTTTACTTTTGCCACAATGCATATTATTATTGTTATTATCAAATATGAATAAAACTTTATGTTAAATATTAACTATAATTTACACTTATTATCACTTGAATTTCAAAATATACACAACCACTTAAAGATACTTTTTGAATACTTTGTTAACATTAAAGTGGCCAGATAATTTATTGTTTATTTTCTTTTTTTTATCGTGTTTTGTTTTCGTATCATATTTCGTTAGTACCGTTGCAAAAAGAACAAAAACAGAAATATTATTAAAATCATCGTATCAAAAGCAATGGGAATAAAAGAAGTTCTCTTTAAATTTGCAATGAATCACAAAATCCGTTTATTGCACAACACGATACACACTTGATGTCTCGTCATACTACAACTATTGAATTAGAGATGAACGAGTGAGAGAAATTTTTTAGAAACTCACATTAACGAAAGAAATGTAATTAATAAATGGTCATACAATGAGTTGTGTTTATGCGGCAAGGTGTTAACAGAAACATTCACTATAAACTAATAGCAACCATGTACAAGAGGTTGAGACTACTTTTTAAAGAAAAATGTCTTCAGAAACTAATGATTTTTCTAAAGAAGAATGTCATCAGCAGGGCTCGGAAGTTTAAATACATGTTTGTTGTATACATTGTTTTTTTTAGAGGCGTAGAACTTTTATTTGTAATAAGGCACAGACTTGTGCAATTAAAAAACAAAACTATTTTTTCAAATTGAAAGTATATTTAATGGCAATTAATTATTTAAATACTTAGATCCCTTTATTCTCTTATATGGACCAATTTATGAGAAAAAGTTCTGAAATTTTGTTATGTTTTTCAGATAATAAATGCCGTAATTTTGTATACTGCCCTACGTTTTCCATACAAATAAACTGTTAAATGGAACTCATTTTTTATGAAGGAATTTTTTTTTTGTTCAAAATTATCTAGAAAAATCATTAGGGAAAGGTTAATTTATCATGATGGAAAAATTATTTTTTTTCTGTCAAATCAACCGAATAAGAACAAAATAAAATTTGACTTTTTTGGAATGAAATAAATGTGATTTCGATACACTTGTTTTAAAAATGGTTTTTAATTACTTAATTCCAAATAATAAGCTATTTTAATTTTTTATCGCAAAGACCAAAATATCAATAAATTAAATTTTCAAATTTCAAAACAAAATACTAAAATTGAATTGATAATATTGAAAGCTTTGAAAAAATAATAAATGTAGATATTTAAATGCATATTTTTCTATTTTTAATACATATTTTAAGGCGAAAAATTTCAATCTTTCTGATATTCTAATAGGGAAATCCCATTAAGAACTGATTAGTATCCTATAGAAAAATGGCATCAGCTACTATTGACTATTGTGTAGGAAAATGTCATTAGGATCTGTTGATTTTTGATTATAAAAACATCATTTGATGACTTTTCTAAAAAAAAATATTGCAAACTTATGAATTTCAGAAACTAAAAATATTATATAATCAGAAAAATTTCCTTTTTTGACTAATTATACAAAAAAAAAATATAATGTTAAAATTTTTTGTTTTGTTTTTTAAAAGCACCTTAACTTACAAAAATTATATCATGTTTTAATTTTTTGTGGCAGAGTAAATAAAAATATTGTGATGTGAAAAAAAATATATATTCGTGTCTGCTTAATTTTAACAAAGAATAAAATATAAATAAAAATTTTGACAAAATTAAAAAAGCAAAGAAGTACCAAAAAGCTACCGTAAGATCCGTTTTCAATGATACCACTTAAATACAGGGTGGCCCAAAACTACCGAAGGGGTATACCGTAACTTTTTTATTATAATTTTTTTTATTTATTTTCAGTATTTTGTAAAGAAGACTTGGAGAATTTTAAATGGAACAGTGCACAATTGAACAACGTGCCCAAATCGTTGAACTTTATTTATCAAATCAACGGTCCATTGTTTTGACTCAGCGTGCAGATCGTCGTTATTTTAATGTGAGGGTTGGACTCTCAGAGTCAACATTAAACCGTCTGGTTGCAAATTTTCGACAAGTGGCAAGTAAGGAACCTTCCTGGTGCCGGCAAACGGCTAACGGTGCACAGGAATGAACTAGAATAGGAGAGTATTCGGAGAAACATCAACGAAGAGACTAGAGTATTCAAAAACCGAAAACCGGTCGACCGGTTTCTCTTTTTTTAAAAACCGATCGGTTTCAAATATTTTGTAAATTCGAAGAAAACCGAAAACCGGTCTTTTTTGTTCGGTTAACCGGTTTTTTTAATTACATCACCAACTGGGTTACTTGGTGTCTTTTTTTTCCGAATACTTTTATAATCGTTTGTTTTGTTATGAAGATTTAGATGTAAGTCTGATAAAATCCGATGAAGACTTAACTTTGGATATTCCAAATTCAAATAGTTTAATTCCTGATCTAAATAACACACTTAACAGTATTCAAAATCCTAAAAAAGAAACTGTACAAAATCATTCATCATTAAATGATGATTTCATATATCTTGATAAATCCGACAAAAGAACTGAAAAGTTGGAAAATTTATATAATTGTCTTTTGAGCAAACAAGACAATCGTCTTAAAATTAATCATTTTAATTGCATATTGTTTCTAAAATATTATTTTAGAAGTGAAAAATAAATTTCCTTTTTACATATTTAAAATGTAATATTAAAAAAACTTATTTAATGCCAAACGTTTTAAACGTTCAAATTACTAACGTACCTAATTTTACCAATTTACGAACTTAATGATCTATATTAATTTGATATGAATATAGATTTATAATATTAATTTTTAAGATATTATATTAAAAAATATTAAAACCAATAAATAAAATGTTGAATTGAAATACAATTAACAAATTATATAAGCAATTTATTCAAATTAAAAAAAAACCGAAAAAACTGGTTGACCGGTTTTTTCTGCAAAAACCGAAACCGAAACCGGCTTTTTTAAAATTAGATTTTTCGAAGAAAACCGAAACCGGTTTTTTCAAAAGGCCGGTTTTTTGAATACTCTACAGGAGACTTTCGACACAACTTGGCCTCTCATGGGGGTCGCTGCAGAGAATTGTGTATACAATAAGAATGTTCCCATACAAAATTCAGCTTGTCCAGGAACTTACAGCGACACAAAGGCTCTTTTACGCAACATCTTTGGGGAACGAATTATTTCGCGTACAAGCTATTTTAATTGGCCTCCGTGTTCACCGGATTTAACCGCTCCAGACTATTTCCTTTGAGGTTATTTAAAAGGAAAAGTCTTTATTACTAAGCCTAAAACCATCTAGCAATTAAAAAACAATATACGCGGCGAAATCGGCAACATAACACCTGAAATTTTGTGAAAGGTTATGGAAAATGTTTTGGAAGGAACACGAATAAGAACAGAATGGGCACCACTTGCGAGATATAATTTTTCATTTTGAATAATAATTCGCAATTTTTAGATTTAATTGCGAGAATGCAAATTAGATAATTTTTAAATTTAAAAAATCACTCAAAAATAATATACGAAAAATTTACCGATTTTGTTAATTTTTTGTCGAAATAACAGTAAATTTAAGGAACCAGTTCTAAATTTTTGTTTCAAGTAAACAGAACTTTTTTTTTTTGTTTGATTTGTTTAAAAAATTGGTTTGGGGGTTATATTTTTATTTTCTCGTTCGTTGTTGGGTTGATGCCATAACCCAGATAAAAAAAAAAATTGATATAAAAATTCTGCTTGTCACATTCTCCAAAAGGACGCAAATCCAAAGGTAGGCAGTTGCAACACCCCCATTCTCTAGTTTTTTCTAGTTATACTCATTTTTCCAATCTCTATCACATATATAAATTTCATGTTGGGTGCCCTCGAAGGTGACCTTTCTTGTCATTAAGAAGTATTTCACCTAAGTCATTCATGAAAGCATATGCTTTTTATTTACCCCCTGTTTTTATAGGGTGAAGGGCATGATTCCGGTGGTGGAATTGTATGTTTTTTTGTCTACTGTACTAAAATAAAGACAATTCCTCTGGTGGAATTATTCTGTTCGCCGTATAAAAAAACGAGATTAATGATTTTGTATTTTCGCTTACTGAGAGGAAGAGCGTTGGGCGGCGGGAGTTATAAGACTGGTAAAACTTACGATAGTTAAGATAGTATACACAATGTTATATGAGATCTAACACGAATTCCCTCAATACTAAAATTTGCTGTATAATTTTTGCCGTAACTTAATTTTTGGCGAAGTATGAACATATTTTCTTTTTATTAATCCATTTTTTTTTAATTCTCTTGATTCAACAAGAAAATATTCAGCTTTTTTAACTTTATTATTAATCACAAATAATTCCCACAAAATTTCTTATCACCCGTCCATCTCTATTGTTAGTACATTGCAGAACATTTACCATGCGATTAAATCGTCTTCTTTTGCCATAAGAAAATATTAACTGAAGCTACCGTTGTTTTTTTTTTTTTTTTGTTAAATTCTTTTATAACGATTCATTTAATACTTTAAATTATTCTACTCGTTTTCAAAATATATTTAGCAACAAATTGCGATATTCTTTTTCTTCTTCTTTAATTGTGTATATTCTTTTAAACACATTATAGATCACAATGATGACGACGACGACGACACATTCGTTCGGTTTGAAAGTAATTCGGCGACTAAATCTTAAAAATGATCCAGCTGAATTTAAGTTCCATTTGGATACTTTGAACACACATCCCCACACACACACACACTATCCCAATTGAAAAGTACTTGTTGCAGTCAGTGTATAACAAACAGCCATGACTTGGTTGGCGGCCGTGTGTTCGACATTCATCTACGTTTTAGTGTTGTTAGTTTTCTTTAGTTTTTACTTGATTGTTGTTGTCGTGAGTGTATTCCATAGTCTTCGTTTTATCCGTCCATTGTTTTGTTTTCTTTTTATATTATGATTTGCGTTTATTTAGATGTTTTGTTTTCTTCTTCTTCTTCTTCTACTGTTGGCCGTTTTTATTTATATGCCATTAAATTTATGTGTGTTGTACTATTGTATGGATGGACTTTTCTTCCAGTTGTCGGTTTTAATGTTGTTGATAGTTTTCTTTACATGATACATGTTGCTGTTTAGCTGTGATGATGACTGCAATGATGATGATGATCACTTTTTTATTTAACATTACATTGTTAATGTTGTGATTTTATTGTTGTTGTTGTTGCTTTGTATTATAAATTGCGTATGTGAAAATATCGGCCCATACGGTTGTTTCATGTTTTTGTGTAATGTATGAAAACACTTCTTCATATGTTGTACTTGTAATATTTGTAAGCCGGTTTGTTTTATGTTGTTTGCTAGCAACGTGTATGAAATATTTTGCGTTTCATTTCATGAATGTGTACTATTCGCCTTATTTAAAAAAAAAAAAATATTTTTCTACTATTTTTAGAAATATTTTTTCATATGTAATTCACAATTATGTTGTTTTAGAAAAGGAAGACTATTGAATTTTAAAAGGGTTTCTTGATTTTATTTTAAGCCAGTGGCATTTTTGTTTAAGTTTTAGAAGCCGTGCAGATGGAGTATTTAAAGCCGAAATAAAAAAAACCAATCAACCGTTTTTTTTCTAAACCGGCCGATTTCGGGGATTTTGCCCAAATTCGAATAAACCGAAAATTGTTTTTTTTTGTCGGTTTTTATTTTTATTTTGTATAATTTTATTATAATTAAATTATTTTATAATATTATTATATTTAGTTTTTTTACTATTTTAACTCAAGAGAAATCTGGTACTAATCGTTACTTTTTCCCAATGTATTTTATACGGAAACTAACGAGTGGGATGAAACTTTAAATTGGCAACACTTACCACTTTAGCGACACTTCCTCCAGAGCCTGGATGATTCAGTTATATTTTGAATGAATTCCCTAAAAAGCCGAATTCGATTTACTTTTTAATCGATTGAATTGCTTTTTAAACATTCGCGAGAATTCATTCGTTGGAATTCATTTGTTCGAATTCGCATATAAGAAATTCAATCCTTCATTAGGAATTCTATAAATTTTTACTCAGTCAATTTACAAATATAGGATGCATTTTGTTCATTCCATTAAATTTTTTTCATTCGATTAAAACAAAATTTTAAAATTTAGCAATTATGTTTTTTATTACAAAAAATTTATTGATTTCTTACAAATACAAGAAGAAAACAACAAAAAGCAATTATTGAATTCACAGTTAAAAATCATTAATATGTAAAAATAAATCGCCAAAAGTGAAAAAAAAAATCTCCAAAATTATAAAAAAAAAAAATTTAAAATAAAAAAACAAATGTATAAAAAATTAAATATTGTCAAAAAAGCCCTCTCTCTCTCTGCAATAAAGAGTTATGGAAATAAACGCGATCTCAAATATTGCCAAATAATTTAAAACTGTTTTTCTTTAGCGCGTTTAGTTTTCGAGATATGGACGATTAAAATTGCATCTAAGCGATTCAATTCGATTACATTTTTTTTTAATTTTTAAATATTTTTATATTAGAAATTTTTTTTAATTTGCCGATTTTTTTAAATTTTAGCGTTTTTTTTTTTTTTTTTTTTTTTGATATTGGCGTTTTTTTAAATCGAGCGATTATTCGAACTGCAAGTAATATTTCATTTTAAGATTTTTATAAATTTAACAAATTTTTTTCAAATTTGTGCACATTTTACAATTTTGAGCGATTTTTCCAATATTGAAGATTTTTTTATATTCTGGCGATTTTTCATTGAGTCGAATGAACAGTAAATCCCAAAATTGCAAGTCGACCAAGTAAAAAATCGATTGAATTCAGTAGTTGACAAATCGAATGAAGAAAAACGAATGAAGAAAAACAAATGAAGTCTTTAATAATTAAATACATTGAGCCAAATTAATAATTCGTTCCCATTCCTAAAATTTTAGATTGAGAATTCATATGGCATAAACCCCCAGGTTATGTCAATAAGAAAAAGTTGTCTTCATACCAAAGCCGGTAAAGGACAGCTTTGCAAACCCAAAGGATTTTGGTCGTTAAGCCTGACATCATATTTCGTGGAAAACATGGAACGGATCATGGATGGCATGATTAGGAATCAAGTCCCTATCTAGCTGCTTAGATTCAAGCAACACGTGTACGCTGAAATATGGATGGCTAAATATTAAAAAAAAAATCTTTATTATTCACGGTGATTATAATGCAAAGAACAAGTTCAAAATGTAATTTTGAAATAATCTGGATCCATTGTAAAATCAGCCAGTCAATGTTTAGAGTTTGGTTGCAAATATATCGTTGAAAAATTCACACAATTTCATAATTCAGGAGAATATGGGGTTAAAGGAACGTTCCGTGGAAACTATTGTTATTCATGAGGTGATTTACCACGGTTGATTGTTAATTTGATAAACATATGTATACTGTGGCTATATTAATTGATATAGACGGAGCATTAATATTGTCTCGATCGAAGTGCTTATCCGAAAATAATATGTATGAGTATTTATCGAAGTAAAATAACAAAAACAGGGCTATGAACTTAAAAGCTTCAATTATTCCGCCAACTCTTCATCAGATGGCGGGCAACAACATTTCGCGCAATTATGGTATTGCTATATTTGGAGCCCTTTATCTTTCACAACCTTTCATCTTGTCTCTATCTCATTTCAAATGCAAGCAACACATTAATTAGTAGGAAGAATTTTCTGAATTTCTTTCCAAAAAATAAAAGAATTGAAAAATATCAAAATTCAGAAAATCCCAAATAAAATTTTGAAAAATCCAACTGAAATTAAGACTGCATTTAAATTATGATTTCCGAATTTCAATTGAAGAGTGTGCAGTAGACCATACCACTTTACGCCAAAAAAAAAAGTACGCCGTACACCTAGAAATATAAAGTATTTTTGCAAGGCAGTTTTGAAAAATATTTTTACCGAAGGTATTGGTCACCTTTTTAAATTTTCGTTATATCTGGCATTTACAGTCTTATCTTTAAGTATAATATATCGATGTTTTTGTCTCGAATATACGAGTACCAATATTTCGATCATGCCGGTTAATCGGGTTAGGTCATTATTAGAAAAATTAAGAAAATTGATTAATCGGTTATTGGAAAATTGGCGATTAATCGTTTAATGCAAAATAAATGTATTTCTTTCATCAATAAAAACACACAGAGCTGATTTTTAAAGTGTTTGCTTACGACAATTCAAAGAATCCTGAGATTTTTATAATCTTGGGTTTTTTTCAGAGGAATCAGACGACTTTTTTAAAAGAAAATGTCAGACGTGTTCAGTGGAAGTAAACCCTTAAAAACGCAATGTAGATAGTGTTTTACCGGAGTGGGACATTTTGTCGATAAAATATGTTTTTTTTTTTCTTTATATGACACTGTCTAGAATAAAAAACAAATAAAAACAAGGCTTAAATTCGACTGTGCCGAATCTTTGAAAACCCTTCACCAATATCCTAAAAAAATTATCTCTATAGTTTTTGATACAAATAATGTAAATAACTTTTGAAGTAAAATTATGGAGGTGAATAAATTTTTTTGAGGTGAACAACTTTTTTGGATGCGAAAACAAATTTTTTGGGGTAGAGATTTTAAGGTGAAAAAAATTTTTGAGGTGAAAAAAAATTTTTGAGGTGAAAAAAATTTTTTGAGGTGAATACAAAATATTAATCATTTTAAAGTAGGGCACTGCTTGCGTCTTCGCGTCGTGGTCGCCATTTTAACAGCCAGACATCGCTTATTCGACTTCAAATTGCCTAAGGATCACGAATATATATACTTTATGGGGTCTTAGACCTATATTTCGACATGTTACAAACGGAATGACAAACTGATATATGGTGGAAGGTATCAAAATGACTAAATAGGCAAGAGCTGTCTTCAAAAAAATTCAATAACTAATTCTTAAAAATATGGTATACATAATTTTTGCAAAATTTACAAATAAAGTTTGATAAAACTGTCACTGTTCTCTGAATCTTTCACTAAGTGGTTTAAGCTTTAGACTTAAACAGGTTATCTTTTGGAAAATATATAAACATCACGCATATTACTGAGAAGTCCACTTTAGAATTCAAATTAGCGAATTCTTAAATATTTTTGACTTAACAACTTAATTCTACTAAAGTTCCTACATCATCAAAATTTATTGATAAATCAAATAAGAAACAAATTTTTAAGTTTTTATAAATTTCTTCATAGAATTTTAAATGAAATTGTTTTTTTTTTTTTTAGAAAATACTGTTATCGAATTTAAAGCAATTTTATATTATTATTTTATAACATAAGTAACGTCATAGTGCTTGTTAGGAATATACGTAGTCACGTGTTTGATTGCTTTTCTAAAACTTCGCGTTCTGATGAGAACTTTTGTCAGCTTGAAATACTTTTATACGGAGGTTGAAAACTCTATTTCAATATTTTTTTGACATGTAAATTTAATTTAATATTGAGCAATTCCATATGAAAGCGATCACCTTTTGGACGACCCCTCTCCGATTTTAAAATAAATAGTCTCAATCTTGATCGTTTTCATATGGAATTGCTCTATTATTTAAAATTTATTTTTTTAAAGAATTGAAACAAAAATAAAAATTGTCTATTATATTTTCAAAAGAATCACAGCAAATGTTATATAACATTTGCTGTGATTCAGGTGATTTAAAAAAAGAATTTTATTGTATTTTAGTTGAAGTTTTAAGAAAAATAACAGAAAAATTCATTTTAAAAATTTAACCGGTTAATAGACCTAATTTAAACGATTATTATTTGAGTTTTAAATTATTTGTTTCGACATTAACCGAAATAGAGGCGATTAATCGAGGAAATAGAGGCGATTAATCGATTAACCGAATTGAAAACACTAAAATAGACTAAAAGTATGGTGCGTATGATTAATATTGTCTTACAATACTATTTATACGCTTCACAATATAATAATTCAATAGTGCAAATACCCCGCCATTGCGTAATTTTTTTTTATACATTTCAAAAGAAACAAACTATCCTCGTATTAAAGCCCACTAAAGCGTTAACCAGTTAACTAACCTTAACTGACTAGTATCCGGCGAATAACAATTGTATACCAATGACAACAACAACAACAATGTGCAAGTGGAACAACTATTTTACTTACTACAAGTTTTAGAGACATATAAATGCGTAGTCATACGGCATTCGAATGAATACCAAAATGTAGGAAAAAAAAATAAAACAAAACTTATTAAAAACTTTATTTCGCATATTTTCAACCAACTTCAAATAAAAAAAATGTTGCTATGAATAAAAACTAAAAACTTCTCAGCACCATAAAAGAAAAGAGGTGGACATTTTTATCAACGACAATGAAATCAAACAAAAAAAAAATATATTATAAAATAAGATAAGCAGCAGCAGCAAAAAAAAAATAAGTGACATAAACAAAAATGTTAAATTGTAAGTTTGTAAAAGACAACAGAAGAGGGAAAAATCTTTTTTATATCGTATCTTCTTGTTATGGAAGACTAAACAGAAGTCATTATTTTTAGTCGTCAAAAGCAAAACATGACAAAACAATAACAAAAACTATGCGAAATACTAACAATAGGTCAGGTAAATTATGTAAAAAGATTATTTTTTTAATGATAAATTGTATTAAATTAGGAAATAGTATGTAAATGAGAATATTAATAATAAGCAGCAACATTGTCTTAAAAATTCACTTAACTTCCAAAAGTAATCATTCTTTTTACCCCAAAACAACTTGAAATGGATTTTCTGGAACCAGTCCTGTAACTGGTTCTCAGTCAGCTATGCCTTAGGTTATAGTTATAAAGAACGCGCTCCGTAACCAGTTTCATAATGTGACTGGTTCAATGTGGTAGGGACTGTTCACCGAACCGGGTTTTTTTATATGAAAACGACACAGGTCACTTTAACATGGGCTTGTCCTAGGAGGAGGTTAATTGCCATCTGTGACATGTCACAGGACTGGTCTAAAAGAACATATCACATAACTAACCTCAAAGAACATATCACTTTAGGAACCGGTACTCTTTTCACCTATCTCGTGATATGTATTTTCGGAACCGGTTCAGTTTTCACTTATCACGGGACAGATCCGAGTTCCCAACTTACCCCTTTTTTCCCACAGGGTACTTATAACAGATGAAGGTAACTTGACCCCTATGAACTCATCTTTCACAACAGATTGACTTAATTACAGAAAGAATATCCGCAGCCATATCCTTACAGATGCCTCTGTGCGCTGAGGAGTTTCAGCTGCTGAACACTCTAGGAGACAAGTAAATTTCAAACTGCGATATTGATCCTCTTCTTCCCGAAAAGAGAAAACTGAAAAGGGAGTGGAAAAGTAGTATCGGGATCTTGAATTTATAGTGAGCATTTTTTTTAAGAAATTTACCGATTTATTGTGCAAAAATGGTCACAAATATATTGCTGAAAGTATTGTACATCGCAATTAGGCAATTTTTGAATACCAGCTCGAAAGAACGACTCGTCTTTTGAGGCAATCCTATCATCGACCCATTGCATTGTTCATATTAAGTGAACTTCTGCTAGGACAGACCATGTGTCATCGACCGGAACAAGTGGAGGCTGAAATGCACTTTGTCGGGCGTTGCTTAAAAAATAAAAAAAACATATATGACCCCCTCTGAAATAAAAAAAGAAAATGTTTTTCTATCTTCCATTTTTGGGGCCAGGGCCTGTGGGGCCCCCCTGCGGCGCTTTTACATCAGAAAATACTTTTTTTCATGATATATGGTGTGTGGCTCCTTCTGTGGCGCTTTTAAATCAAAAATGCATTTTGTTTTCTGATCCATGATATGTGGCTCCGTCTCGATTGATTTAAGACCCCATTGAGGCGATTTCGAAAAAAATGAAAAATATTTTAGACAAAATCGCGCTATTTTTCCCTGCGACGCCTTTTGATCCATTTAATAACTCCTGGGCCCCATATAAAAAAAAATTAAAGAGACTTCCCAAAAATATTGAAAAATTTTACGAAAAAATTGCGCGAAATCGTCTCTATTTTTTAAAACATTTCTATTTTTTTTTGGGCTAGAGGCCTGTCGGCAGAAGTTAGAAAAAATATTTTTTGAGATCCTGAGTAGAGTATTCAAAAACCGAAACCGAAAACCGGTCTACCGGTTTCTTTTTTTTTTAACCGATCGGTTTCGAATATTTTGTAATTCGAAGAAAACCGAAAACCGGTCTTTTTTGTTCGGTTAACCGGTTTTTTTAATTACATCACCAACTGGGTTACTTGGTCTCTTTTATTTTTTCCGAACACTTTTATAATCGTTTGTTGATTATGAAGATTTAGATGTAAGTCTGATAGGTTCCGATGAAGACTTAACTTTGGATATTCCAAATTCAAAAAGCTTAATTTCTGATCTAAATAACACAATAAACAGTATTCAAAATCCTAAAAAAGAGACTGTACAAAATCATTCATCATTATATGTGATCTTCTCCGAGAAAAGGGACCAAGTGTGTAAAAATGATGTTTTGAGAAAAACGCATTTAAAGTTTATCACTGTGATCACACCTTCAGTTGGGGGATTCGATTTGGTATGGTTAGTTATGACTTTTAGAGTGACAATTTAAAACCAAAAAAGTAAAATTTAAATGTTTTTCTCATTTTTATCCATTTTCCCAAGTTCGTATTGTACGTTTTTATGGGGTAAATAAATTTTTATCAGAAATCTAACTCATTTCATCTTATTCTACACCCTTTTAGGTACCAGAATCCACTCTTAAGTCCAAACACGTTTTTTAACACACTAGGTCCCTTTTCTCGGAGGAGGTCACATATGATGATTTCATATATCTTGATAAATGCGGCAAAAGAACTGAAAAGTTGGACAATTTTTATAATTGTCTTTTGACTATTTGTCCAACATCTACTATTAGTGAAAGAGTACTTTCCACTTCTAGCTTTATTAAAAGCAAACAAAAAAATCGTCTTAAAAAGAAACATTTAAATTGCATATTATTTCTAAAATATTATTTTATGAGTGAAAAATAGATTTTCTTTTTACATATTTAAAAAATATTTGGTTTTAAATTAATTTTTTGTTGAAATGATATACAATAAAAAAATTAAATTTAAATGAATATGACAATAAAAATAATTTACAAATTATAGAAGTTTTTAAATCAAATAAAAAAAAAACCGAAAAAACCGGTTGACCGGTTTTTTCTGCAAAAACCGGAACCGAAACCGTTTTTTTTTAAATTCGATTTTTCGAAGAAAACCAAAACCGGTTTTTTCAAAAGGCCGGTTTTTTGAATACTCTAATCCTGAGGGAAATTCCTTTCATATGAGTACCCACACTTCGTGTGCCAGTTTTTGGGTCTTGGGGGCCCACCGGCCCACCGGCCCCCGCCCCAAAAATGGAAGAGGAAAGAAACTTTTCTTCTTTTTATTGCCCAAAGGGGGTCTTTAATGGATCTAGAGGGCCAAATACCATGAATCGTGAGACAAAATGAATATTTGAGATCCTTTCATTTTAGTATTAACACTTTTATGTTACTACGCGTACCAGTTTTTTGGCTCTGAGGGCCAAGATAGAAAAAAAATGTTCTTTTTTATTCCAAAGGGAATAAAAAAGAACATTAAAAAAAATGCCTGACAAAGTGCATTTTTGCCCAAGTGGAAAGCGGAAGGAGCGATGCCTGGAGAATACGGCCGATGGGGTAGGACTTCCCATTTCAGCGTTTCAATGTATCTCTTTACTGGTATTCTAACATATAATCATGCTGCAAAATCACTTTGTCGTAGCTTTCTTCGCATTCCGACCATTTTTGCAACAGCGCACGGCTAAAACTCATGAGTTGTCCGATAGTGTTCCCGCGTGATCGTTTCATTCGGTTTGAGCAGTTCATAGTAGATAACGCCGCGTTGGTCTCACCAAATACAGAGTATAAGCTGCATGCCATGCATATTTGGTTTTGCGAAGGATGTTGATGGTTTTCTGGGCAAAACCCATGACTTGGGGTTTCCGTAATGGATCCACTTTTTATCTCAAGTCGCAATGCAATGCAAAAACTCTTTCTTATTTGGCGTTCGAGAACTTCACAAGCGAAAAACCGTGTCGCAACTTCAACTTGTATGACATTCAGTTTCCCATGGCTTTTAAGCGTTTGCTGACTGTCGGCTCATCCACTCTCAATGATTCTGACAACTCCTGAAGCGTTTGGGATACGTCCATAATGATTTCAATTCAATCACTGTCAATCAATGATTCCGATTTTTCGACCTTTTTGATTGACACCGCCGTTTTTTATCTTCGACCACAAAATCACCGCCTTTAAAGTGACCAAAACACCACCGATACAATTGTTAAGATAATGCATGCTCGCCTGAAACTTCCACTAAGATTCATATTAAAGTAATAAAGAAGAACTACCAGCAAAAATACTTTTTATGGTACGAAATTCGACATGTTCGAGGCAATATTTAGCATATTAGTAATGACACAAGCTGCTAGAGACGCTCACACACAATAGGTTTTAGCGACAAGACATTGGAAACTGGAATATTGGTTCATATACTAGTGGCGACCTCTTGTGTGAAACACTCATTATTAATTCAAAGTCTCTATAACTTTAGAATTTTTTCCACTTTCTTGGAAAATTTCCGAGATAAATATCAGGTAAATTAAAAACATTATCATCCTGCTTTAAACCTATCAGAAAACTATCGTGTCTTTCAAAGTTATTTCAGAAAATAATTCTCAATAAGGTAAATCCATTTCTAAATAATCAGAACATCAACCCGATTTCCGTGAGCAATATGAGACTTAATCGCTTAGCTGGAAAAATTAGAAAATCTTTTTGAGCTATTGGGGTACCCAACTTTTCAAAACGAAATTTTAGGCTAAAATGCAAGAGCACATAACCAATGACTACGAGGTTAAAACAGGTGTTCCAGTTTCCCTGGGTCGATACTTTAGTTAATCTACACTTAAAATTTCCCAATGTGTGATAACCTAATGACATCAATATTTCCTATTCTGAGTGCTCAAGCAGGTTCCATTGTAGCTACCATGAAACTACTCGTAAATAATTGCGTCAGAAATTTGGAGTAGTGATTGAAGAATTAACGAATACGAGTAAATGAGTTCAAAAGTAAACACGTTACGTTCGCTCTTAAAAGAAACTTTATAACGTACATCTTATGCGACAATGCTTTCTAGACAGACGATATATAAAAGCCAAGTAGCTCCAAATGAAGCTTTAAGTCTAGAATCTGCACTGGTTAATCAGTAAGCAATCTAAATTAAGCCTAGACTTTAATGTTAAAGGTCAAATATTGAACTAATGCAGAGGCCTCAGTTCAGAATTATAAAGACCATTACGGGGGCGCCATGGTACTTAAGTGCTAAAAATACACATATAGAGAAGTTCCTGTGGTACAAGAATATTTTATTTATTTATTGAACCGTTAACTTATAATTACAAATTATAAACTAACTTTAATATGAGCAATAGCAACATGGGCCTTCAGCTCTTTACAGTGTAAGATACTTAAGTATAATTAATAATTATTTATAAAAATATATACAAATATACATGTTTGAACTATATCTCATTATAAAGATTTGAGATTTTAAGAAATTTGGTTAATACTGCAATATTATCTATGGAAGGGTGGAATAAGGGATAAAGTGGATCTGAGTTATGAAATATTGCTGACCGATTGTTGTTAATTTTCGGACAATCACAAAGAAAGTGGGATGGGTTTGTGGGATATGAGATGCTGCAGGTACAGAAAGGTGTGATATTAGTATTAAATAGATGGCTGTGTGTGATTCTAGTATGGCCTAGCCGGAGACGTGCAAACTTTGTGCAATCTAATCTGGTGACATTAGTCATGTTATCATTCATAAAGTTGTAAACGTTAACCATGTTTCGATTAATATTTTTATACCAGGTAGATGTTGAGTTAAACATTGAGACCTGCTCCATTTGGACATATTTCTCCTCAATTAATGATTGTATGTCTTTACGATTAAAGTTTGGTGCTGAGTGTAATGGATATTTCGCGGCTTTACGGGCGGCAAAATCAGCATATTCATTTCCTTCTATTCTGCTGTGACCAGGTACCTAAATCAATGTAAGATTTGGAAATTTAGCAGCAAGAATGTTCCTAATATTGGAAATGTAATATCCACTATTTGAGACATTTTGTATTGCTTGTATTGCAGACAGAGAATCTGAGCATATTGCAAATTTTCCTTGCTTGTTTTTAACGTATAACATCGCTTCGTGAATAGCTATCAGTTCCGCCGAAAATATGGAACTATGGGTTGGTAAGTTGTAAATACGTATAATACTGTTGTCGGCTGTAACGCTAAATGTGACTGAACAATCTGTTTTGGATCCATCAGTATATAAAAATTTAAAGTCTTTTAGTTTACCCTTAATCATAGCAAACATTGTTTTGAATTGAGACGTATCAGTATTGGATTTTAACAGCTCGTGCAAAGTTGTATCTATAGATCCAGTATCTAAAGACCAAGGTGGGAGTTGATTTAAATTGTTATTAGGAGTATGAAGGGGAATGCCTAACTGTTTACAATTTTTGATTGCCCTATAAATAACTGAGGGCACTTTGGGTGTTTTTTTGGACTTCATGATTTTCCTCCCAATCTGGGTTAACGGTGTTTTGGAATTATATAACAATACCCGAAAAAGTTTGGTAGTTAAAATTTCTTTTTGCGTATTTATTGATTTAATGTTAGCTTCAAATAACATATTTGCTGTTGGTGTTGTCCGGAAAGCTCCTAGAGATATTCTAACCGCTGAGTTAATTATTGAATCGATTTTTTTAAGTTGAGATCTAGGAGCTGACCCGTAAATTGGAAGTCCGTAATTTATTTTTGAAATTAGGAGAGCTTTTGTGACTGATAGGAGAGATATTGTATTGCAGTTAAACTTTGTACTAGATAGACATTTTAATATGTTGAGTCGTTGCGTTAAGGAGGCTATTAGACTGTCAATATGATTGTTCCATTTGTATTTTTTATTGATGATTAAGCCGAGTACCCTAAGGGTGTCAGTTTTTGATATTACGATATTTGATGACCGAATATCGCAATCGCAATTTTTCAGTCTACATATATGTATGTATTTACACTTAGTCTTTGATAGCGAAGCTCCAGATGTGTTACACCAGTTGATAATATCATTAAAAAGGGGATCTAGATTCAATACTGCGTTTTTCCTTCTGTCCGAACGGATGATCAAATTGAAATCGTCTGCGTATGTACAAAAATCAATATCCTTATATACCGATATTACTGAGCATAATTTATTATAAGCGATAACAAAGAGGATAACTGATAAGGGTGATCCCTGGGGAATTCCATTATACAGAGGGAGAGATTTAGAGTGAATGTTATTTAATCTAACTGTTATTCTTCTCTTAGTCATAAAATTCGATACATATCGAATGATTTTCGGTCCAACCCTCCAATCAATTAATTGCTGTAATATTGAATGTAATCCAACTTTATCAAATGCTCGTTCGAAGTCAAGCGACACAATGGTCACGTGTTTACGTAACGAGATGCAGTTAGCAATTTGGTAGTCTACATAAAGTAGACTATCAATTGTACCGCTTCCCTTTCTGAACCCGAATTGTCGATTATTGAGTAGTTTGTTCGAGGTAACAAACCACCATAATCTATTGGCAATGATTTTATCTAGAACTTTGGACAAACAAGGGTTTAAGGAGATCGGGCGATATGATTTAACCATAGTTTTGTCTGCTCCGGGTTTTGGGATGGTTATAACTAAGCTGTTTTTAAATTGTTGAGGAATGTAGTTTGAGAATATATTATTATATAGGTTTAGAATTCTTAGTTTGAATTTACAGGGTAACATTTTCAGCATCGGATATGATATCCTATCCATTCCTGGAGTTTTACCTTTTAATTTACTAAGGGTAGAAATATATATCTAAATTTCAACGCCATTGAAATCCTCTTGCAAGGCCACTCACATATGACTGTATCAACACAAGGCTTCACAAAGCTGATATGTCGCCACGGATGGCAAATGGCTTCTTAAGTTTAGTTATATAAGAATTAAATTACATATCGTTAGGCCTAAGAAAGTAAGATTCAATATTAAACATCAAGTTTTAAAAAAAACTTCATCAAAACCGATGGATGGCGTGACAGAAGAAATATATTGGAATAGTATTTTTTATACAAGGATTTTCTGAATTAATTTTATGCTCTTACTATCATCTTTTTTGTTTGTAAGCTGCTGTTTTAAGTTTTTGACTTCGACGGCAAATTCTAGTTGTGACTTTCAGTATCACGGTTCAGAGCCATCCTAATGTTCAATAATTTTAAAACGATTTAAGTTAACTAACATTTAATCCTAAGGCGTTAAAGGAGAAATATAAAAATAAATATTTAAAAATAAACAAAATTTGCAAAAATATTGAACCTTACCGGAAGATGTTAATATGTAAAAAAAAATTGGTTAAGGTCTCACCGAGAATGCGGGGGGGAATCGTCTTATTTAAACTATGAACAACAACGAGCGATATATTACGACCGGACTTTAAACGATGATTCAATTTACCAAAAACAAAAAGGGGCAGAATTAAGAGTTACTGAACACGTAAAATTTGTTAATATAAAAAGCAGAAAATTCTGTTTTCTATCAAAATAATTAAGGTATTTCATTTAAAATTACAACTTGTTAAAATAAAGTAACAGTTCGGAAAGGCTGCTTAGAGCACTACACTCAGAACAAAAAGTTATTAGTAAAATTCGTAAACGGTTTTCAATCCCACTTTACTATTTTTGTACTGATTTATAGTAAAAAAATTATTATTTAGCAAATATTTTTGGCTATTTACATTTTACAAATTATAGAATTTTTAGGGAATATTTACAAATTTTTGCTGCTAATTTCAAAAATCATTTTACAAATTTTTGAAAACCAATTTGCTAAAGTTAGCAAAAAAATTTACTAATTTTAAAAAAGTGGATATTGAAGGAAATGTTATTTCTAATTAAAACTTACACCTTGCCTTTAAATGTTACAAAGATTAAAAAAGGGATCGCAAGTGAAGATACCGACTCATGTCTAAAAATAGGACATCTACTTAAAATAGCACTAAACAAATTTTTAAGTTCTTAAAATCAGCCCTAAAAACAATTAAAATTAGACCTTAACACTTAGAGCCCCACGTGTCTACCGGTGGTAATTTTTTTTCTGCAACGGTGGACCGCGTGCTGACTAGTGGTTATTCATTAGACAAGCCGAGACCAAAATTTTTTAACTTAGTTTTATTGATTTTTTGCAATTAGTGTGACTGTGATATTTATTTTTGATAAACCAAATGTTTTTTTGTTGTTTTTTGTCCTTTTTTTTTGTTACCACCGATGGTCACGTTGTCCCAGAATGTAAAAATACATCTTGGGCCCAAGTGGCCACCAGTGGGCATTCTCTTATTTTATATTTTTATGTTTTTATCTTTTTGATTTTTTATATATTTTTTTAAAATTGTATTGTTTTACAGATTTAATTTAATTTAAGATATCTAGAAAACATTTAACACGTGATGACATTGCTGCCGAGCTCGAAACATCGAGTGCAGACGAAGTCACAGGCTTTTCAGATGACTCATTTGTTGATAATGACTTTGAGCCAGATTCTGAAAGTTCTTGTTCAGAATTTGATGACGGGGATTTAGACGATAGTGACATAGCAATGGACTTGGATAAAGATCCTGACGAAGAAATTCCTCTTGCAAACTTGATAAATAGTCGAACATGGGGGCCTGTTGGTGGAGATCGACTGACATTTGTTGAGTCTCCGATGTATACAGGCGTGACTTCTGATGTTGCTGCCACTTTAACTGGAAAAACTCCTGCAGATTTTTTTAACTATTTTATATCCGAAGACATGATAAATCTGTTTGTTGCAGAAACTAACAGGTTTGCTGCGCAACATATTATTGCAGCCGAAAACTCCTCCAATACGACAAAAAGGCTAGCAAAATGGGTTGATACCGATCCTTCAGAAATGCGTAAATTTCTTGGAATTATGATTTGGATGGGCCTACTTCAAGTACCATAACAAAGGGATTATTGGTACAGGAACATACTGTATAAAAATCAAATTCCTAAATTTATGAGCAGAAACAGATTTGAAAATTTATTGAGCATGTTTCATACTTCTGATAACGAAAGCCAAGCAAATCTAGATGATCGTCTTCGCAAAATATCTCACGTTCTAGATATGCTCCAGTCCAAGTTCAAAGAAGCGTATGTTCCAGAAAATGTCGTGTGTATTGACGAAAGTAACGTTCCATTCCGTGGAAGGATACACTTCAGGCAATACATACCTAATAAGCGGCATAGATACGGCATTAAAGTTTTTAAACTGTGTGTAGCAGGAGGTTACACCTGGTCATTCAAAGTCTATACAGGCAAAGCGAAACAGGAAAATACAGCAGTTTCAGAGACAGTTGTCACTGAGTTAATGGAAGGACTTTTAAATACAGGAAGAACACTCTACACTGACAATTGGTACACAAGTGTTTCGTTGGCAGACAAGATGATTCAAAATAAGACCCATCTCGTTGGAACTCTAAGAGCCAATCGAAAACAGAATCCTCCAGAAGTAGTAAAAGCATCATTAAAAAAGGGCGAAATAGTTTCCCGACAGAATGAAAATAAAACAGTAGTACTAAAGTGGAAAGACAAACGTGATGTACTAATGCTTACTACAAAACATGACGATTCGCTTACAACTTTTTTGAACAAAGGGAGAGAATGCATCAAACCATCTGTGGTGTTAAACTACAACACAGGCAAAACATTTATCGACTTATCAAGTGACCAGAAAGAGATGTTTTACATGCTATAAAACAATGTCAAAGAAACACAACGCGGCGTATGCGCGCAAAAATACCAAAAGGGTGAACACTATTTGTGAGCAGTGTGATGAAGCAATGTGTATAGTGTGTTTTCAAAACCACAGATAAATCCTTATCCAGATTTATTTTATATTATGAATAGTTATTATCAGTTGTACTTGCTTTAATTTTTTTAAGTCATAAAATGAATTTTTGTATTAGTTGTATTCAATTGGAATTGTTTTAGTTAAGAAAATCTATTTTTTTTTGTAATGCTCTACAAGCAGAATAATATGTATATATCTTACTTTTCAAATCCTAAAATGAATTTTTGGAATAAATGTATTCAATTGGAATTGTTTTAGTTAAGAAAATCCATCTCTAAATCTATCTATCTATGAAGTTTTCTTACCTAAATTTGACTCACTATTTTCAAGTCATTGGCAGACCAAATTACAAAGTCCAAGCCAAATAGGTTTACATCCTGGGACCGAACTAATTTTATTTCAATGGTAAATGTATGTTGAACGTTTCCACTGGTGATCACAATGTCGGGAAGTGACACACAACGTGTGACCACAGGTGGACACGATGTCACATAAAGTAAATCCACCAATGACCACGGGTGGTCACTTTGTCCCAAATCGTCAAAATACAAATGTCCACCGGTGGTGCACGTGGGGCTCTAAGTGTTAAAAGTAAAAAAATGACTAAAATATTTTTCAAAACAGAAATTACCAAATTAAAAACAAAATGATAAATTCGTTAGTTTTTTCAATTTTTTAGCTTTTGATTTTTTTTTTTTTAATTTTGTCTAAAATATTTTTTGAAAAAAAAAATATTTTTACAGTTAATTAAAAAATTAGTGTTAACTATTCGTTAGTAACTTTAAATTATGATCTCGAGCCTGATAAAAATTAAGAACATATAAAATGAAAAAAATTTAATGCTCGATAAAAAAAATAAATTGAATTTTTGTACTAATATTAATAATATTTAGTAAATTTGTTTGCTGATTTTAGCAAACAGATTTTAAATTCAACTTTACAAAAAGTTAACTAAAATGTAGTAGCGGCAGCTAATTTTTCCTACAAATTTTATTGTACTACACGTCAGCAGACATGTGTTGCTATGATTAGCAAAAATTACCGCTGGGTTTAAATTAGCAAAATTTTCAATTGTCATTACAGACTTTTTTTAATTGAGTGTAGAGGGTTAATATTTGTTTTATTTAATTATTCTCTAAATACCGTTGCAGGCAAATTGTTAAAACATATTTTCACAGTTAATTTATTTTAAATTATATTAATTAAAGTAATTGAATTTAATATAATTTGAACAACTTTCTTTTCATTTCTGGTATGCTTGTTTTAAAACTATAACAATTATTTTTCTTTTAACTATTAAATCTTAACAAGATCTGAGGCACCTACAAAATGTTTCTAAGTATACAAACCAACAAAATAATCAGAAAGACAGACGGTGGGACGGACGGACAGAAAAAAAACAGCCAAAGTAACTAGAGGCAGACCCATTAACCCACAATTCCACATAAAACAAAATGTTCAAATATTAACTAAGACTCTTTTTGTTTAAAAGTTTTTCTGTTGGCAATTTTTGTTATTTGTTTCATTCTTACAACTAAAAATAATTGTACTTGCAGTGCAGTGGAAATAGTGTTCAGTGAGGCATATTCTTGAAACACGCATATTTTTACGTATCCAAGTACCTACATATAAATATTTGTTGCAATTTATTTTGACGGCCTACTCCTACATACAGTCACAGATAACACTAGCCGGCAAAATTTAAAATTAAGTTGCACGCATTAAAAAATGCTCGAAAAATATGTGAGCATTTTTGAGTTTGTATACGTTCATGCTTGGTTCAATATATGACCATATATGATTTCATATTTGGCCATATAGCTTCATTTCATAATTTAATGGTAGATGATTATATATGATCATACAATATATTATTCATGTATGTTCATATATAATCATATATGACCATATACGGCCATATACCCTCTAATTTTAGATCTGAAGATATATGGTCACATATTGAACCATTTATAGATGTACAGGTTGGTTGAAAAGTTCCTGAGCCCGATATGAAAGAATACTGTTTTTGTTACGAAATATATTTTTTTATTCAATATAATATCCTAGAAGCTCAATACACTTGTGCCAATGATCTTCCAATAATTTTATCTCATCCTTATAATGGTTTTCCGGAAGCTCTGCAAAATAACCGTCTACGGCTGCTATGGCCTCTTCATTCGACGAAAAATGCTTTCCACGAAGGAATTGTTTGAGATTTCTGAAGAGATAGTAGTCACTGGGAGCCAAATCTGGTGAATACGGTGGATGTTCAAGCAATTCGTACTTAAATTCTTTGAAATTAGCCATCGTCAAAACACTTTTGTGAGCAGGTGCATTGTCTTAATGAAAAATGATTTTTTTCTTCTTTAAACCAGGTCTTTTCTCACGAATTTTTTCATCCAGCTGATCCAAAAGGCTGCAATAATATTCAGAGTTGATTGTTTTACCTTTCTGAAGATAATGAATCAACAAAATTCCTTTTTCATCCCAAAAAACTGATATCATAACCTTCTTTGCTGATCGTTGTGACTTCACCTGCTTTGGAGCTGAACAACCAGCTTTAGTCCACTGTAAACGTTCTTGTTTCAATTTAGGATCATGGTAGTAGATCCAAGTCTCATCCATAATTATAAAACGATGCAAGAAGTCGGTTTTATTCGGCTTAAAACGCTCCAAATTACGTTGAGAAATTTGTTTTCGATCCAGTATTTGTTGAATTGTTACAGCGGTATTCATAAAAAAATCTTAATTCAAGTTTCAAATGCATTTTAGTTAAAAAACATTTTAAGCCTAAAAAAGGTTTATTAAAAATTCGTATTCATAATCAGTATTTTAACTAATAAACGATTTAATGATTTTTTAAATTGAAGATGGCAACACTGTATTTTTTTATTTGACATATTAATCGTAATGATGCAAATCGATGATTACTAAATCATACGGTACTCGTTTCTATGCATTTTTTTGTAGTTTTTCAGAAAAATATTGTTTTTATAAATCAAAAAATTTATGAAAACTTGTTTATTATCTAAAAAAAGAAAAAAGAGTCAAAACAAAATGCCCAATAAAAGTGTTACATAGATAATGATTTTATTGTAGATAAAAAAGTATTCAAATAACCGGTTTTATTTTCTTTGTTTTGATTAAACAACACACCACTATAAAACACAATGAATAATATCCAAAAATATTATTATTTTTGCTTAAATTTTTTATCCGGAATTGAAAACGGGTCGCTCCTCTTTTTGTAAATTTTCGTCTGACGATTGTTTGAAATTTGGGCAATAGTTTCTATTATAAACAAAATACAATTAAAAATATCACATTTTCCATATAAAAATGGTTCTTACCAATTCTTTTCATCAAATATATTTATTATATTACTTATTTAACAAAAACAAATAACTTCTTTTGTTGAAATGCCAATTTTTTGCAAAAATGTTTAAAATTAAAATAAACATAAAGCAAGAATGTCATCTTAAAATAGCGTCGAACCAATTTTAAAATTCGTTTATTTAAACAAGGTTTAAAAAAGGTATTTCGTTTATGAATACAATTTTAGCAAATTTTGCTTAAAATTGATTTGAAATACTGTTTAAAATTTTTATGAATACCGCTGTTAATGTTTGCGGCACTAACTTTCCAAACAGTTTTTTCATACGTAATTCTTCATGTAAAATATGGAGTACTCGTTCGTCTGAGATGCCTATGGCATTAGCAATTTCACGCTTAGTCAAACTTGGATCTTCACTAACCATATTATGTACCTGCTCAATGATTTCTGCTGTGGTTGCAGTTTTTGGTCATCCTTCGCGTGGATCGTCTTTAAGGCTGGTACGACCACCTTTAAATTCACCAGCCCAAAATTCAACGGTGCGTTTTGAAGGTGAGGACTCCTTATACACTTCTAAAAATTGTTCATAAATTTCTTTTGCTTTTAAACCTTTCAAAACAATGAATCTAATGACTGCACCATATTCAATTTTTTCCATATTAAAAAAAATCAATGACACGTCAACTTCAAATGGCTTGTAAACAAAGAAAGAATTGACAGAATGACTTGCAACTTTGCATGTGTTCTCAGGACAGTTATACCAACTTGAGAAAAAAAAAGTTTGGAGCTAGCAGTGCCATCTCTTGGTGAGCGCAGGAACTTTTCAACCAACCTGTATATGACCATTTTTCATTTAATGGGATATGAATATCTTTAGGTCTTGCAATTAAAAAATAGTATCACTACAATAGTTTTTCGAGATATCTGATTATATTTAATTGTTTGCTATTATTACCAAATAATTGTTATTAAAAATGAACTAAATCGACCGATAGTTCTAAAAGTTAAAGCGAAAATAACAACCAACAAATTAACCAAAACAATTATTTTGATTTAAAAAAAAAAACGAAATCTAATTGATGTAGCAAAGCTGAGAAAAAACAAGAATTTCATTAAAATTGTTTACCGATTTTATTGGAAATACTTGAAATTCTGTCGTACAGTGTTATTTGAACATTCTTTCTTTTTCCTAACAAGTACTTAATATACAACAATATTTTTATTTTAGTTTTTATTTATTTGACCAAATTTCCGCATTGTTAAGTTTGCCAAAAGAAATTACATAGAAATCATTTTTAAAAATTGTGGTCCATTAGAAAAATGAAAGAAAAACTTAAAAAAAAATAATAAAAATAGTTTAAAATTGTTTGAGAATACTTGTTTCATTTATTTTTATAATCTTTGGAAATTTTGGTCAAAAAATTGTTAAATTAGGCTTTTCCAAATTATTTTTTATAGCCTCCGCTGTGTTTTTGTTACAGTCACTCAAAAAAAGAGATGAATTAAAAATCAATCCAAAATTTTCTTTAAAATAGTTTAAAAATTTTCCTCAATTTAAGTAATATTTTATAAAAACTTAGAAAAATATTCTTTAAAATAATAAAAATTGGGTAAAAACTAAATATTTTATATACTCTTGATTTTAGGAAAAAAAAGTATATTATATAAAAATGTATCAATTTTTAAGAAAAACATCTCAGTTTCAAGAAATTTGCATGCTTAAATGTAATAAAACTAAGTTTAGAAAAAAAAAATTATAACATAATGTACTCCCATTTAGTTCAAAAAATGTGTCTAACTTAACATGAGAATGTACTTGAACTTAATGTGTTCATTTTGTTCGCGAGTAGTAAAATTAACTGATTTTAGAAAGCCATTTCTAAAATCACTTATTAAGTCTACCACTTCCTAATTTAAATTTTCCTACACTTAAAATAGTTTGTTAGTTAAAATAACAGAAAATGTCATTTACAAGAAATGATATTTCATTTAAAAACCGGTCTACTTATTTTTTTTTTTTAATAAAATGCCTTTTGTTATTTATGTATTTTTAAAAGTCGATTAATCAACTTACACATCCGTAAGCAACAAATGATATAATCAGTTAAAATAAATGTCAAAATTTGACCTACCAATATAGACACTTTTTGTGTGAATGTGTTTGTGTATGTATGTATGTTTGTATGTGTATTTATGAAGTTCTTTTAATTTAAATTGAAAAATTTTGCATATATACAACCAATTTAAATAAAAAAACGAATTGAAATTTTTTTAATTTTTTTTTTGATACTGTTACGAACATAAATAAACCACAAATTTCTGTTTTGTGGGTAAATTTTTATTAAATTTTAAGCAAATGAAAAAAATAAATGAAACTGAAAAAAATGGTAAATGATAGTAAATTATTTCGAATAAATGTATAAAAAAGTTAATATAGATATTTCTTTGAAAAATAAATGTATGTTCCTTTATTTTTAAATGGAACGGAAAACTTTTTTAATAAACTACAAACAGTAAACTACATAATATTCTGAGTGTATCTAATAACTAAAATTTATTTGGTTTTAGAAACTGATGAACTATTTCTAAGGAAAATTTTCATGCAACTTAGTTCAGATAAATTTTTAAAAGTTAAATAAAATATTTTTTTTTTTTTTCAAGTAAAAGTTTTCTAATTTTTGAAATATAATAAACTTAGGTACAGGATTTTTTTAAACGTTTAAATTATTTTGAATATTCTTTTCCAAAAAAAAAAACAATCAATTAAAAACAAACTAGATAGTTTTCCTAATTTTCTAGAAAAATTATTATTAAAGAAAACAAATTAAAATAATTATTTAAAAAAGTTATCGTGCATGATTGTAATTTTTGTTTGGTGACCGTGCTTGATCGTGAAGGCACTAAAACTATTTTTGTTTTCATATATAATAAAAAATTAAAATTAGTATATGCCAATTAAAGTTTAAGCTAAAAATGCCATAAACTTAACTTATGACATTTTTCCATTTTCCAATAATAACAAGAAATGTAACTGTGATATTTTGAAATTTTGCAACAATTTCCTTAAATTAGTTCATTTAAGAAGACAAAGGACCCCAGTGTCCCTTAGCCATAGATGCCGTGTGTAACTTAGGGCGTCCCTTTTTGAAGTTCTCTAAAGGAGAAACATTTATTAATAACGAAAAACATCTGACTTTGTCACAATTTATTACGTTTCAGGATATCCTGCGGTATATTTCATTAATTTTTTTACCTTCTTGCCAACAAAATTTAATTTACAATTTAAATACATGAGTTTAGACTAGTTCAATTAAATTTAAAGACAAAAATGTATAGCAAAAAGCTTGTTAAGAGCAGTGTCCTCACAAAGCGGGAGTCCTCCGAAAGTGGGAAAGTACTTACTCAATGAGTGTAAGTATTTGAAATAATTATCTTTACACCATAGAAACAGTTTCAAATTTATTAGAAAATTTTTATCAAATTTAAGGATAATTTTCACTTAAAAGAAATGTTATTTAACTTGATGTTAGAAAACATTTTCTACTTTTTAGGCAATCCTAGTTTTTAGCAAAAAAAAAATTATCTAATAAACTTAAATCAAATTTTTCTTAAAACCAAGAAAACATTTCCTAACTAACAGTAAAATTTTAGATGATGTATGACCTAATTAGTAGGAAATTTTACTGTTTTCTAATAGAGTAGAAAATTTTTCCTATAATTTAGAAATTTTGGCCAAATTTTAAGTAAAATTTGTAAAAAGTGTTTTTGGAGCCGTTATCATTTCAATTTTTCCTCCAAATAAGTTAATTGATCTAAATTTTAGTTCATTTTTTTTTTGAGTGAATAAAATAATCTGAAACTATCAAAACATTTTTGAGGTGAACAAAATGTTGTATAGTGAAAAAGGTGTTTTTTTTAGGTGAAAAAAAATTTTGTAATATACAATTATATAATTTTATAAAAGTGATAAACATTTTGAGGTGAAGATAGCAAAATGTTTAATTCACCAGACGTTAATACGAGGCTAGATCAATAAGTCCGTGACTTTTTGAATGACACAGTTTTTTTTTTGCAAAATATAAATTTATTTTTCAACATAACCTCCTTTTAGCTTAATAAACCTTTTCCAACGTTTCTCCAATTTTTGTATCCCTTCTAAAAAACAGTATTTTTCGAGGTCCATAAAATAGGCATTTGTTTGGTCAATAATTTTATCGTTGGAGCTAACTCTTTCCACCGAGCCATTTGTTAAGGTTTGGAAATAGGCAATAGTCCGGAGAAAAAGGCGAACAAGTGGGCATTCCGTAGTCTACTTCATGGATTTTTGCCATGGAAACTAAGCTGTCACACGATTCTGTTGGTGGTCGATTGTGAGCAAACGCGGCTGCCATCTTGCGGAAAGCTTTCTCATACCCAAGTGATCGTTCAAAATTGAAACCATTGAGCCATGTGAGATGCCTATGTCTATCACAAATTCAATCTCCGATCGGCCAACACCATATTGTGATTTTTTAAATTGTTTTGGGTGTAGAGACCCCAACTGGGCGTCCAAAACGTTCGGCATCTTCCGTGCTTGTAAGGCCACAACCAAAGTCAGTAAACCACTTTTTTACCATTGAAATCGATGGTGCAGAGTCCCCATAGTGTTTATCAAGCTTTTCCTTGGATTGAATGGCGGTGTTTTGTCCAAAAAATAATGTTTAATGAGAACTCGAAATTCACTTTTTCAATTTTAAAAAAAATCCACGAGGTGGTATATTTTGAACAGCTGTTAAACCCAAAGTAAATGACGGAACTTGCTCAAAATTTGCAAGAAGTCTATCAAAAGGTGGTACTTGATCGGAGCAGTGTTGCATTTCATCTAACTACGAGGGAAGTTCGAAAAGTCACGGACTTATTGATCCGCCCTGGTATGAAATTGTACTAAAATAAATGTGTATGAAAAATTTATTAATACCTTCACATTTTTGGTCATAACTATTTTTTTACCGCTGGACCGATCAATACGAACAAACATTTGGAGTAAAAACGAATTAAATGAAATAAATACAAAAAAAAAGGATTAAATTAGAATCATACATTTCAATTGATACAAGTACGAGCCATATTGAACTTGGATAGAATCAAGTCCATATTTAGACCTAACATATTTAGATCCTTTCTGAATCGGGCTTAAATGGCATAGCACTATCTAACAATATGTTATGCAGAATGAATAATAGATCAAAAATTTAAGTTAAAATTAGCGAAAGGCAAAATGAAATATTTTGTAAAAGAAAACTTTTTATAAAAATTTAAAAATCAGTGAAAAATCAAACAATTCAAGGTACAACTATTTCAAAGTATTACACCTTCCCCTATATGCTCAATATAAATACAAGTAATTTTGTATTTGAGAGTTTTGCCTATTAGTTGTTAGGCTACTGTTTGTTTTTTTTTTTGTTTATAAATAGTAAATGATATTTTTTTTAATTTTATAACATTGGTAAAAGTTGATTCACCTAAAATTAACAAAATGGGTTGTCAACAACCTGTACTGACGACGTTTTTCTTATTTTTCTACTTTTTCCTCTCTGCAGTGGTTATTGAACTGTGATAACGTAGTGGCTGGACACAGTAACAAGATCAACAAGACGACAATTTTTTTATGGACATTAAGTAGTTTTTACGACACTAATAACTATAAATATTGAAAGCGAAAAGATGTTGGTTGTACAAATAAGTTTTGATTTTTGTGAGGTATGTATTAATTAGTTGAAGTAAAATTAATTAATAAACAGAGGCGAGTAAAGGAAAGATATTATATTCCCTGCAGCGGTCCAAATTGCGGAGAGGGTCCCTATTGTTTTTTTATGAACAGGTAGGAAAATATAGAACGAAATTAAATCCTTTTTTTGGCGGTAGGTTTGAATTTAGACCGATTCTAACCGAATTCAGTCTTTGGCTAGTAGAAACTTGTGTTCCAAATTTCATCCAAAGAATTTTATATTTGCGACCATGTACAGGTTGGTTGAAAAGTTCCTGCGCTCGAAATGAAAGAATACTGTTTTTGTTACGAAATATATATTTTTATTCAATATAATCTCCTAGAAGCTCAATACACTTGTTACAATGATCTTCCAATAATTTTATCCCATCCTTATAATGGTTTTCCGGAAGCTCTGCAAAATAACCGTCTACGGCTGCTATGGCCTCTTCATTCGACGAAAAATGCTTTCCACGAAGGAATTGTTTGAGATTTCTGTAGAGATAGTAGTCACTGGGAGCCAAATCTGGTGAATACGGTGGATGTTCAAGCAATTTAATTCTTTGAATTTAGCCATCGTCAAAACACTTTTGTGAGCAGGTGCATTGTCTTGATGAAAAATGATTTTTTCTTCTTTAAACCAGGTCTTTTCTCACGAATTTTTTCATCCAGCTGATCCATAAGGCTGCAATAATATTCAGAGTTGATTGTTTTACCTTTCTGAAGATAATCAATTAACAAGATTCCTTTTGCATCCCAAAAAACTGATGCCATAACCTTCTTTGCTGATCGTTGTGACTTCACCTGCTTTGGAGCTGAACAACCAGCTTCAGTCCACTGTAAACGTTCTTGTTTCAATTAAGGATCATGGTGGTAGATCCAGGTCTCATCCATAGTTATAAAACGACGCAAGAAGTCGGTATTATTCGGCTTAAAACGCTTCAAATTACGCTGAGAAATTTGTTTTCGATCCAGTTTTTGTTGAATTGTTAATGTGTGCGGCACTAACTTTCCAAACAGTTTTTTCATACGTAATTCTTCATGTAAAATATGGAGTACTCGTTCGTCTGAGATGCCTATGGCATTAGCAATTTCACGCTTGGTCAAACTTGGATCTTCACTAACCATATTATGTACCTGCTCAATGATTTCTGCTATGGTTGCAGTTTTTGGTCGTCCTTCACGTGGATCGTTTTTAAGGCTGGTACGACCACGTTTAAATTCACCAGCCCAAAATTCAACGGTGCGTTTTGAAGGTGAGGACTCCTTATACACTTCTAACAATTGTTCATAAATTTCCTTTGCTGTTAAACCCTTCAAAACAAAGAATCTAATGACTGCACGATATTCAATTTTTTCCATATTAAAAAAAATCAATGACAAATCAACTACAAATGGCTTGTAAATAAAGAAAGAATTGACAGAATGACTTGCAACTTTGCATGTGTTCTCAGGACAGTTATACCAACTTGAGCAAAAAAAAAAGTTTGGAGCTAGCAGTGCCATCTCTTGGTGAGCGCAGGAACTTTTCAACCAACTTGTAGTTTGATTAAAGTTTTTTTAAACCAATACCGGTATTGAAGACTAGATTCAAATATGGTCTGCTTTCATTCAAATTTGAAAGAATAATTTATGGTCCTATATAGGATTCACAAACAAAATTCCATCCAGATATCTAGGGTTTTGTGTGTTTCAATAAAATTGTAATACAATTCAGAAAGGACCTTTCTATACACTCATAATAATCCATGCATAAAAGTACGAAATTATTGTCAAAACAACAAAAATTTTATTAAATTTAAAAAATTTTCGCTTATTTTACGAAAATTTATGTTACTTTGACATTTTTTGGTATTTTTATGCATGGATTATTATCAGTGGAGGAGGTGGGTCTAACCAAATTCAACTGGGTTTGTTCTTCGATCAGTAGACTTTTATGTACCAAAAATCTTAATATTTGCAAATATCTTTAAATTTGCTACCTGCAGTTTGATTTAAGTTCATTTAAGCCAATTCCAGAAAAGTTGGTTTATAGGCGGATTAGGTCCATATATTGTACCATTTTTTTTAAAATTTGAAGGCATAATCTATGGTCCTATATAACGCTCACAAACCATATTTATTTTAGTTTATCTAAATAATATTTAAGCCCAATTTAGAAAGGACCTTTCCATGGCGAGTAGTTCTGGAAGGGTTCGTCCTTGGGGCAAAACCAAACTACAACCAAATATCTTTATATTGACAATCTGCACCCCGTATTTGTAAAGGGTAGTTAAATTTTAAGGGCCGATGTTGAATGTGAACCACACCTAAACGTCAACTTTTTTTCTGCATTCCATTTGACATTTCTCAATTTCAGACTAACTCAATTTGAACCATGGAAAGATACACAATCGAGCAACGCGTTAAAGTTATTCAAGCTTATTATGAAAATGGGCGTTCAAATCAAAATGCATTTCGTGCACTTCGTAATTTTTTTTGGTCAGCATAATCGACCAAATGTGTCCACAATCTGGATAATTGTGCACATATTGAGAAATGAGAAAACACCTGTGCATGCTGTTGTTCGCGATAGTGTGGCAGAATATCCGTCAACCTAGACTCGCCGTCGGTGTTTGCTATCACGAGATCATAACAGAATTCTTGAAACCAGAAATTGAGGATATGGATGTGCACGATATATGGTTTCAACAGGATGGTGCCACTTGCCACACAGCTAACGAAACAATGGCTCTTTTGCGCGACAAATTCAATGGCCGTGTTATCTCACGTGGTGGCGATGTCAATTAGCCGCCAAGATCTTGTGATTTAACACCGTTGGACTTCTTTCTTTGGGGTTATTTGAAAGAAAAGGTGTACGTCGATAAGCCAGCAACAATTCAGAAGCTAAAGGATGAGATAATTCGGCACATTAACGGCATAGAACCTCAATTATGCCTCAGCGTCATCTAAAATTTGGACCATCGGATGGAGGTGTGCCGCCGAGGACGAGGTGGCCATTTGGCCGATATTTTGTTCCATACACAATTGAACCATACCATATTATCATAATAAAAAGAAATGATAATAATTTTCTAAATAATTTGTGTCTTATTCAAAATCAACATTGGGCCTTAAAATTTAACCACCCTTTATTTGATGCAAGAAGTTTTCGCATGGTCACCCTGCAGGTTAATTTAATGATAAATATGATTGCATTTTTAGTGGGCATTTTTTAAGAGCTTTTAACTTTTAAAGCTAAGGACATGTTAACTTTTATAAAATATCGAACTAGATTTCGAAATCTAGTTTCAACTAGATTTCAATTAATTTAAATTTATTTGCCTGCGACTCACCCTATGGAAAGCAGAACAAGGTTGCATTTTTGCATTTTTTTGAATCTGAGCAAGATTTAAAGAAACATTCTAATGAAATATTTTCGACCGAAAAATCAATACAATAAAAAAATAATTTGTTGTGAGCAGTCAGTTGTATTTTCAAGTTGTAAAACGTCAAAGATTAAAAAAGAAGAATACAAATATTTATAAATTTATAGAAACAAAAAATAAAAAATTAAAATAAAGGTGAAAGTGAAAAAACTGTCATTCACTTGAGACTGATATTTTATGATACACAATACAACATTTAATAAACACAGCAAATAAAGTTGTAAAGTTGCATCAGATTTTTAAGTGTAAATAACCAACAACAATTTTACACTATTGTAAAATAATACACTATACAACAGATACAACACCCGTTGTGAATTGAACAATTATTTTCCTTTTGCGTTTCCCTCACTTCTGCTATATGCCCTTATAGAAAGTGGGGCAATAAGTATCACTCTATTGTGAGTTTGGTTTTGTCAATCGCAAAATATACATGTTCGAAATTTATACTAGATAACTGTATTTAAATCGCGATTTTGGAAATCAACGTCGAGGTGGATCATTTTCCATCAAAGATGACCATAAGCCACGAGCCTCATTTTTATGTCAACATCAATAAGCAAATGTTTAGTTCCGGGGGATGGAAAATCACGAAGCACCATTACACCCTCTCAAAAACACCGAGTGGTGTGCAGTTAGGTCAGAAAAGATGATTGAACTTAATTTTTTTGAAGGAGCCGATGGTAACTCTATAGTAAGGAACTGCAACCGCTATAGAGCCATTCTAACTAAATTTTTCTTACCGGTAGTTGGCGATCTGGATTTGTAAGACATAAAGTTCCAACAGGACAGGGTCACTTGTCATATAGCCCGCCTTCCTAGCGATTGTAATCACGCGTTTCGGTGATTAAGCTTGGCCAGACATATCTCTCGTTTGCACTGCTTCAGACTACTTCATCTGGGGATATTTAAAGCCCCCCAACTTAGAGGAGTTAAAGAACAACATTCGAACCAAAATTGACAATATGACACCAAAAACGGTTCGCACAGTTATGCAAAATGTAAATGTAAGAGCCCAAGTTTGCATCTCAACGTTGACGGCGGCTATTTGTCAGATATATTTTTTATTAATTTTTTATTTTATTTATATTAATCATATAATTATAAATTATATCCTAATACCCTAACCGAGCACTAGCAACAAAGGCTATCGGTGCGTTGTAGCGAAAACAGACCAGAGCCTCTGGTGGGAATCGAACCAACGACCCCCGCACTGATAAGCTAGCACGCTACCAACTAGCCTCATGTCAGTTATAATTTCTAACAATAAATAGAAACAAAATTTGTAAGTGTTTATAAACATAATCAGTTAAAACCTGTATGAGTTTTCACTTTAAACAAAAGTTATAGCGATATAAAATCAGATGATGGTTTTTGCCCCATTCTCTTTTATAAAATGGCTTACAAATATTAGTAGGCTAAAAGGAAATTAGCAAAAACCATATTTTTGCATCTTTAATCTCTTAACATCATATATGATTCATAATTCTAAATATTTTTAAGAGCTTTATTCAAAAAAAAAAAAAAAAAAAAAAAAAACAATGTTTTCTCCCCAAATAAAAACTTCACATTTTAAAATAAAAATGTTCACATACTCCTCCCCCCCTATTCTACAACTATAAAACATATAAAACCAACATTAAAATTTATGTGAGACTACAAAACGTACAGTAAGTACTCGTATAAAGCAGTAGCAATTTGCTAATTCACCATTGCACATTTAGTTTTCAAAAAAAAAACCCTCGTTCCTCCACCCGCAAATCTAGTGAAAAACATGAGCATAACATTTTACAACCCAAGTAAATTCTCTACTAGCAGTGAATGTGTGGATTAAAACACATAAATTCCATTAGAGTTTTCTAAGAGGATTAAATTTTTATTTTATGTTTAGTATGGTTTTTAGCGTATTTAACTTGAAAACTTTTTAAACTCACCCATACAACATATATGTTAAATTCAAAATTATCACTACAAACATGGTAATATATAAATATGTTAGATTTGAAGTCATATTATCCCAAATTTTATACCAAATTGTTATAAAAACAAAAAAGTTCAAACAAGATAACATTTTTAGTTGACGGCAGAAAATGAGGTTTATAAATTTGGTTTAAGATTTTAATTCCGAGTCACACTATCTATCCTTTATATTTTCATATTTCTCCAGATATGTCCCTGACGGTTATAAACAAAAAATGCTTTTTAGTATTTTTATTTAAAATGTACACCAAAAAAAATATGAACTAGAATTAAGAAAAATTAACTTATTTGGAGGAAAAATTAAAATAAAAACGGCCCCAAAGACACTTTTTACCTATATTTAATAAAATTTTTTTTGAAATTAAGTAAGAAATTTTACTTAAAACTTGGTCAAAATTTCTAAATTATAGAAAAATTTTACTTCTGAAAACTAAATTTTTATTAGAAAATAGTAAAATTTCGTCCTAATTAGTTCATAACAGAGAACTGCAAAATCAACTTTTTTTTTGATTTAATCATAGACAAAAATTCTTGTTCACATTTAATAATTCAACAAAATTCACTGTAGATTAAAATCAGCATCATGTTACTGAACGCGTAATTGGAATCAGTGTGAATCATCTGTCGATTATGTTTTATGCAAATGTAATCACTCAACAAAAAGTCAGCGTTGAATAAAACAGAAAAAACAACAAACAACGCGTATGAGTGTAATCATAATCAAAACAAAATAGAAACACATTTTATAAATGATATTGTGTACATTAGGGTGGGACTTAAATCCGCTTTTTTTCGAATTTTTATTAGTAATATAATACTAGAAATATTCTTCTTTGTGAAATAAAAATATATTTTTGAAAAAAAAATTTAGGTCGATATCTCAGGCTTGTCTAATCCGGAAAAATTTTAATTTAAATTAGGCAATATTTAACTTTAACCGGATTGGGAGAGCCTGAGATATCGACCTAAATTAAAAAAAAAATTCACAAAGAACAATATTTTTGGTATTACTAATGAAAATTCTAAAAAACGGATTTTAGACCCACCCTAATTTATGAAATGTGTTTCTACAAAACCACCCCCCTTTTAATGATAAGAAACTATTTAGTTTAATTTATGAATACACACATACGCTTTATTTATTGCTTTTTCTGATTTATTCTACATCAAAATAATTATTGCTGACTCAAACGAACAGAATAAAATCAATGGTATAAAAACTACCGATGATTATAAATCAGTAACAACAATTTCCACGTCGTTTGATTGATTAAAAATCATCAACAAATATGTGTGTTGGAGTATATTCAACGTTTGAACGCAAACACATATTTATTCTTGTGTTGATTGCATATTGATTGAACGTTTTGCAATCAGCATTTGCAGTTCTCTGGTTCATAACCATTTTAAATTTTACTGCTAGTTAGGAAATGTTTCCTTGCTTTTAAGAAAAATTTTATTTTATTTAAGTTCATTAGATAATTTTTTTTATTAGAAACTTGAACTTAACTTCCTAAAAATAAGAAACTATTTTTTAACATCAAGTTAAATAGCACTTCTTTTAAGTGAAAATTATTCTTAAATTTGATAAAAATTTTCTAAAAAATATGAAACTGTTTCTATGACAAAGGTAATTACTCCTACTTAATAACTTACACTCGTTGTGTAAATATTTTCACACTTTCGGAGGACTTCCGCTTTTTTAGGCTTTTAACAAGCTTATATATCCTGAAACGTAATAAATTGTGACAAAGTCAGATCCTTTTCGTTCTTAATTAATGTGTTTCCTTGAGAGAACTAGAAATAGGGACACCTTAAGTGTCGCACGGCATATATGGCTAAGGAACAATGGGGGTCCTTTGTCTTCTTAAATTAAATAATTTAAGAAAATTGGTGCAAAAATACAAAATATCACAGTTACATTTCTTGTTATTATTGGAAAATGGAAAATGTCATAAGTTTATTTAAAGACATTTTTAGCTTAAACTTTATTTAATATATACAAATTTTAACTTTTTTTTTATTATTAAGTGAAAAAAAGGCACTAACCTTTGATAAATATAAAGTTTAAAATGCGCATCGTCAATTATAGGAAATCCAAATGTGCTTGCGATTCGAAATTTTTTACATTTTGCTAACAAAATTTTAAAATATATTTTAAGCTACTTAAAGTTTAATATTTAACACTGTTAAGATTAGAGATGGGCACATACGAGTTTTTTGATTCACGCTCAAGCACGATCACGAACTAAAAATTACCGTGCATGAGATAACGCTTTATAATTTGTTTGCTTTAATATTCTTTCTTTAAAATTAGGAAAATTTACTGGTTTTTTTAATTTATTTTTTTTATGAAAAAAAAATTAATATAAAGACTTAATTTTTCTTCTCAAGTTTTTTTTTTTTAATTTATCTGATGAAACAAAAATAGTTTTAAGAAAAAAAAATCCTATATTATTATTTCTCAAAAATTAAAAAACATTTACTTGAAAAACCAAGTAAGAGCGGCTAAATTCGGCTATGCCGAATCTTATATACCCTTCACCATGGTATTCTGAAGGAGATGAATACATCGTTGGAATCTACTACCTCATAGCTCTCCACAAACAAGCGGTATCCCCATTTATTTTTTCTTAAATGTCCAAAAATTTTAATCCAAAATAATATGTCATGTAAAATCTCAAATTTATATTTTTCCATATGTTTCAGCGCTTTTCTTGTCAAATTTGGCATTTTCTAGGCAAAAAAAAGTTGGCGACACTACTATTTTTTTTTATTTATATCATTCACAATAGTTGTGAAACGTATTTAACCTACGTATTTATCTTCACACTCTTATTAAACAAAGGGATTTTACTGGAAAAATTAGAGGTAGTCCTGGTTTTTTGCTAATATCTCAGCCATTTATTAAACGACCTGTCTGATTTTTAATAGCAAACAGAAATGGATCACATGTAACAGAAATAAAAAAGAATCAAGTCCTCATCATGTCTGGGTTCTTCGGAAAACCCATTTCAACACACAGACGGACAGACGGACAGACGGACATCGTTAAATCAACTTCGCTCTTCATATGGACCCAGAATATATATACTTTATAGGGTCTAAGATCAATATTGAAGAAATTACAAACGGAATGACAAACTTATATATACCCTTCCACCTATGGTGAAGGGTATAAAAATGTTATATTAAAATGTTTAAAATTTATCTAAACTAAGTTGTTTGAAAATTTTCCCCAGAAATAATTAAGCAGTTTCTAAAACCAACCTAATTTTTATTATTACATAGGAAAAAATGTATTATTTTTTGCTTTAAATCGCCTAAACGAATTTAAAAAAAACAACTCTTAAAAATTATAAAGTTGTAGACTTAAAATTTGAATTTAGAAATGGCTTTCCAAAATTTAGTTATTTATTTTATTATTTATTTTATTTATTAATCATATAATTACAAATTATATCCTAATACTCTAACCTAGCACTAACAACAAAAGCCTTCGGCTCGTTGTAGCGAAAACAGACCAGAGCCTCTGGTGGGAATTGAACCCACGACCTACGCACTGATAAGCTGGCACCCTACCAACAAGCCTACCGGGGCGCTCAAAATTTAGTTAATTTTACTACTTGCAAGAAAATATGAACACACATTAAGTTCAAGTGTTTTCTTTTTTTATGTAACACACATTTTTTGAACTAAATAGGAGTGAATGATGTTCTGAATTCTTTTTTTTTTTGAACTAAGCTTAGTTTTATTATATTTAAGTATTCAAGTTCTTAAAAATTAAAAGTTAAGTTAAAAGTTTTCTTAAAAATTTATAAACTTTTATTCAATATACTTGTTTTTTTCCTAATATCAAGAAATATTACTTAAGAAAAATATGAAATATTTCTGAGTACATAAACTATTTCGTTTTTACCCAAATATAGGAATTTTTATTCATTTTAAGAACAATTTTCAAAGTTTTAATAAAATTTAACTTAAATTGAGAATAAATTTTAAACTATTTAAAAGGAATTTTTGGATTAATTTTTAGTTCATGTCTTTTTTTTTTTGAGTGTAGGTATTTTCTTAATTTTAATCTAATTTTTTTAAACAATTGATCATAGATTTGGTATTTTTACATATAAATTCCTAGAGTATACCTTATTTAACTTATTAAATTACTACCTTAACATAGAGTTAAAATCTCACTAAATGCAATACATCTTTCAAATGTTTGCTGGGATGTGCAAAAGTTTCAGTGTGTTTATGTGAAATTATAACATGTGGTTAATACTTACATACATACATATGTATGTGTATAAAAAAAACTTTTCTGTAAGATAAATTTTGTACCACATAAAATTTATATAAAATATTAAAATATTTTCATATGCATTTTTTAGTGGTGAAATCATAAATTGTAGCAAGCACTTGAGTGTGTGTGAGTTTAAAAACCAAAGGTTGTGGAATTAATGAAAATTTATTCAGCCTAAAAGTAGGCAATGCCATTGTATCAGTTGTTTTTAATTTTCCTAATGCACAGTGTTTCTAATAATCATAATTTGGTTCATAATTAAATATATATTTCATAGAAAAATATTTGGGGAAAGATTAATTTTTTGGTTAAGTCTCTACATTTTTCACCTGCCTAAACTTACAAGGAAACTGTTGGGATGTGTAAATCACTGATTGGAATATTTGCCAGATATGTGGTAAAAATGGAGGTTAAAAAACGGAAATTTTTCTCCTTAACGGCCTGCCTAAACCGGTTTCTATAGAAACCTTAAATTTAAATAACAAGTGAAATTGAAATACTAAAATTGGAAATAGAATGGAACGGGGAACGAGTGGAATTTTTTAATTTTTATTTATATTAATCATATAATTACAAATTATATCATAATACCCTAACCGAGGACTAGCAACAAAGGTCATCAGCTCGTTGTAGCGAAATCAAACCAGAACCTCTGTTGGGAATTGAACCCACTACCCCCGCACTGATAAGCTAGCACGCTACCAACTAGGCTACCGGGGTGCTCGACGAGTAGAATTAAAACACTTGACAGGAGAACGAAATGTAATGTGTTTGCTGGAGTATGGACTAATTTATTGATAAGGTGCCTTTTGGAATTTTCCCCAGAAATGTGGTAAAAATGTAGGTTTAAAAGGGGAGAAGACTTCCCCTTTACCACTTTTTCTGGAAAGATCAGAATTAAAAACAAGTAAGAGCGGCTAAATTCGGCTATGCAGAATCTTATATACCCTTCACCATGGTTGCGAAAAAACTGAAGTTTATATATGGACATATATGAAATGGACAGATTTATATACGGACGCCTTTAAGAGGAAATTAACCATTTAGTTTGGAGATAAAACTTGGACTCGGGAAGATTTATGGTTCCAAAAAATAAGTATTTTAAAAAAATTTATGTTTTGGGCATAACTTTATTGTATTTGAACCGATATTTCCGAGTTTTTCAGCAAATATGTTATACTAAAGATTTTCGATATTTTGCTATATAAGACGTATGTATCCATAGGTCATAATACAGCTCTAGAATAGTGTTTGTTGTTTGTGTATAAAAGGTGAAGAGGTGAAAGAAAAGAATTTCAACAAATTGTTAAAAGAAATCACTAGAACTGCATGTGTTTTATTTGTACAAAAACGTTTGATTTAGCTGGCAAATTTGCATTTGGGATTTTATTTCGCTTTTTTATTAGAAATATTTGTAATTTCTTTAGCTTAATTTTAAAAATTTGAAGGAAAATAGTTTATAATTTTTTTTATAAATTATTATAAGTTATGACCTAAAATAGTTGCACTCAAAGGTAAATTATGTATAAAATTTTCTTAATATGTGAGAAATAAAATGGTTTAAAAATCTTTTTATAAATTCTTTTAAATCGGAGCAAAAAATATAAATAAAACCGTTTGTATTTTGTTTGTATCAGAGGGTTTTTATAAAAATGTTAATGTTTTTAGCCTATTTATGGATTATTTAATTATTAATATAAAATTTTATTAAATTAATTATTAAATGTTAAAAAAAACAAAAAATAAGCAAAAAAAACAGTCTTAAGAAAATAATAAAAAAAAATGTACAAAAAAAAAGTGAATTCACCTGAAACGAGATTCGAACCTCGAACCCCGCGGGCTTAGAGAGAAAAGTATTTGTGACATAGCGTCTAGACAACTGAGCTATTGAAGCTCACACAAAATCATCGTCAATAGAGGTACATATATAAAAGTCTTCGTTCATTAGGGATTTGTTTAGTTTTTATTTAAATGACAAATCTTTGTATGTGTGTTGTTTGTGTATAAAATGTGGAGATGACAGAAAAGAATTTTAATTATTAATATAAAATTTTATATAAATTAATTATTAAATTTAAAAAAAAAAACCAAAAATAAGCAAAAAAAAAAAAAAGTCTTAAGAAAATAATAAAAAAAAAATGTACAAAAAAAAGTGAATTGACCTGAACGAGATTCGAACCTCGAACCCCGCGGGCTTAGAGAAAAAAAGTATTTGTGACATAGCCTCTAGACAACTGAGCTATTGAAGCTCACACAAAATCATCGTCAATAGAGGTACATATATAAAAGTCTTCGTTCATTAGGGATTTGTTTAGTTTTTATTTAAATGACAAATCTTTGTATGTGTGTTGTTTGTGTATAAAAGGTGGAGATGAAAGAAAAGAATTTTAACGCATGGATGTGTTGTTATACTCAAAATTCTACATACATTTTAAACAAAGGGATTTTACTAGAAAAATTAGAGGTAGTCCTGGTTTTTTGCTAATATCTCAGTTATTTATTAACCGATCTGGCTGATTTTTAATAGCAAACAGAAATGGATCACATGTAACAGAAATAAAAAACAATCAAGTCCTCATCATGTCTGGGTTCTTCGGAAAACCCATTTCAACACACAGACGGACAGACGGACATCGTTAAATCAACTTCGCTCTTCATAAGGACCCAGAATATATATACTTTATAGGGTCTAAGATCAATATTGTAGAAATTACAAACGGAATGACAAACTTATATATACCCTTCCACCTGTGGTGAAGGGTATAAATATGTGCTCCCTGGATTATTGGCTTGAGTTGAGTTGGGGTGGAATGCATAAGCACTGAGGCAAGTCCATGACGCTCAGAATACAAAATTGTTCATTGTACCATACCCTATAGAACTTATACACTCAAAAAAAAAAGTTAGTAGAAAAATTTCTAAACGGTTTTCAATCCCACTCTACTATTTTTGTACTGATTTTTAGTAAAAAATTATTATTTAGCAAATCTTTTTGCTATTTACATTTTACAAATTTTTGAAAACCGATTTGCTGAAATTAGCAAAAAATTTTACTAATTTTAAAAACGTGGATATTGAAGGAAATGTTATTTCTAATTAAAACTTACACCTACAAACTTAAATTTCCTTAAAATGTTACATATATTAAAAAAGGGATCGGAAGTGAAGATACCGACTCATGTCTAAAAAGAGGACATCCACTTAAAATAGCACAAAAAAGGTTTTTTAGTTCTAAAAATCCGCCCTAAAAACAATTAAAATTAAACCTTAAAAGTAAAAAAAACTGACCAAAATATTTTTCAAAACAGAAATTACCAAATTAAAACAAAATGATTAATTCGTTATTTAAAAAATATAATCAAAATTTTTGAGGCTCGATAAAAAAAATAAATTCAAAGCTTTTTACTAATATTAATAATATTTAGTAATTTTTTTTGCTGATTTTAGCAAACAGATTTTAAATTCCACTTTACAAAAAGTCTACTAAAATTTAGTAGCGGCTACAAATTTTTCTACTAATTTCATTCTACTACACGTCAGCAGACATGTGTTGCTAAGATTAGCAAAAAATACCGCTGGGCTCAAATCAGCAGAATTTCCCGTAATAACAGCAAAATTTTCAGTTGACATTACAGACTTTTTTTAGTGAGTGTAGATTAGAAAAGAAGAGCTAATTCCCAGCCTTGAATTTTTCAGTCTTATTTATAAACCTAAAAAAAAAGCAGACGAACAGAATTAATAAACAAGAGGTGAGTACCCAAAATGCTCCGTCTGGTTCTGGAGAAAGCTGGACACTAACAGACGAAATCTTCTGCTATATTTCCTTCCCCCAGACTTGACACACACAATAGGCCATTGACAATGTCCATACTCGTCATATGACAAGCACAAGCGTTATGTCCAGTAAGTATGCCAGTAGGTCTAAGGCAGTCAGCTCTGCTTAAACTGAGTAGGGATTATTGGCTTAGTTAGCGCAAAGGCAATTTTATAAATTTTGCCCATGAACGTGGTAAAAAAAGGGTGTTCAAGAAGTTTAACGGCCTCCCCTAACAGCCAGTCCAAACTCTTTTGGATAGGCAGTTAAGTGGAACATGAGCTTATTTATTAAAGGCATACTTTCTACAAATTTTAAAAGAGCTTTGTAAAAATGGGATTAAAAAGGGAAAGGGAAAAGCTGGTGCTAGGAGTTTGAAATTTGTCATGTACATTTCTCCCACCTAAACCCATTCAGTAAAGCCCGAAATTTAAAGAGTGTGATCCATGGAGTATGCGCTAATTCAGGAAAAGTGTAAAGTGGCTTTCTTAACAACCGATTTGGCTAGAAAGCTTAAATTCCAATATGTGCTACTGTAGGGTCTTATTTACTGATATGCTTTCTTTTCCAAACTCTAAATTTTGCCAGGAACGCGATAAAAAATAGGGATACCAAAAAATAGGGACACAAAGTGTTGTCAAAACAAACATACATTACCCTTTTGCTTACAAAAAACACAAAGTAATGTATCTAAAAATAGATTTTGAAAAATATTTCAATTATTTCTTTACATTTATAAATCATATAGTACGTAATCAATAATGAGTAACTTATTACTTTATGCTTGCAAATAATGAAAAAGGTAACGAGCTATCATTACAAGATAACGCATGAGAATATCGCACCCATTACCAAAGTTTTGCTGGGACCTCAAAAAGCACGATAATTGTGACAATGTTAAAGTGGATGATTTTCCATTAAAATTTTTTTATCATAAGCGACGAGGCTCATTTCTATCTCAGCAAAAATCTAGATTTTGGCGGACGGAAAATCGACGTATAGCTCATGAAGCACCATTTCATCCTCTTAATGTCACCGTGTGCTGTGCAGTTACGTTGAAAAACGTGATAGGGCCCTATTTGTTCGAAGTAACCGACTGTAACGCTACTATGGTGAACTGTGACCGCTTTGAAGCCATGCTGACTTAATTTTTTGTAATGAAAGTTTATGATTCGGATTTAGAGGACATGTCGTTTCAACAAGACGGGGCCACTTACCATATTGTATGCAACACAATGCGATTTGGCTTGGCCAGCCAGATCTTTCGATTTGGTACTGTCCCGAACTTCTTCCTCTGGAGATATTTGATCTCGTTGATGTACGAGTACAAGCCCCGCACCTTGGGGGAGTTAAAGAAAAACATTCGAGCCGAAATTAACAACGTGGCACCACAAACGCACCGCACAGTTATTTAAAATATTATCGAAAGATCCCTAATTTGCATTAATACCAACGGCGGCCATTTGTCGAACATCATTTTCCACAATTTTTTGAAGCAAAATTTATCAGTGTGAATAAACATAATCAACCATGAAAAAATAGAAATATATATGAGCATACATGGTCATACATGGTCATATACGTTCATGCGTGGTTCATTATATAACTAGACATAATCTCATATATGACTATATATCTAAGGATTCAAAATATATGTTCGTATATTATTTCATAAAACATTGTATAAAAAACTTCTTACAAATTATAAAGGGTGGTTAAATTTTAAGGGCCGATGTTGAATGTGAACCACACCTAAACGTCAAGTTTTTTTCTGCATTTTATTTGACATTTCACAATTTTGGACTAACTCAATTTGAACCATGGAAAGATACACAATCGAGCAACGCGTTAAAGTTATTCGGCCTGGCCATTTTTAGCTAAAAATCTGAAAATTAACATAAGTGTTTCTTTGTGGACGTGATACTTTTTATTGAATTTTCAAAGAGAACGTGGTAAAAATGGGGTTAAAAGGGAAAAAGTAACCATTCTAAGCAAACCGCTAAAGCTAAAAATTAAAATATGACATTCGACGTTTACCCATAAAAAACATTTGTTTGGTTCCAACCTTATCGTTCATTTGCTGCAACTGAAAATTCGTTTCTCACAAAACCAATTCAGTGTTCCAACCCAATTTCGGTTGCAGCAACCTTATTTCAGTTAAGACAACATACAAAGGGTTTTGACAACCGAAATTCTATTTCATCAATCGAAGGATTCGGTTCGGATAGCAAATTTTTTTTCTAGATGTAGACACCCAACAACACAGGATTTTAAAAAAGGGAAAAGTTCCCTCATAATCACATAGTCCAAAGGTTTTCTTAAGAAATCTTGCCTTGACTGAAGTGAGCCGGTCACAAGAACGGGAAAAATAACGATGGTTTGAAGAAAAGGTGCGGTCCGATCCTCAGTAAAATTCGCACTTACATGAGAGCGCACAACAAGCCAACTTTCGGGCTTAAGTATATACCCTATTCTTCACTTCCGATTCCTCTTTTTCAACTTAAGATTTCTGGAACGGCATAGGCATCCATTAAGACGGGATTTTAAAAAAATTACGAGGTGGGGCAAAAATGGAAAGTCTTAGTTAAACGTTCTGACCAAAAAATTCTAAAACTTAAAATATGCGTTCCCTCGATAATGGGCTAAGTCATTAAAGAGATACTTGTTGGAACTTCCAATTCTAACATGGAAAAATAGCTTAAAAAAGGACAAAACGCTTCACTAACAACACATCCAAAACTTCTGGAGCTAAAATTTCCAAAATTGTAGGCTTCTATTTCTGTCTAGGCATCCACTAAGATGATGTTTCTTAAAAATTTTACAGGGAGAAGCAAATAGGGGAATAGTCTCTCTCTCTCAATATCCTGCCCAAACTCCATGCACTGGAAATCGGAAATATCAAATACGTTTTCCTGTGATAAGATAGTTTTTGGAATATCCAATAAGAACGTGGTAAAAATTGAGTTAAAAAAGGGAAAATGTACCCCCTAAATCATCCAGCCCAACCGTTGGAGCTCGGAAGTTGAAATTTAGCATGTAGCTTTCTTCTTCCAGCACAGACATCTTTTGAGGTGTAATTTTTTTAAAACAAAAATATTCGACTAGAATTCTGCCATTTGAAATATGTGCTTGCTAAGGACTGTGCTTAATTTTTAAAGAGATAATTTTTGCTATTTTCTATTAAAGCGTTGTAAAAATAGGATTAAAAAGGCGAAAGGTGGGAACCTTTAACAATCAGGGTAAGCCATTTGAACTACACCCTTCAATGTTTGTCCAATGTAACAATATTATAAATATTTATGAAACATTTCGTAAATTACACGAATAATAATAATCGAAAAACTGTCTCTATGAAATCCTGACTTATTTATGAAACATTTGATAAATATCGTAAAGATTTTTTCTTTGCCTGTAGAAATCTTTTACTTGAAATTAAATTAAAACATCGACTTAAACAAAATTGTTTATAGAGGAACAATTTTGAAAAAAATAATTAAATTTTTTTTCTTAAGCTATAGTTAAGCCCAGCGTTTTATAGATAGAAATAATAATAGCGGTGTTTTGCTGTAAAATTTTAAAATTAAATTTTTTCCATACAAAAATCAAAAATGCTCTTAAAGTTTTCTTAACTTTAAGAAAATTTCATAAATTTCCTTGAAAATCAATATTCAATTTAATGCATATTATTTTATTTTATTTCTTCTGACAGAATAAAAGGATTCTCTTAACTTTTGTTTTTTTTTTTTTAAATACAAACATATTATATGAAGGTTCAAACAATATTGTATTTACTTGTTTATGCTTGTTTTAAATTGTAAATTTACTTTCCAAAATCCTTTTCTCATCTTCGATAGGTTTACAAACTTTAATTTATGGTTTTTAGAAAAACATTCACTTGAAACGTGAGTTGAAATTCTAAAACATTGTTTCCAAAAAAAAAAAACAGAAGACATGCAATAGTGAATGTTAAAAAACGATAAATTGTTTGGGAAATTGAATAGATTAGCACTTCAGGGATGTTAAATGTTAAATAGCAAAGGGAAAAAAAGAACGCAAAAACCTGAAAATAAATTAGTAATCACAAATAATAAAAAAAAAAAAATATGCTTAAAGGTAAAAATAATAAAAAAAATAAAATACATAAAGAAGATCCAATATAAGTATTTAAGTTTAACTTAAATTTTTAAAATACAGTAAATACTATAGGGAATGGAGATTAGAGTTAAATTGAGTCCAAGGAAGTGGGAAAATTTTCTGATTGACTGCTATGAGGCTGTAAGGAAAAGCAGACCGGGCTCCTACATTTCCTGGAGGAACAAGAACCTTGAAAAATAGTTCCAGAAAGCTTCTAAATAGAGCCCTTAAATCTGGAAAGGATGCTGACAGGAACAATTTTCATCTCATACAATAATAAAATAAAAAGAAGGTGCGGCAAGCGAATCTGAATTTTTATGGGACTTTTTGTGAGAAGGTACATGGTTAGAGAGACATCTAGAATTTGCAAGATCGTTCAGATATATAATGCGAAGCTTCGCTAAGGAAACCTGATACCTTTACGAACAACCAGGATGCAAAGAAACGGCAGCAATAAGGTATGTCATTAAACGGCATGTTATTGATGCAACTCGGGGTGACTTTAGTGACTTTAAATTCCCAGGTCATGTGGTTGTAAACGCTATAAAGCAAGCTAGAGGCAAACATATTCTGGTTAAGCTTGGCCAGTGGATATATTCCGTTATCTTAGTGCAATGCCACTGAGGTTTTCATTCTTAAACTTTAGAAGGAAGTCTATACTTTGGCAAAGAGATTTAGAACAATCAATTTGTCATCCTTTCTTGAGCGATTAGTGCAGAAATTAATTCGGTCAGTGACATTGCTCCGAAAACCTCTTGATTGCCAATAACATCATCAAATTGGTAGACCCTACTCTGGTAGTTGGTAGATTCGGCTCTTCATGATCTCTATTTTAAGATCGAAAACGGTCTAGGCACAAAAAAATAGACGTTGGGTATTTCTATTCACATTGAGGGGTCCTTTGACAATGCTACTTTTGCCTCGATTATGTTTTCGGCTGAGGCGCTTGGAGTGGGCTCAGTTCTTGTTAAGTATATTTACTTTATTTTCTCTAAAGTCTGTTGCTCGCTAAAAGTCAGTGGGACACAAAGCTTGAGGTTAGTATAGGATGTGCTGCGGTGTTTCGTGGCCGACTCATTTTAAGTGAAGATACTGCCATTGCGTGTGCACATCCATGTTTACGCGGATGACGTTATTGCTTTAGTATCTGGAAGATCAATAAGAACAGTTTGTAGGAAAATGTAAGCTGTTGCAAACAAAACTACTACGCTTGGTGTCTCATACTTCCGTTATTAAAGGGGGTTACTGTCTACATTGGGTTCAGATGTTAAACTGATGTGGATAAGGCATGTTGACCTGAAGGTAGTTAAGGGGCTGCAGATTTTCTGGCAGTGTCGAAGGGCTTTTGGAAAGAATTGGGGTATAAAACCTGCAGGTGTACACTGGATGTACGAAGGCGGATCAATAAGTTCCCTGACTCTTTGAATGAAACACAGTTTTTTTTTTGCAAAAAAAAAATATTTTTGAACATAATCTACTTTTAGCTCAATACACTTAGTCCAACAAAGTTTCTTCAATGTTTGTATCCCTTCCAAAAAATAGGATTTTTCGAGGTCCATGGAGCTGAATCTCTTTCCACCGAGCCATTTCTTTAGGTTTGGAAATAGAAAATAGTCACTGGGGGCTAAATCCGGAGAATATGGAGGATGAGGTCCAATTTGTAGCCCAATTCATGAAATTTTGCCATTGAGACTACACACGTGTGCACCTGTACATTATCTTGATGAAAAATAACTTTTTTCATCGTTTTTTTTAAATCGTCGTTATATCGGTCCAGTAAGTTGGCATAATATTCGCCGTTTATTGCTTTTCCCTTTTGAAGGTAATCGATGTGGATTATCTCGCGTGCATCCCAAAAAACTTTTGCCATCACCTTATTGGCCGACAAACTTACCTTGGCCTTCTTCGGAGCCGGTTCACCCGGAAAACCCCATTGTTTAGACTGCTGCTTGGTCTCCGGAGTGTTGTAATGGATCCATGTTTCATCCACAGTTACAAAACTCCGCAAAAACTCGTTCGAATTGCGGTTAAACAACTCCAAACAATAATTTAAAGTTGTCACACGATTATGATTATGATTATGGCCAATTGGGAGCAAAGGCGGCACCCATCATTTAAAATCAAAACCAACTGTCATATGAAATACCTATGGCATCAACAATCTCACTCGCTTTTTTCTTCGATCGTGAACTTTTTCGACATTTTCGGGTGTAATTGTGCGACCACAACAAAAGTCACTAAACCACATTTTTAACATTGAAATCGATAGTGCAGAGTCCCCATAGTATTTATCAAGCTTTTCCTTGATTTGATTGACGGCTTTTTCGCAAAAAAAAATTAATGAGCAATCGAAATTCACTTTTTTCCATTTTTAAAAAAATTAACGAGGTTGTATGTTCTGAACAGCTGCTAAACGCAAAGTAAATGACGGAACTTGCTCCAAATTTTACAGTAGTCTATTAACAGGTGGTACTTGATGGGAGCAGTGTTGCATATCATATAACTACGAGGGAAGTTCGTAAAGTCACAGATTTATTGATCCGCCCTCCTATATTGAGGTTATCAGACTCATCGTGGCATAGGAATCTGTAGTCTGGTGACCTGAAAGCATTTGGAAAAAGCTTAACAGATTAATAAGACCTGCTGCTCTGGGTATAACCTGGCGACGCTCATGTTACTTCTGGATCTTCATATACAGTGCGAGGCTATAAACTCGGTATGGAGGCCCCGAAAATTTTCAATCGGGATAAGAATTGCAATACACGACATTGGCTTATCATTAAGAGGCTTCCGGAAATTTGTCCGATATTTATTAATCATTTGGATAACTAACAAACTAACTGCCGTGTTTTAGGAGCCAATGAAATGGGAAAATAAATACACAGTTTGAGGACAGCTGACTGTTGTAGACTTACTGGACAATAAATCGCTTCTGCTATGTCAAGGATGGGCCATTGTCAAGGACCCATTTATTATGTATGTCATGTCTGGAGGAAGAGGACACGACAGAACATTTTGTCTGTGCTTTCTTCAGAGTCAATCGAATCATATTGGGTAGTGACGTCTTGTTTATGGACTCAGTTCATAAACTAAACCTGCTTGATTTTATCAAATTTATAAGAAAGACTGGGAATTCTAGACAGGGACTTATCTCTTCATCTGCAATTCCTATAGGGTATGGTACAATGGATAAGAACTTGTCAACCCTTTTCCAACCCAATAGGAAATGGACATTAAAATTACTTCCAATCGTCAATTTGATCTGGGAAAGCACATTGTGATGTGAGTTGTTAAATGAAATTTTGTGAAATATCCTTACTTTAGAGATTTTCCTTTCTTAAATGATGTAATAACTGTTTCTATCTAATTATCCATAATGGTAAACGATTAGCCAAAACTGTTTTTTCACCAAAATGCTTATCAATATTTAATGACTTCAGTACAAAGTTTTTATATTAAATGATGCCTGAAGTAAATTAGGGACAACAAAGTTTATACAAATAACAATAAAAACATTTGAAACAAAAACCGTACTTGTATACAATAATTATATTCAGCTAAAATTTCATCTGATAGTATCAGTATTTTTATATCTGTTTCTTAATTTATTTTTCTTATTTCTTCATACAACATCTCATTATGATAAGTTAACCACTCCTCCACATTTCTTTAGATGTTAAAATGACCAAAAACCAATTAATTAATTAGTACGTGGTGGAGTATGTAATTTTGTTTTTGGTTTTTTTCTAAAGGGTCTTCCTTAACTCTTGATATGATAACTTTTAATAGGGTGAATACTTGAAACTAAATAACGATCTATCGTTCCTAACTATGTAAAAGTATTTACGAGTATTTAGACATAAAAGTCACAAGTTTTTTTTTTATTTTATAATATTATTTGTTCAAAATTCAATTGTATACAACGAAAAATCAACAAATTGTGTTTGCTATAAATGTATTTTAGAGTAGATGGACACTTGACATTATTGAGTTGAATATAAATTTGGCAATAACAAAGTGGGGTTTATTTTCCTTAACATTTTAACAAAGTATGTGCCATTAGAGTTAGTTGAAAAGTATAAAAAAAGAGTATAAGGAAAAAAGGTTGCTCTTAAAGTTTAATATGTGGAAAATTGCCAAATTATAAACTATTTTTATAATAGACTGCTGCTGCATAGTAAAACTTTAAAAAAAGAGTTACAGAGTGTATTTATACAAAAAGTTTCGAGTATGATGAAAGGTAAACAATTAAGTATGGGAAAATGTTTAAAATATTTAAAAATACAAAACATACGATTAACATACGAGTACATACTTTGTTTATTTACAAAATTATTTCAGACATTTTTGAATCTTAATTTCTTATTAAATTTTCTACAAAGAATACTTCTTTACGTCTGTAATGATTTTGCTGTTCAGCAAAAAAAAAAAATTAATAAGCCGAAAATTTCTTCGCATTCCACACAGTGTACTTTTTTTGAGTGATTTAAAATTAAGAAAAGAGCTGATTATATATTGCAGTTTATTGTTGATTTATATAAATTTTATGTAAAAAGTTTTTTCGTTCGGTTCAAGATCAAAAATATTTTTTCAATAAAAATCATGGTTGGTAAGCACTACCTTTTCATTATAACGGTAGTTGTCTACCACGCTCTGATCAGTACCGATACAAAAATTTTAAAGCTATGATTTTAATAGTGACATGTGTCTTCTAATATCACGGAGTTTATTTTATATTATTACTTGTTACATTGGGTTATATCTTCGAAATACCCTTATACAGGTTGGTTGAAAAGTTCCTGCGCTCGAAATGAAAGAATACTGTTTTTGTTACGAAATATATTTTTTTATTCAATATAATCTCCTAGAAGCTCAATACACTTGTTCAAATGATCTTCCAATAATTTTATCCCATCCTTTTAATGGTTTTCCGGAAGCTCTTCAAAATAACCGTCTACGGCTGCTATGGCCTCTTCATTCGACGAAAAATGCTTTCCTGGAAGGAATCGTTTGAGATTTCTGAAGAGATATTAGTCACTGGGAGCCAAATCTGGTGAATACGGTGGATGTTCAAGCAATTCGTACTTTAATTCTTTGAATTTAGCCATCGTCAAAACACTTTTGTGAGCAGGTGCATTGTCTTGATGAGAAATGATTTTTTTCTTCTTTAAACCAGGGCTTTTCTCACGAATTTTTTCATCCAGCTGATCCAAAAGGCTGCAATAATATTCAGAGTTGATTGTTTTACCTTTCTGAAGATAATCAATTAACAAAATTCCTTTTGCATCCCAAAAAACTGATGCCATAACCTTCTTTGCTGATCGTTGTGACTTCACCTGCTTTGGATCTGAACAACCAGCTTCAGTCCACTGTAAACGTTCTTGTTTCAATTTAGAATCATTGTGGTAGATCCAAGTCTCATCCATAGTTATAAAACGACGCAAGAAGTCGTTTTTATTCGGCTTAAAACGCTCCAAATTACGCTGAAAAATTTGTTTTCGATCCAGTTTTTGTTGAATTGTTAATGTGTGCGGCATTAACTTTCCAAACAGTTTTTTCATACGTAATTCTTCATGTAAAATATGGAGTACTCGTTCGTCAGAGATGCCTATGGCATTAGCAATTTCACGCTTAATCAAACTTGGATCTTCACTAACCATATTATGTACCTGCTCAATGATTTCTGCTGTGGTTGCAGTTTTTGGTCGTCCTTTGCGTGGATCGTCTTTTAAGGCTGGTACGACCACGTTTAAATTCACCAGCCCAAAATTCAACGGTGCGTTTTGAAGGTGAGAACTCCTTATACACTTCTAACAATTGTTCATAAATTTCCTTTGCTTTTAAACCCTTCAAAACAAAGAATCTAATGACTGCACGATATTCAATTTTTTCCATATTAAAAAAATCAATGACACGTCAACTTCAAATGGCTTGTAAACAAAGAAAGAATTGACAGAATGACTTGCAACTTTGCATGTGTGCTCAGGACAGTTATACCAACTTGAGAAAAAAAAAAGTTTGAAGCTAGCAGTGCCATCTCTTGGTGAGCGCAGGAACTTTTCAACCAACCTGTAAATCGGTGTTTCGGTAGTTTAGCGTTATTTGAAAGGTAAGTTTAAGATATTTTAAAATTAAGCCGGTAAAATAACGCAATAAATCCGATTATACAAAAAGACAAATGCCTTTAATGGAATCGCCATTTTAAAATTTTCATATCGGACTTAAAGTGGCTGTGGTAGCCAACTACCGTTATTATGAATAAATATTAAATGCCAACCATGATAAAAATACACATGAAAAGTTATTAAACACTACACTCCGAAAAAACAAGTTAGTAAAAATTTGTAAACGATGTTCAATCCCACTTTACTATTTTTGTACTGATTTTTAGTAAAGCATTGTTATTTAGCAAATCTTTTTGCTATTTACATTTTGAAAATTACAAAATTTTTACAGAATATTTACAAATTTTTGTTGCTTATTTCAGAAATCATTTGATAAATTTTTGAAAACCGATTTGCTAAAATTAGCAAAAAAAAAATTACTAATTTTAAAAAAAGTGCATATTGAAGGAAATGTTATTTCTAATTAAAAGTTACACCTACAAACTTAAATTGCCTTAAAATGTTAAAACGTTACATGTCTAAAAATAGAACATGCACTTAAAATAGTACTAAAAAGTTTTTTTAGTTCCAAAAATCAGCTCTAAAGCAATTAATATTTGACCTTAATAATAAAAAAAAAATTGACTAAAATTTTTTTCAAAACAGAAATTACCAAATTAAACAAAATAATAAATTCGTTTATGTTTATGTATTTATAAATTTTTAAACCTTAGATTTTTTTTTTAATTTTGTCCAAAATATTTTTTGAAAAAAATAAATAAAATAAAAAAATGGATTAAAAAAAATAAATTTGAAATTTTGTACTAATATTAATAATATTTAGTATTTTTTATACCCTTCACCACAGGTGGAAGGGTATATATAAGTTTGTCATTCCGTTTGTAATTTCTACAATATTGATCTTAGACCCTATAAAGTATATATATTCTGGGTCCTTATGAAGAGCGAAGTTGATTTAACGATGTCCGTCTGTCCGTCTGTACGTCTGTCCGTCTGTCCGTCTGTGTGTTGAAATGGGTTTTCCGAAGAAACCAGACATGATGAGGACTTGATTGTTTTTTATTTCTGTTACATGTGATCCATTTCTGTTTGCTATTAAAAATCAGACAGATCGGTTAATAAATGGCTGAGATATTAGCAAAAAACCAGGACTACCTCTAATTTTTCCAGTAAAATCCCTTTGTTTAATATGTATGTAGAATTTTGAGCATAACAACACATCCATGTGTTAAAATTCTTTTCTTTCATCTCCACCTTTTATACACAAACAACACACATACAAAGATTTGTCATTTAAATAATAACTAAACAAATCCCTAATGAAAGAAGACTTTTATATATGTACATCTATTGACGATGATTTTGTGTGAGCTTCAATAGCTCAGTCGTCTAGACGCTATGTCACAAATACTTTTTTTCTCTAAGCCCGCGGAGTTCGAGGTTCAAATCCCGGTCAGGTCAATTCAATTATTTTTTTGTACATTTTTTTTTATTATTTACTTAAGATTTTTTTTTGCTTATTTTTGGTTTTTTTCAACATTTAATAATTAATTTATATAAAATTTTATATTAATAATTAAAATTCTTTTCTTTCATCTCCACCTTTTATACACAAACAACACACATACAAAGATTTGTCATTTAAATAAAAACTAAACAAATCTCTAATGAACGAAGACTTTTATATATGTACCTCTATTGACGATGATTTTGTGTGAGCTTCAATAGCTCAGTTGTCTTGACGCTATGTCACAAATACTTTTTTTCTCTAAGGCCGCGGGTTCGAATCTCAGTCAGGTCAATTCATTTTTTTTTGTACATTTTTTTTTTATTTTCTTAAGATTTTTTTTTGTTTATTTTTTGTTTTTTTTACATTTAATAATTAATTTAAATAAAATTTTATATTAATAATTAAATAATCCATAAATAGGCTAAAAACATCAAAATTTTTATAAAAACCCTCTGATACAAACAAAATACAAACGGTTTTATTTCTCTTTTTGCTCCGATTTAAAAGAATTTATAAAAAGATTTTTAAACCATTTTATTTCTCACATATTAAGAAAATTTTATACATAATTTACCTTTGAGTGCAACTATTTTAGGTCATAACTTATAATAATTTATAAAAAAAATTATAAACTATTTTCCTTCAAATTTTTAAAATTAAGCTAAAGAAATTACAAATATTTCGAATAAAAAAGCGAAATAAAATCCCAAATGTAAATTTGCAAGCTAAATCAAACTATTTTGTAATAATAAAACACATGCAGTTGTAGTGATTTCTTTTAACGATTTGTTGAAATTCTTTTCTTTCACCTCTTCACCTTTTATACACAAACAACAAACACTATTCTAGAGCTGTATTATGACCTATGGATACGTCTTATATAGCAAAAGATCGAAAATCTTTAGTATAACATATTTGCTGAAAAACTCGGAAATATCGCTTCAGATACAAAAAAGTTATGCCCAAAACATAAATTTTTTTAAAGTACCTATATTCCCGAGTCCAAGTTTTATCTCCAAACTAAATGGTTAATTTCCTCTTAAAGGCGTCCGTATATAAATCTGTCCATTCCATATATGTCCATATATAAACTTCAGTTTTTTCCCAACCATGGTGAAGGGTATATTAGATTCGGCATAGCCGAATTTAGCCGCTCTTACTTGTTATACCCTTCACCATAGGTGGAAGAGTATATATAAGTTTGTCATTCCGTTTGTAATTTCTACAATATTGATCTTAGACCCTATAAAGTATATATATTCTGGGTCCATATGAAGAGCGAAGTTGATTTAACGATGTCCGTCTGTCCGTCTGTCCGTCTGTCCGTCTGTCCGTCTGTGTGTTGAAATGGGTTTTCCGAAGAACCCAGACATGATGAGGACTTGATTCTTTTTTATTTCTGTTACATGTGATCCATTTCTGTTTGCTATTAAAAATCAGACAGATCGGTTAATAAATGGCTGAGATATTAGCAAAAAACCAGGACTACCTCTAATTTTTCCAGTAAAATCCCTTTGTTTAATAAGAGTGTGAAGATAAATACGTAGGTTAAATACGTTTCACAACTATTGTGAATGATATAAATAAAAAATAAATAGTAGTGTCGCCAACTTTTTTTTGCCTAGAAAATGCCAAATTTGACAAGAAAAGCGCTGAAACATATGGAAAAATATAAATTTGAGATTTTACATGACATATTATTTTGGATTAAAATTTTTGGACATTTAAGAAAAAATAAATGGGGATACCGCTTGTTTGTGGAGAGCTATGAGGTAGTAGATTCCAACGATGTATTCATCTCCTTCAGAATACCATGGTGAAGGGTATATAAGATTCGGCATAGCCGAATTTAGCCGCTCTTACTTGTTTTTGTCTAATTTTAGCAAACAGATTTTAATTAGCGGCAGCTAATTTTTTCTACAAATTTCATTGTACTAAACGTCAGCAGACATGTGTTGCTAAGATTAGCAAAAAATACCGCTGGGCTCTAATAAGCAAAATTTCCCATAATAACAGCAAAATTTTTCAGTTGCTTTACAGACTTTTTTTTGGTGAGTGTAGCCGTATGCAATGAATTTTCAAGCCAGCTACAAAGTAAAGATTATTTCCAAAAAAAATTTAATTTAATTTTTTTTTTTTTTTTTTTTTTGATATTTTGTTCATTTTCAATTAAATATTTTATCATAACAATTAAATTTTTAATTGAAAATAATCTTGGTGTAAAAAAATATTCTAGTTTAGAGTACACACTATTGACTACATGTAAAGTATACAGTTATTTAAATTTCAAAATTGCATCTCAAATCCCTAAATAAAAAACACAAAAAAAAAACATTAAAAATATTTTTAATGTTAGGCGTCATAATATAATTTTTTTCAGAAAGCGAACCGCACTCATTGTTTGAATTTACAAAAACAACAAAGTCTGTGTAGTGTTTGTATGCATCTGAGTGTTGCCAGATAAAGGGATTTGGCTTCAGATTTGAAAATTTGTTGATAAAAAAAATTTAATTTCGATAGATTTTTTAGACCGATACCAAAAGCTAATTCTGTTAAATTAATGTTGTATTGCTTTTAGTGCAGAGCTTGATAATTAATTTTATTTTATATTATTAATTTTATGAATCTATGAATAAATTATAATCACTTCATATCAATGATTCAATTTTGACTCGATTGAATAATTTGTTTTGTGATTCCGTTCAGAAACGATTTTTGTTTATTTGATTTGTTAAAGTTTTATCGATTTGATTTATTCTATGAATAGAATCAACAAAAATCAAATTGATTCGCTGAATTTGATTTTAATTAAATAGAGTAGAAAATTATTCAAACAATGAGCAGTATTTTGCAAATCGATTTGTTAAAAATTGAATCAGATTTAAAAATTTTAATAAAGGAATCATGTTTTTAAAGGGTCTATTTTGAAATTAAAAAAAAAATTGCTAAAATTTGTGTTCTTTTATGATGCCAACCTTTTTTTCTAGAATATTTATTTTTAATTTTTAGCAAACAAAATCTTTGAAAAATTATTTTAGAAAAAAAGAAAAATTTGATTATTTAATAATTTGTTTAGGATTTTTGGGTATTTCAACTTTGGACATGAGAACAAACTTTGTTGGCAACACTAAGGATACGCACGCACCAATTATAATAAAGTTGGTGCCATAGTAAGTACTATGGAACTCCTATGTACCAAATGTACAAAGTATTTAGAAATTTTCATGCGTTGATAAATTACACACAAACATATGTATATTTGATAAAAAAAATATTAAAAATTTGATTAAAATTTTAATTAATTTAAATCTGGAATTTCAATCAAATAATTTCAATTAAAAATTTGATTAAAATTTTAATTGATTTTTGGTTAGAACTTTAATTAAATCTATAATTGATATAAATAAAACTTTAATTGAAAATGTTGAAGATTTATGATTAAAAATTTAATTGATATGATGACAAATATAATTGAAAATTTCAATTCATTTTAACAAAAAAAAAAAAAAAATTGATATAACAAATTCTTTTGCTGGTCCAATTTCTATACAATTTTTAATTGTATTTACAAATGTTTTAATTGAAACTCGATTTTAGTTTTTTCTGTGGACTACGACCTTCATCAGCATTCTTTTTGACAGAAAGTGTTAATTGTAAATATAACTTATTAAAGTTGTTAGTTAAAAAATTAAAAAAAAGCTATATGGTAAATAATAATTCTGTGCTTTATACAATCTCTACAAGGTGGGGCAATAAGTATCACCCTATTAGAAAGCGCTGTCATTTTTGCATATGGTAACGTTTGTCAGTTTGGTTTGATATTCGTGAAGTAGAAACGTTCGAAATTTATAATGTAGAACAATAAATCGTAATACTCTTCAAGAACGCGCGATAATTGCGACAATGTTTGTCCGCAATAATTTGTAAAAAGTAATCATGAGCGGCGAGGCTCATTTTTATCTCAGCGGCCACGTTAAAAAGCAAAATTCTCGATTTTGGGGGATAGAAAATCCACGCATAAATAATTAGGCACCACTACACCCTCTTAAATCAGTGTTTGGTGTGCAGTTACATGAGAACATAAGATCTCTTGTGTAACAGGGAATGAACAACGTACTATAAACCAACTTAGTATGATCGTTTCTAAGTTTTTATTAAAATAATTACTTATTTTTATTGTTTTTTTTTTAATTTAATATTTAAAAACAAAAAAAAAAAAAGGATCGTTAGTAAGGGAAGGAGACACTGAAGAGATAAGAATCTCTGCGGAACTCTTTACAATAAAATAAATATGGAATGACATTTATTTTTCCTTAAAAGTGCCCCGTTTTCAATTCGCAGACACAAGATGGCGAAAGACTTACATAGTTATTGGATTCAAAGACATTAATTTATTAAAGAAAGAACATTAGTTTAAACTATTTCAAAATAGATGGCGCATCTGAAAATAAATTCTTCCTATTCGGCATATTTTGCTACAATATGCAACAGGGTATTATTGATTTTCTATTTCGTTCGTAACAAAAAAGAATATTTGCCAAAAACTATACAAAAATATATGTTGTATGTGTATATTATACTTTAATTTTCTAAATCAATAGTCATTTAGATGTTTAAGAACACAGCATTACAATTTTTCGTATTTATGTATATTTATTTTTTTTTTTTTTGAAAGAAAGATTAACATAAATATGCAGCTTGCAATGGCTCAATACTTGAAAATTATACGAATTTACCGAAAAAATACCATTTTGATCTATGAAAACTTGTTTTTAACATAAAAATGTGAAAAAATGCTTTTATTACGTCGAACATTTCAAAAATTTCCTTTCGTATTATTAAATAAGTCTGCTAGTGAAGAATTTGAAATATGTATTAAATGTTGAGCGCCCCGGTAGGCTAGTTGGCAGCGTGCTACCAACCAGACCAGAGGCTCTGGCCGGTTTCGCTACAACGAGCCGAAGGCCTTCGTTGCTAGTGCTCGGTTAGGGAATTAAGATATAATTTGTAATTATATGTTTAATAAATAAATAAATAAATAAATAAATAAATAAATAAATAAATAAATAAATAAATAAATAAATAAATATTAAATGTCATATTTGTGGTTCCTAAGATAATTAATAGCCAAATCCAATACCATGCCGACCAAAGCATGGCGCAAGGTATTGTTTTTTATTTACTTGAACGCCAACTACTTCTAATGCAATTATGCATTTTGCTCTATCTTTATATATACATTTCTTTGATTGGATTCATAGTTGACTCTTTTTCAAAAAATCATCTTGTAAGTTTCAAAACAAAAAATGTCGATATCTTACTTACATTTAACAAAATATGGTTACAATATTCTTACCTGTAAAGAAATAAGAAAAAAAATAATTATTCAACTAAAAACTATAAAAAACACACATGCAGAGAAAAATCATGGTTACAACATGATCACTGCTACTATATTATGCTTGCTGCATTCGGGTATGTTTGTCACAATCAAGTTATTGGTTTATAAATAGGTTATAACCATGAATATGGTAGCTATCATCATTATTATAGTATATATTTTATTATTTCATAATTTCCACTTTCTACTTTATAACATGATTGTCTGTAACTATACTGTGGTAAAAAAATACTGACTACGAAAAAAGATATGATAATTATAAAAATGCAGACAAGAATCAATGAATAATTATAAATCAAATAAAACATGACTTTGACATTTATAGTCATAATAATGTTTTCATAACAAACATTTTATCAGTTTAGTCACCCATGTAAAAATGATTATATATAATCAATTTCAACTGGGAGGTTTTATTTTTGAAAATGCCTTTAACTTATAATATTATAATTTACACTAATCAATTCATTATCGAAAAAATTCATTGTTACAAAGTTTTTATATTTTTTTAATTCTTTTCAATAAAAACAATAATACATTTTTTTATTAAAAAATATGTTTATTAATTAATTTCTTGAAAAATAATGATTTTCTTGTGGCAAAAGTACTCAGTATATTATTAAAATAATTATTTTTCATAAGAAAAGCTCTGTAAAACAAAATACTAAATTTTTAGAAATTTTTCTGATAGAAAAATGTTTTAGATTCTGCAAACTGTTTCTTAGATAAAATTTCATATTTAAATTTCAATTCTAAGATTCTTAAGAATTTTCATCATGAAAAATACTTAAGATTCTACACTCAGAAAAAAAGTTAGTAGAAAACGATTCTTGTAATTCCTTAAGAACGTTAATACAATATGATGATACATTTCATTTAAGCTGTACAACATATGATGAGGTTCAGATTATTATTTCAAATTTAGCACCTAATAAAAGTGGTGGTCATGACAATATTTTTCCAAAAGTTATCTTAAATAACAAAAGTGATTTTACCCCTTATTTGGTAAATATGTTTAATAATATGATTGATAGATGCATATATCCTGAAATTTTGAAAATTCATAAAATTGTACCATTTCCAAAGGGAAAAAATGCCTGTATAACCGAGATGTTTAGACCGATTGCTGTTTTGCCCATCATTGACAATGTGTTTGAAAGAATCTTACATAATCAGATTGCCTCTTATATGAGTCTTATATGAGTGGCACAGAGGAAGCAGTTGTTAATGTTGTTAATTTTATATGCAAAGGATTGAATGAAGAACATAGTGGAGTAGCAGGTATATTTTTTGATTTAACTAAAGCTTTTGATCTTGTTGATCATAAAATTTTGATATGAAAGTTAAGATATTATGGAATTTGTGGAAAAGAATTATTTCTTTTGAAAAGTTACCTTTCAAACCGTAAGCAGTTTGTTCAAGTTAACACACAAAAGAGTAATTATGGTGTGGTTGAACATGGTGTTCCACAAGGCAGTGTACTGGGGCCATTGTTGTTTACCATATATATAAATGACATAAAAAAATCTTGATCTCTCTGGAAAACTTTATATGCAGATGATATTTGTTTATTATACCCATATAAGCATGAAACTGTTGTCAAAGCTTACATGGAACGTGATGCAGCATTAATATCTGAATTTTTGAGAATAAACAAACTGTTTTTAAATGCACGTAAAACTTCTTTATTGAGATTTAAACCTTATTGTCATAGATATGACAACTTCAGTATAATTTTAGATGGTAAAGAAATTCAGGAAGAAACATCTACATATTAAGTATTTAGGTTTACATTTGCAGAACAATCTTTCTTGGAACATACACATTCAATGTCTAAAGACGAAAGCAGCCCAAGCAGTTGGTTTCTTATACAAATTTAAAAACAAATTTGATAGAAATACAAAATTTTTAATTTATACTTCGTTAATCCAAAGCCATTTTAATTAATTGGCTCTTTTGTATGGATATAAAAATAGTTCTGAATTAAAGTCTTTACAACGTTTACAAAACAGAGCATTAAAAGTTGTATCCAATATTGTACCAACAATATCAATTTATAAGGATATATTTAAAACAGTGTTACCAATTTATGGCATTTTCAAAATGCAACTATTAATATATGTTTTTAAGTGCTTGCACAATATTTGGCATCACACTTTATTTATTTCGAGAAATCAGCATTCTTTTAATACAAGGAATAATGGCAGCTTAGCAGTTGCTAGGTGTAGACTTGAAACGACCAAACAAAGGATAGAGTACATGGGTAGTCGTGAATTTAATAATTTGCCTGAACATTTAAAAACCTTAAACAGAATTTCAACTTTTAAAACAAACTTAAAAAATTATTTATTGCAACAATTAGAACAACTTCTGATGTAAAAATTGAGTTATAATTTTTCGTTTCATTGGATATTTATTTTACTATTATTTATTTATTTTTTTTAATTTTATTTAATTATATAAACTAATTGTAAGAAGTAATTTTGCCAACTTGCTTCAACAATGCCTATTAGGCGCTGAAGCACTTAATTGTAATGAATATTTTTGATAAATAATTTCAAATATAAAAAAAAAAAAAATTTGTAAACGGTTTATAATCCCACTTTACTATTTTTGTACTGATTTTTAGTAAGAACTTTTTCTAAAAGAAAAATTATGTAAAAAAAATTCTTAAAAATATCCTTAAAATCTAAAGAGTTGTCTAGTAGGAAAAATCCATATAATCTATTATTATTTTAATAAAAATCCCTGGAATTTAAAATTTTTTTAAGTATTTTTCTTAAAAAAAAAAAAAATTCATAAAATCAAAGAAGTTTTCTTAAAAAAGTCCTTAATATCAAACATAAACATTTCTTAAATTTAAAGAATTTTTTCCAAGTTTCAAATCATAGTATGACTGTACACTCACCAAAAAAAAGTTTGTAATGGCAACTGAAAATTTTGCTGTTATTACGGGAAATTTTGCTAATTTGAGCCCAGCGGTATTTTTTGCTAATCTTAGAAAACATATCTGCTGACGTGTAGTACAATGAAATTAGTAGAAAAATTAGTAGCCGCTACTAAATTTTAGTATACTTTTTGTAAAGTGGAATTTAAAATCTGTTTGCTAAAATCAGCAAAAAAAATTACTAAATATTATTAATATTAGTACAAAATTAAATTTTATTTAACTTATTTTTTTCAAAAAATATTTTATACAAAATTTAAAAAAAAGGCTTAAAAATCTTAAAATTTGTTAAAACAAACGAATTAATCATTTTATTTCAATTTAGTAATTTTAATTAAAAATAAAATTTTCTTCAATATCCACTTTTTTAAAATTAGTATTTTTTTTTTGCTAGTTTTATCAAATCGGTTTTCAAAAATTTGTAAATATTCTGTAAAAACTTTGAAATTTGTAAAATGTAAATATCAAAAATATTTGCTAAATAATAATTTTTTTTACTGAAAATCAATACAAAAATAGTAAAGTGGGATTGAAAACCGTTTACAAATTTGTCTACTAAATTTTTTTCCGAGTGTAGGGACCATATTATGGTAAAATTATAGTTATAATATTATCATAACAATATTATAGTACGACTATGGTTGGCACAATCATAATCCCAAACATTTATTATGCTCTTCGAATATGATTGCCCCAACAAATAAAATATTCAAACCAAATATTCCTGATCGATTTTATAAAGGGACTCTTGAAGCTTTAATTACATTATAAGATTAGAATGCCAAATGACTTCAGTTGGATGAAAAAGTCGTTTGGCATGTTAAGCTGAGGTTGAGTAATTCCATTTTCGAAACCTGTTTATATTCTTACAATTATTGCATGAAAGCGCAAATTGGAAATTTTTATCTTTTGCTAGCAAAATTTTAAAATATATTTTGAGCTACTTTAAAATTAGAGACTGTTAAGATTAACTGGTTTTAAATTATTTATTTATTTAAAAAAAAAAATATTAAAAATATGTTAAACGCTTTTCAACAAAAACTAAAATTTTTCAAGATTTAAGAAAAATTTACTCAAGTTTCTTTTAATTTAGCTGAAGAAATTTTTAGAAATAGAATCCTATACCTTAAGCTATTATTTCTCAAAAATTAAAAAACTTTTACTTAAAAAAAAATAATATTTTATTAAAATTTATCTGAACTAAGTTGCTTGAAAATTTTCCCTAGAAATAGTTCATCAGTTTCTAAAACCAAATATTTTTTTTATTATTACATAGGAAAACATTTATTAGGTTTTGTTTTTAATTGTCTGAACTAATTTTTAGAAACAATTCTTAAAAATTAGTAAGTAGAAGACTTAAAAACTGTATTTGGAAATGGCTTTCTAAAATTTAGTTAATTTTACTACTTGTGAAAAAAATGAACACACATTAAGTTCGAGTACTTTCCCATTTTAAGTTAGATACATTTTTTTGAACTAAATGGGAGTAAATTATATTTTAATTTTTTTTTAACGCAATTTAGTTTTATTATATTTTTTTGTATGCAATTTTCTTAAAACTAAGATTTTTTTTTTAAAAATTGATATATATTACTTAGGAAAGATATGAACTATTTCTGAGTAGGAATTTTTATCCATTTTTAGTTTTAATGAAATTTGGTTTTAATGAAATTTGGCCTAAATTGAGGAAAATTTTTAAACTATTTTAAAGGAAATTTTGGATTAATTTTTAGTTCATATCTTTTTTTTAAGTGTAACGCGTGATTTAAGGATTTAAGAATTGAGAAGAAAATGGAAAATTGCAGTTTCCATAGCAAAAATCCATGAATTGTTTCCTCATGCGCCCTATTCTCTGGATTTAGTACCGAGTGACTTTTTCTTGTTGCCAACCAGAAGAAATGGCTCCAACGATTAAATCATCTCACAAACAAATACCTAGTTTGCTGACCTCGACAACTCTTATAGCCTGTTCGTCGATCTCGAACGAAAAGCTTGTCGAACGAAAGCAAGTTACTCGAATTCGAATCAATTTGGGTTTCTCTATTTCGAAAGCCTTCGATCGACTTGACTAACGTGTGTCAATTTTTGTTTCTAACGCATTTACAAATCACAGAGATGCCAGATCATATATTTTGAGCATTTGTTACAATTTTCTTTAAAAGTAGCAAAAATACTACTAAGCCGCTTAAAGACAAAAACAACCCTGTTTAACAGTGATCAGCTGTATATGACAAATGAAATAAAAAAATAACAATAAACAAATCAATTTTTATTTGGAAAGTGTGTTTATTTGTGAAAATTTGTGTTATCGATTGGTTGTGGGTGAAATTGTTGTTTGGAGAGCTTTTCTGTTACCTGTTGTCTGTTCGGTGCTAAAGTCCTTGTAAAATAAAAGATGTAAAATAAAAAATGTAAATATGAGCTTATCGGGCAAACGTAAGCCACAAACGACACACACATACCTTTTACCACTCAGCGGAAAATTTGTTTGGTCCGAACACCAGAGTCCTTCTGGCAAAATCAGGCCTTTCTTCCATATAAAATTAAAGCGTCTTCGGATGGTCCATTGTTGATTTTTTTTTAACTAAAATTTAAAATTCTTAATAAACTATAAATATTTGTATTATTTTGGACTTACTTTTTGTTATCCATTGCTTTTTTTACTTCATTTTGCTTTTAAAAATATCAAATATATATTTACTCGACAAAAAAATAGCAAGTGACTGATTTTGACATTTGCGTTCGAGCTGTTCGAAATAGAGAAACCAAATTTTGTATGAAAACAGTTACGTTTTCATTCGACTTGTCGTTCGAGTCATCGTTCGCATAGAAATAGAGTAAGTGAAACCCAAATCAGTTTTCTTTCGACTAGAAAGCGAACGAACGTGTTCTTTCGAAATAGAGGAACAGACTATTATTTTTAGGAAGGGATAAAAAAATTGGAGAATTGGAGACTATGTTAAAAGATAAAATCATTGGGAAAGTTTTTGAATTTGTTCTAATGTAATTTTAATGATATTTACGAATTATCAACTTATGACCATCTTTATAAGTCTACATTAATAAAAAATAAATTTAACAAAAACAAAAAATTTACATAAATATATTTACAAAACTTTTCTTTATGACGAAAAAATATAATGGTGTTGAATATACTAAACATTTATGGGCAATTTTCATACTGAAAACATATACTTTTTGACACATTTTTTTGTTATTTGTTCAACTCTCACTCCTTAAAAGTTTTTCCTTTTATTCAACCATAAAAAAATATTTCATCTAAAAAAATTGTTAAATGAACCTCTTTTTTTGGGTAAAATTATATACATAAATACCAGAGAAAATCAGCTCAATGATTTTTTTGTTTCATATTCATAAAACCAGTAGGGCGCCATTGTATTATTTTCTTTTCAGTTAAGTTTTCATTTTTATTTTTTCAAAATCTAATTCAGTGCTTGGGTTACAATATCCTTCAACTTTTTTATTCTTTCATGTTTTTTTCTTTACATTTCAATTGTTAAAGTAAATAAAGTTTAAATAAATTTTATGTGTAACTATGTAAATAGCTAAATTATACTTTTATTTTATACCAAGAAAAAAAAATGAAATAAAAGAAAAATTATGCTAAAACAAACAGTTGAAAGAATACAAAAAAAAGAAGAAAATCTGTTAAAATTGTCACCATTAACAATTGAAAATCAGCATAATAATGTCATTTAATAAAAGCAGAAAGAGGGAGGGAAGTAGAATTTGTGTTTATGTGTGTGGTTATAAATGGGTTTGTGTAAGTGTATAATAAAAGAATACTTTTTTATAGCATAGTTTTAGGTGTCATAATAAAAAATGATTTGGGTATAAAAATTGGATGTTGATTTGTGGAATTTGAGTTACGAGTATTTGATTTGTGCTAAAAAATGTAACATATTTTAGGGAACATTTTCTAAATTATTCCAAGTATAAACTACACTCACCAAAAAAAGTCTGTAATGTCAACTGAAAATTTTGCTGTTATTACGGGATATTCTGCTAATTTGAGCCCAGCGGTATTTTTTGCTAATCTTAGCAACACATGTCTGCTGACGTGTAGTACAATGAAATTAGTAGAAAAATTAGTAGCCGCTACTAAATTTTAGTAGACTTTTTGTAAAGTGGATTTTAAAATCTGTTTGCTAAAATCAGCAAAACAAATTAGTAAAAATATTAGTACAAAGTTTTAGATTTATTTTTTTTATCGAGCATCAAAAATTTTGATATTTTTTTAAAGATGTTTCATACAAAATGAAAAAAAATCAAAGGCTTAAAAATGTTAAAAGTTGTTAAAACATAAACGAATTTATCATTTTTTTTAATTTGGTAATTTCTGTTTTGAAAATATTTTAGTCAATTTTTTTTTACCTTGAAGGTTAAATTTAATTGTTTTTAGGGCTGATTTTTAGAACTAAAAAACCTTTTTAGTGCTATTTAAAGTGGATGTCCTCTTTTTAGACATGAGTCGGTATCTTCACTTCCGATCCCTTCTTTAATCCTATGTAACATTTTAGGCCAATTTAAGTTTGTACGTATAAGTTTAAATTATTAGAAATAACATTTCCTTCAATATCGACTTTTTTAAAATTAGTATTTTTTTTTGCTAATTTTAGCAAATCGGTTTTCAATAATTTGTAAAATGATTTCTAAAATTAGCAACAAAAGTTTGTAGATATTCTGTAAAAATTCTGTAATTTGTAAAATGTAAATAGCAAAAAGATTTGCTAAATAATATTTTTTTACTAAAAATCTGTACAAAAATAGACGAGTGGGATTGAAAACCGTTTACAAATTTTTCTACTAAATTTTTTTTTCTAAGTGTAGTGCAAAATTTTAGATTTGAAATCTCCCAAGATAAAAAGAAAACACAAAAAAACAAATGATAAATGATAAATTCTGTGGAGTAGAATATATTACCTTTATTATAATATAAACCATATTTGGCCCCAAGGGCTTGATTTTTGAATTTGTCTAATAAAATAAAAAATTTAAAATATGTCCCCGTCAGTTTTTAATATAAATTAAATAAAAACTGTTATTTAAAGCAAAAATAGATGACTCAACCAATAATTTTTGAAGCATTCTGAAATTATAATTCATAACAACCCTTGATATCTTCGCCTTATTTGAGATCCAAAAACTGTTACATATATTTTTTGAGGTTATAAAATTTATTGTCACCATATTTTAATTTTTTTGGACACAATTAAAACCTTTGCAAAAAGGGATGGTTAAAGGCGTCAAGGTTTGAGGGAAATTCTTTAACATAAAGAAACTGTGAAAGTATCCCAAAGGCTTCTCTTTTATAATACAATAGGAGGCACCTGTATATTGTTTTAGCGGCTCAATGTCACGCTGAGGAGTTAAGAAGTGAGGTCAAAAATGTATCGGTTTTTGTATGGCAACTATTAATTTACTACACTTTAACACAATTAATTAGATAAATTGCCGAGTTGTTGCCGTATTAATGACTTACAGCAAACTGAGGTCATATTTGTAGGCGCTCATTTATATATGTATGTGATAGCGACCTCTTATGGAAAGTACTACAAATATCCAGCAGGTTCTGGTCTTTGCTATGTGATATCATCTTATCGTGTGTGCTAGAAATATCCAGAACATGTTATCGCCATCTACAGGTATCAAGGTTTGTCTGTTAGGTTAAACTTGCTGATGCCGAATAGTTGCCAGGCTGAATTGATGTACACTTTAGGGCTGCCGTATGGGAATTTCTGTTTACTTGGGTAAATGTTAATTAATGAGTCGAATTTCCGTAGCAATATTTATACCCCTTCAGGTTATAATGAGTTTGTACAGATTTGTGTAATTATGAAAAATATCAATCTACTCAGAATCACTTTAGTCTGTTTGTCCACGTAAACGTTACAATCAAAGTACAGGTCGATAATATAGACATTTAGATACAATTTTATGAGCTTCTATAGTTCCCAGGACAAAATCTTTTCGCACCTAAGTCAGTCCTATTTCTCATAGAAAAGTCATTTCTGAATTAAGCTTAAATTGTATTTAGGCACACAAACCCTTAGACATCTAGTTGAAATTTTAGTCATGAATGTTATATGGAACCTTAAATGATGTCCTCAAATTTAAAGATTATATTTAAATATAGTCCTCACATAAACTTCCTTTCTTTAAGTTAAATATTTCGCAATTTCGTTCAGATTTACCTCTCTATTTTTCGCCCTGTTTATAAAAAAAAGTATCAGAACCCTTCTCGGATCTAAAACCCTATAAAATATTGAGACAATGAATAAATAACAAGCATTTTTTTTATTTAATTTACAGGTTTATTGTGTAAAAATGGTTACAAATATATTGTTCAAGGTATTGTCCATCGCTGGTCGCAACTTTTTTCCATCCAGATCGGAAGAACGATTGCGTTGTTCATATGAAGTGAACTTCTGTTGGGAGAGGCCATGTGTCATAGGCCGGAATAATTAGTAATCGGAAGGAGCGATATCTGGAGAATGCGACGGGTGGGGTAGGACTTCCCATTTCAGCATTTCCAAGTAGGTCTTGACCGGTTTTGCATTATGTAGCCAGCTGAGCGTTGTCATACTGCAAAATTACTTTGTTGTGCCTTTCTTCGTATTTTGACCGTTTTTGCTTCAGTACGCGGCTCGGAGTTGAGTCCGATATTGTTTCCATGTGATCGTTTCATTTCCTTTAAGCCGCGCTAGTCACAACAAATACAGAGCATTAGCTTCAAGCCATAAATATTCGGCTTTGGGACGGATGTTAAAGGCTGTCCGGGCAGCACCTATGACTTTTTGCGCTTGGGGTTATCGTAATGGATCCACTTTCCATGGCCAGTCACAATATGATGCACAAAACCCATTTTGGCGTTCGAGGAGTTGTTTACAAACTAAAAATCTCCTTTCGACGTCACACGGCTTTAACTCTTACGGTATCCAGTTTCCTTGCTTTTGAATCAATCCCATGGCTTTGCTGACTGTCGACTCATCTACTCCCACATACACAATAATTCTAATGCTTCTTCTTCGAACTTTTAGGTTGACCCCGCTGTTTTTATCTTCAAGTTAAAAATCGCCATTTTCAAAGCGACCAAACCACCTCCGACGCGAGATAGTGCATACTCGCCGTAAACTTCCACTAAAATTCGATAACACTCGACCGCACTTTTCTTCATATCAAAGTAATGAAGAAGAAATCCCCGCAAAAACACTTTATCAGGTACGAAATTCCACATGTTCGAGGCAATATTTAGTATTGTTGTTTACGTTTCGACCAAATGACACAAGCTTTCAATTGCAATAGATTTTAGCGGCAATACATTGGAAACTTAAATGTTGGTTCAAACGCTCATTATTAATATAAAGTTCCAATATAGATTCCTGATCCAGATACAATTCTTAGGCAATCTAGCTATGTACATCTGGTCATTGAAATGGCGATCATTGCACGAAGTCGCAAACGGGTAACCCTGTTTTCATTCGAGTAGATTGGTATTGAATATGAGTAAATTCTTCCTGGCGATAAGTACAATATCGAAATAGCGTCTGACGATAAAAAATTTTGTCGTATTTTTTTTACTTGACTTGAACCCTAGAAGTGAGTAATATTTTATATTCAACTCAAAATTTTTTTTAAACAAAAAACTTCGTTGTTTTAAGTTCCTAAGGAAGTTAAGCAAAAGAGTTAATTCTTTCAGAGAATTAAGCGAAAAATATTATTCCTTCAAGGACTTAAGTGAAAATTTAATGAATTCAAAAAGAAATTCATTCCTTACGAAATAATTAGATTTGAATGAATACCTTAATAAATAAATTCCTTATTTTTTTCTTAATGTTTTTATCCAGGAATTCATTCGTTGGCTTTATTTCTTCAAATTCATTTAAAGGAATTAATTTCTGGTTTATTTCTTCTTGAATTAAAAAATTTAATTTTGGAAATTCATCAAAAAAAAAAGGAATTAATTCTTCGAAGCTATGGTAGGTGCATGTGCCCCAATGGCGTAGGATTCCCCCTCTAGTATATAGGGGATGTTTTTTGCACTTAAATGGGAAATATTTGTGAATCCTTGGTTTAAGGATATTTTTAATTGTTTTAACTTACTCATGTAAAAATCGAAATATATATAAGCAACATAATCATACATAGGCTTGTATGTCCATTAGACCGTACCACCTTATAGGCAAAAAAAAAAAAAAAAAAAGTTCACCGTACACCCTCAAATATAAAGTATTTTAACAAGAAAATTTCGAAAATTTTTTTTTTTTGCCGAACGTAGGGGTCGCCATTTTATATTTTTCTTTATATCTTCGCCATTTACCGTCGGATCTTAAAGTGTTGTATATCAATGTTTTTTGTCTCGCGGAGACCGATGTTTTCCTCGAAGGAGCCATTGACCTCAAGTAACCGGTTCTAGTATAAACCCACCAGATCTCAGTTGCTACCACCTTAATGTACCACCCTAATATTTTAAAATGAAAGCTCGCAAAAAAGCAATAAACTTTTGCTAAGAAAGTATTCCAATAATTCCAGCGGAACTATTATTTTATTTTTTTTTTTAATTTTTTTTGTTGCCGAATGTAGGGCATTTTTAATTTTTTTGTCATATCTTCTGTATTTACAGTCGGATCTTAAAGGGTTATATATCAATGTTTTTGTCGCAATGATACCAATTTTTTACAAAAATCATTGACCTCAAGCACCCTTTTATACCACTTAAGGGGTAACACCTACGTAAAAAGCCTACATATATATAAAAACTACTTTTTCTTATTTTTTTTTATTTACGGAGTTGTGTTAACAAAGATTGGTTGTCACAAGATCTATGAAGGAGTACAAAAAAATATTTGTTTTACACAAAGTTTTACAAAATGATAGTATATTTACAATAGAGGTCTAAGGCACGCAGCATTATTTAATCAGTTTTTGGTGGATTTCTCTGAAATCTATAATGCATATGGAAAACTAAATTATCTATGGATGCGCGTAGGAGTTTTAGATAGGTCAAATACTTTTTGACTTAGAGCTGTTTCTTTACGAGAACGCCATTTACAGAGACCTTTGCAATGGTTCGTATGCCTATAATTTAACCAACTTTAGGTGGATCGCTCTGAAACATACACTTTATATAGAAAACTAAATTATCTAAAGAAAATCGTATAAGTTTTTGGGTATATTAATTTCTGACAAAACAGCGAAGTGTTAAAGTCAAAATATCTATTTTTTATACTCGTTAAGAAACAGCTCTAAGTCAAAAAGTATTTGACCTATCCAAAACTCCTACGCGCATCCATAGATAATTTAGTTTTCCATATGCATTATAAATTTCAGAGAAATCCACCAAAAATTGATTTAGTAATGCTGCGTGCCGTAGACCTCTATTGTAAATATACTATCATTTTGTAAAACTTTGTGTAAAACAAATATTTTTTTGTACTCCTTCATAAATCTTGTAAAAACCAATCTTTGTTAATACATCTCCGTAAATAAAGAAAATAAATATATAGGCTTTTTACGTAGGTGTTACCCCTTAAGTAGTATAAAAGGGTGCTTGAGGTCAATGATTTTTGATGTAACAAATTGGTATCATTGCGACAAAAACATTGATATATAACCCTTTAAGATCCGACTGTAAATACAGAAGATATGACAAAAAAATTAAATTGCCCTACATTTGGCAAAAAAAAAAATTAAAAAAAAAAATAAAATAATAGTTCCGCTGGAATTATTGGAATACTTTCCTAGCAAAAGTTTATTGCTTTTTTGCGAGCTTTCATTTTAAAATATTAGGGTTGTACATTAAGGTGGTAGCAACTGAGACCTGGTGGGTTAATACTAGAACGGGTTACTTGAGGTCAATGGCTCCTTTGAGGAAAACATCGGTCTCCACGAGACAAAAAACATTGATATACAACACTTTAAGATCCGACGGTAAATGGCGAAGATATAAAGAAAAAAATAAAATGGCGACCCCTACGTTCGGTAAAAAAAAAAAAAAACATTTTCGAAATTTTCTTGTTAAAATACTTTATATTTGAGGTTGTACGGTGAACTTTTTTTTAGGTACGGTCTAATGTCCATATATGGTTCAATATATGACCATAAATGCTCTCATATATGACCAAATATCTTCGGATAGAAATTTTGAGGGTATATGACCGCATATATATGAAATTTCAGATCCGAAGTGAAGTCATATATTGAACCATGTAAGGACATATACACTTAAAAAAGTTTGTAAGTTAAAATAACTGAAAATATCATTTAAAAGAAATGATATTTCATTTAAAAGCCGGTCTACTTAATTTTCATTTAAATTAAATGCTATTTGTTATTTATTTTTAAATGTTGATTAATCAACTGACACATCCGTAAGAAACAAATGATATAATCAGTTAAAATAAATGTCAAAATTTTACCTACCAATCCTTAAAAAATAAATGTTTTTTTTATTTATTTGAAATTACTTCCGATTTTGAATTTTTTTTTTTTTTTTTTAATATTTGTACAATACAAAATGTATGTATGCATATGAAGCTATAAACACTTTTTTATGAATGTGTTTGTATATGTATGTGTGTTTATGAAGTTCTTGTAAATTGTATTGAAAAATTTTGTATATATACAACCAATTTAAATAAAAAAAAAACAAATTGAAATTATTTGAATATTTTTTTTTTGAAACGACAGCAAACAAAATTTAAATTTGTAATAACTGTTACGGACACAAATAAACCACAAGTTTCCGTTGTGTGGGTAATTTTTTATTAAATTTCAAACAAATGAAAAAAATAAATGAAACTGAAAAAAAAATGGTAAATGATAGTAAATTATTTCGAATAAATGTATAAAAAAGTTAATATAGATATTTCTTTGAAAAATAAATGTATGTTCCTTTGTTTTTGAATGGAACGGAAAAACTTTTTTTATTAAACTACAAACAGTTAACTACATAATATTCTGAGTGTATGACCATATTAAAACAATTAAAATTTCTTTTAACCATGTATGATCATACACAAGTCCATCTGTGATCATGTGTGTTCACATATATTTCGACTTTTAAATAGGTATCTATTTCAGGAATACAGTTACTTTAAAAATCCAATTTAAATTTAAAATTTCCTGGTTTTCTCCGTCTGACGGTTAACAATGAACTGTTGATCCTTTTTTGTTAAAAACTGATAAAAAGAAATGATACCATTTTATAGTTTGAATAAAAAAAAGAAAAGAAATAAAACCTAAGCAAAGTGTCACGTGTAACCAGTAAAACTAATTTACACACTTAATTTCCAAAAAAAAAACAATACGAAACTAAACCCTCTTCCTAGCAAAACCAATTTTCTTATGGTGTATTTTTATAACCACCTATTTGCAATATTTAAAGCATTGTGTGGTCATAAAAATTTTGTTCTAATAACATTTACATTACAAAAAAATAAAAAAATAAAATGACAGAAAAATAAACTACAAATAAAAAACAAATAGAAAATAGACAGAATAAAAAACCTTCACAGTGAAAAACAAGTAAAATGTTAAAGCAATTTGTTTTCTTTTCCGCCTTTTGAATTGCAATTTTCCTTCCGTTTCCGTTTTACAGCTGGGGAGGGGAAAAAAACTACCACGGCCACTGCTTCTACTACATGTAAACAATTTACGCTTGTAACTGTGTCGAAGAGGTGGAAAGCAAACATGATTGTGCTCTGACTTGTAGCATTATCATCTTACTGGGATTTTTTTCAAAGATGTTTTGTTGGGGTTGAGTAATGGATTAGATTTCTTTTATTTAGTACGTTTGTTTTTTTTTTGTTTTTTTTTCTATAATAGTGATTTTCGCTTTTTTTACATAGTTTAATGGTGAAAAGTTTTCTATTGTCACGATTGCATTTTCCGGTTTTCCCTTATTGTTTGTTACACACACACAGCCACAAGGGAGGGGGGGGGGGGTGTGAGTTAAGATGTTGCTGAATCTTAGAAAAATATACCTGTTGTTGGTATTTTTTTTTTTTCACTTGAATTTTTCATTTTTGTGTTTCAATATTGTCTGAACATTGACTTCTAATGTGACCCTTGTGGGCTCATAAAATTCTTGTTGAAGGCCAAGTAACAAACACAAAAAAAGGGACAGGAGTTGAAGGTGGTAGACTTAAATGTTGTAAATTTAATAGCCCCAACGATTGTTGTTGTTTTTTCATGTTCTTTCCTTATTGTTTATTGATTAAGGGTGAGTGAACAAATTGATTTTATGTTATTTTTTTTAAGGTCTTCTCTATTTTTAGTTGGAATATTGAATTTTTTTTACCTTTTTTTGTATTTTTTTAAATAACAATTTGTATTTTCATATTTATTGCTATAGATTTTTAAGGAAAACCTAAATGTGTTTAAATATTACTTATTATTAACATTTACTTTTACATAACATTTATTATTGGTTGTCATTTATAAATTAATGACTTTATAAAAAATCGTACTCTAACACTTGATATTTATATTGGTTTATCTTTAATCTCAAAAAAAAAATAATAATTTTTGTTTTATATATATTTGGCATTTTTGGGCAAAGATATTAAGTGGATATATAAAAGAGTAACGTTACTGACTGATTGAGTCATCATCGCCTGTCTAATACAGCTTTCAGCTGCACTTATAATAATCCATGTATAAAGATACAAAATTTAGTGGCAAAAACAACAAAAACGCATGTAAAATAAACAAAATTTTGTAAATTTAACGAAAGTTTTTGTTATTTTAATATTTGTTATGTTGGAGCCCAAAATTTGATATGTAGGTTTCTGCTCCAGCACAGACATCCACTAAGACGGGATTTTTCGAAATTTAAATGGGAAGGAGCAAAAAAGGGGACGGCCTGCTCAAAACCTTTTGGCTGTGAGCTTAAATTTAAATATGCATTTCTAAGGATATGTTCTAATTCACTGCTAAGGTACATTAAAATTTCCACTACACTTGGAAAAAAAAGTAAGTAGAAAAATTTGTAAGCGGGGTTCAATCCTACTATTACAATTTTTGTACTGATTTGCAGTAAAAAAAAATTATAACATTCTTCTTCATTTACATAACCGAGCCATTAGGGCCTTATGTGGTTAATTAAAGCTACTATCTAAATAACAAACTTCTAGATAAATTATTTTATATTATATAAATTATATCCTAAATCCCTAACCGAGCACTAGCAACAAAGGCTATCGGCTCGTTGTATCGAAAACAAACCAGAGCCTCTGGTGGGAATCGAACCCACGACCCCCGAACTAGCTGCACGCTACCAACTAGAAAATCATATTGCTATTTACATTTTACAAATTACAGAATTTTTACAAAATTTGTACACATTTTTGTTGCTAATATCAGAAATCATTTTACAAATTTTTGAAAACCGATTTGTTAAAATAAGGAAAGAAAATACTAATTTTAAAAAAGTGGATATTGAAGAAAATGTTATTTCTAATTAAAACTTACACTTAAAAACTTAAATTGCCTTAAAATGTTACATAGGTTGAAAAAAGGGATCGGAAGTGAAGGTACCGACTCATGTCTAAATAGAACCAAAAAAAGTCTGTAATGGCAGCGGAAAATTTTGCTGTTATTACAGGAAATTTTGGTAATTTGAGCCCAGCGGTATTTTTTACTAATCTTAGCAATACATGTCTGCTGACGTGTAGTAAAATAAAATTAGTAGAAAAAATTAGTAGCCGCTTTTAAATTTTAGTAAACTTTTTGTAAAGTGGAATTTAAAATCAGTTAGCTAAAATCAGCAAAAAAAAATTTACTAAATATTATTAATATTAATACAATAAAATTAGTATAAAAAAAATTAATAAACGCTAGTAAATTTTAGTAAATTGCTGTAAACTGCAATTTAAAATAGATCTGCTAAAATCAGCAACAAATTTTACTAAATATTAGTAAAATGGAAGAAAAGTTAATAACCTCCATTAAAGATTGATAAAATTATGTACAAAGTTTTTTAAAATAAATAATATCGAATTAATAAAAATTTTTGATAAATATTAGTGAACTGAACTCAATGAATTGTAAAATATAGCAAAAATTTTATTTATAAAATAAAATTATTTAAATGCACTAATTAACTCAATTATTTTTAGATACACTTACTTGTTACACTTTAAAGCAGCTAATATCTTTTTAAATTGCCTTACGAATTTATATTTTTTTTTATTGAACAACGTTTTTTTATTTAGTTTATTTTTTTTTTAAATATTATAGACAAATTTAAAATAAAAACAAGTAAAAAAGGGCTAAATTCGGCTGTGCCGAATCTTTGAATACCCTCCACCAAAGGGGATGAAGATGATATCGTATATACTAAATTTTGCATGAACTGTAATATGAATATGTTTTGTCAATTTATGTAACGAACTTTTGTTATTTAGTTTTAGCAATGTTATTTACAGAGGTCTGCTCTGTTAGCGACTTTAACATTGTTGCTATTAACGTTAACTTAGTTATCATAGTATGTAAGACAATAAATGTAATCGAACAATAAGAAGACTTAATAACATTTTTACTTACTTAACAGAAAAAAAAACAAGTAAAAAAGGGCTAAATTCGGCTGTGGCGAATCTTTGAATACCCTCCACCATAGGGGCTGAAGATGATATACGTATATACTAAATTTTGCATGAACTGCAATATGATTATGTTTTGTCAATTTATGTAACGAACTTTTGTTATTTAGTTTTAGTAATGTTATTTATTTAGTTTTAGCAATGTTATTTACAGAGGTCTGCTCTGTTAGCGACTTTAACATTGTTGATTTTTACGTAAACACATATAGCTCTAAGAATGTTATTATTCTCTATGTAAGACAATAAATGTAATCGAACAATAAGAAGACTTAACATTTTTACTTAACAGAAAAAAAAAAATAGATATAGAAAAATTGTACAAATTTGTATGGAAAATTTAGAGGTACCTTCACATTTTCACTCATAACTTTTGAACCGCTTAACCGATTTTGCTCATTTTAAATACCAAACTGCTCGGGAGGATGTTCAATAATCTGGGTAAAAATAGGCACCCCCGCTTGCGTCTTCGCGTCGTGATCGTGATTTCAACAGACAGACAGACGGACATCGCTAAATCGACTTAAAATTGCATAAGGATCACAAATATATATACTTAATGGGGTCTTAAACCTATATTTCGACATATTACAAACGGAATGACAAACTGATATATACCCTCACCATATATGGTGGAGGGTATAATCAAAGGCTTAAAAAATAGTAACAACCTAAACGAATTTATCATTTTTTTTTTACATTTGCTAATTTTTATTTTGAAAAAATATTTTTAGTAAATTTTTTGGTTTGTAAGGTAAAATTTTAATTATTTTAAGGGCCGATTTATAAGAGGGCCGAACAATAAGTCCGTGATTTTTCGAACTTCCCTCGTAGTTATATGAAATGCAACACTGCTCCCATCAAGTACCACCTGTTAATAGACTACGGTCAAATTTTGAGCAAGTTCCGTCATTAACTTTGCGTTTAACAGCTGTTCAAAACATACAACCTCGTGGATTTTTTTTTTAAATGGAAAAAAGTGAATTTATTTTTTGCGGAAAAAAAAATGTCAATTAAACCAAAGAAAAGCTTGATAAGTACTATGGGGATTCTGCGCCATCGATTTCAATGGTAAAAAAGTGGTTTACTGGCACGGAAGATGCCGAATATTCTGGACGCCCAGTTGAGGTCTCTATACCCAAAACAATTGCAAAAATCCACGATATGGTGTTGGCCGATCGAAGATTGAATGTGCGATAGATTGTGAAAGACATAGGCATCTCACATGGCCCAGTGGTTTCAATTTTGAACGATCACTTGGGTATGAGAAAGTTTTCCGCAAGATGGCTGCTCACAATCGACCACCAACTAAATCGTGTGACAGCTTAGTTTCCATGGCAAAAGTCCATGAAGTAGACAACGAATTGACTCCTCCACAGTGGTATACTAACAGGTGCTACTTGATGGGAGCAGTGTTGCATTTTATATAACTACGAGGGATGTTCCAAAAGTCACGCACTTATTGATCTGCCCTCGTAGAACTAAAAAAGTTTTTAGTGGTTTTTAAAGTGCATGTCCTATTTTTGGGCATGGGTTGGTTGTGAAAATAATATTTCCTTCAATATCCACTTTTTTAAAATAAGTATATTTTTTTCTAATTTTAGCAAATCGGCTTTCACAAAAATTTGTCAATATTCTGTAAAAATTCTGTAATTTGTTAAATGTAAATAGCAAAAAAAAATTACCGAATAATATTTTTTTTACTAAAAATAAGTACAAAACAGTGAAGTGGGATTTAAAACGGTTTACAAATTTGTCTACTAACTTTTCTTTTTCTGAGTGTATATTTCTTACAGTATGCGCTAATTTGTTGATAAGGTGCATTTTGAAATTTTCACCAAGAATCTGCTAAAAGAAAAAGGGGATCAAAAGAAAAGTCTCCCCTTTAACGATCTGGCCAGACCACTATGGCTAGAAACCAGAAATTTAAAATATACTCGTAAGGTCCTCAAGGTATGAGCTAATTCACTGATAAAGTACTGTTTGGAATTTTCGCCTGGAACATGGTAAAACTTAAAGTTCAGAAAACGAAAGGTTTCTCCTTAACGGCTTTCGTTTTCTGAACTCTCATTTTTACCATGTGCCTGGTGAAAATTCTTAAAAGTACTTTGTCAGTGACTTAGCTCATACTTTAGGGAATACATATTTTAAATTTACACGGCCAGCCCAAACCGTTTTCGAAAATTTAAAGAATAAGTGGAATTGGAATACAAAAATTAGGAAACGAAATGAAATAGAACGGGGAACGAGAGCAATTAAAACCCTAGACAAAGGGAGCGATAAATAATAAAACAGGAAACGAGTGGAACTTAAACATTGGACAAGGGAAACGAAATTGAAATAGAAGGGGCAACAGGTAATATTGAAACACCAGGATAAAGGGTCAACGAAAATAAATGGAAATGGTAACTAGTGGAATTAAAACTCTAGACAAGGGGAATGAGGGGAATTGAAACACTATACAAGGGGGAGAAAATGGAATGAATCGGGAAACGAGTGAAATTTAAATACCAAACAAGTATAACAAAATGGAATAGAACGGGAATTAATTGTTATTGAAATAATGAACACATGGAACTAATGGGAATGGAACGAGCCATTTAGAAAACCCTTCTACCGGTAACTAGTTCTTTATATGGACCGACTTAAATTTTATTTAAAAAGAGCTTGTAATTGGATCAAAAAATGTATATATAAAAATTGATATCAATTGTATTATTTTCCTTAACAATGATAATGATTTTAATTGTTTGATTTCATTGATTAATGGTAGTGTTTTTTTTAATTTCATTGCAATTAATAATTAAACAATTAAAAACAAATTATTAAAAAAATATAATTTTATATTAAGCTAAATTTTGTCGTTTTGAACCGCCTCGTTATTTTACAAGATACCGGCCATTTTACAAAACGCCGAAAATAATCGAGATAGCTCAAAACGGGCAAAATTTTTGCTCTTTTAGAGTGTTAATATACTGCGAAAATAAAAATGGCCAGGTCCAGGAAAGATCCCGAGGGATGTAATTAAAAAAGCCTATGTAAAGCATTTTAAACAACCCCCTTTTTTCGATCAATTGTAAATAGTTTTTGAGGCATTAGTACGATTTCATTAGCATTAGTAGGCCAAAAACTAATGCCACAAATTTTTTGGCATTAGCATTATTCAACAAATGCTGAATGAAATTTGAATGCCAATGAAAAAATCCCAAGTATGAAAAATTTTAACCAAATATGTTCACATTTGCGACCAGTAGCTTGATTTGAAGATTTACAAAAATAAACGAAAGGACGAATAAACTGGAAAAGAGATTCAGAATGAAAGGCTAAAAAAATGGTAAACCTTGAATTCAGAACAGTTGTTTCAAACAAAAGCAATGTCTAAAAATATGCCAAAAAGTAAATTTTTGGACAATTTAATAAAAAGAACCATCCCCTGCGGGAAAAAAGGAGTCATTTGGAAATTGAGAACTGTCACGTGATATGTAGGTAAAAACAGGACCGATTCCGAAAATACATATCACGAGATAAGTGAAAAAAGGACCGGTTCCTAAAGTACCTACTGCGTGAATGGTGTAAAAGTCTATATCCATGATGGGTCTGAATGTATCAGTCCAGTGGTAGGTTAAAACAGGATAGGTTTCTAAAGTACCTATTACGCGATCGGTATAAAAAGTCTCTATCACGTATTGGGTCTTAAAGCCTCTATCATGTGATGAGTTTGAAAGTGACATGTCATAGAGGGCAATTGACCCCTTCCTAGGTCAAGTTACCTGTCCTTTTGATATAAAAAAACAGTTCCGTGACCGGTCCCTATCACAATAAACCGATCAAATGACGTATCCTGGGATAGGTCCTTTGCCCGCAGGTCTCCACATGTTTGAAACAAAAATTTTGATTTTTCTATTTTTTTCCACAGGAATTTTAAGCTCGATAAAAGTTTTTAAAAATTTTGATTATAAAGTGATACAGTTTTGTCGTTTAATGCTGTGCTCCATTATAATTTAACTGCAGTTTAAATTTTTTAAAGTTTTAAAAAACTCCAGATTTTCGCAGGCTCGGGGACCCAAAAGATGATCTCCGATCAGGCTGAAATTTCATACATATTGATTTTAGAGCTATTTATAACGATCCATACTATAACTGATATCGAAAATTCGCTTCAAACTCTTCAACTTAATGTAGCTTACTGCTTTAGCATAGAAAATGTTGGCGCGTACACTCACCAAAAAAAGTCTGTAATGGCAACTGAAAATTTTGCTGTTATTACGGGAAATTCTGCTAATTTGAGCCCAGCGGTATTTTTTGCTAATCTTAGCAACACATGTCTGCTGACGTGTAGTACAATGAAATTAGTAGAAAAATTAGTAGCCGCTACTAAATTTTAGTAGACTTTTTGTAAAGTGGAATTTAAAATCTGTTTGCTAAAATTAGCAAAAAAAATTACTAAATATTATTTATATTAGTAAAAAGCTTTGAATTTATTTTTCTTATCGAGCATCAAAAATTTTGATTATATTTTTTAAAAAACGAATTAACTTTTTTGTTTTAATTTGGTAATTTCTGTTTTGAAAAATATTTTGGTCAATTTTTTTTTTTACTTTTAAGGTTAAATTTTAATTGTTTTTAGGGCTTTAGAATTAAAAAACCTTTTTAGTGCTATTTTAAGTGGATGTCCTCTTTTTAGACATGAGTCGGTATCTTCACTTCCGATCCCTTTTTTAATTTATGTAACATTTTAAGGAAATTTAAGTTTGTAGGTGTAAGTTTTTATTAGAAATAACATTTCCTTAAATATCCACTTTTTTAAAATTAGTAATATTTTTTGCTAATTTTAGCAAATCGGTTTTCAAAAATTTGTAAAATGATTTCTGAAATTAGCAACAAAAATTTGTAAATATTCTGTAAAAATTCTGTAATTTGTAAAATGTAAATAGCAAAAAGATTTGCTAAATGATAATTTTTTACTAAAAATCAGTACAAAAATAGTAGAGTGCGATTGAAAACTGTTTACAAAATTTTCTACTAACTTTTTTTTCTGAGTGTAGGGTCAATAGGGAAAGTCTCTCCTTGTGTCACGTGCATAAACCTTTGGTTAGAAATCCAAGATTTAGATTATGTGCTCCTTGTGGTATGGACTTATTTTTTAAAAAGATAATTTTTGGAAAAAAGCCGAAAAGTGCCCCTTTAAAAACCGGTTCAAGCCCTTCAAGCTAGAAATTTGAAACTTGAAATTAAAACATCCACTACAAAAAGGTTTTAAAAAAAAAATATTTAAAAAGGAAAATCTTAATATAATTCCACAATTAAAACTACCGTTAACGAAGTACCGCTCTTTTAATCCAGTATAAAGTATTTTTTTTAAATAGTTGCACTCATACAGGATTATCATTAATCAAATCGACATTGCTGTGACAACCTACATGAACATTTTCATATGCAAAAGTAACACGACTGGCGACTACAAAAACAAAAAAACCCAAAAACCCACTTAGTTTTTTTTAACGAAAACTAAAATAAAATCTCAAGATATACAAAATTTTTTGCACTTGTTTAAATTATGAATATGTCTCATTTTTTAATGATAATTTTATTAATATTTTACATGTAATTAAAAATTTAATTTTTTACTTCATTGAATTGTGTATATGTTTTTTTCTTAAATAATTTTAAATTTAAGTACACCATTTCCACAATTGAATTGTATTATACCACAAATTAAATGCTTTATTGAAAATTTCTAAGGCCTTAGGTTGAGAATTTATTTGAAATCAAAAATGTTGAAAATTCTATTTGAATTTTCTTAGAACAGTATGTAAAGTACACAACAAGCATATGAATACTTGTAAAAATGCTGAAATAAAAAGTGAAACAAAGTTGTTTGATTTATGTACAGCAATTAATGTTTTTTCGTTGTTTTCACAAACCAAAAACCAAACTAAACGAACTCTCATCATGACCACCGTATGCCAACACTACTACAAACAAACAACAACAACAACAACAACAAAAACTATACAATGGCAACATTAAGGAAGGAAATGCGTTTGGCAAAGGACCACAATGATGATGATATGACCCACACATATAAATATGTGAACATCACCAAGGAAAACTTGAAATGTCTGCAGGTAACCTCCCCTCTACGATAACAATAAGAACAGAAAAAGTTTGAAATGACCCCCCCCCCCCCTCCCAAACAAACAATAAAAATCAAGTATACGTATTATCAAAATACCATGTTGTTTCATTAGCTGTAATCATATAACTTCGTATATAACTCGTAAAGTATATTTTTAAGCTTACAGCCGTATGCATAGACATTTAGATAATTCTTATAACAGTCTTATCAAGAAAATTAGTTGTTGTTTTGCATGTTAATTTAATTTATAAGTGTGTTAAAAAATCAACAAAATGTTTATGCATACGGCTGTAAGATTTTGATATTAAAAAAAAAAACAATTTTTTTATAAAATTTTGACAAACACAAGGGAATCAATGTCAGACTGACTTATTTTATTTTTTCTTAAGAGAAGTAACACAGGGAATTCTTCCTAGATGAGAGGTAATGAAAGGTGAATTGCTTCAAATATGGCAACACTGTAATTGCGCGAGATTATAAATTTTAGAATATTTGTTGCTCCCCATCTGATAGAGAGTTGGCGAAATTAAATTAGTATTTAAATTCAGTGATTTTAAGTGATATGGAAACACCGATGTAGGGCATAGCGATAAGTACACTCACCAAAAGAAATCTGTAACGGCAACTGAAAATTTTGCTGTTATTACGGGAAATTTTTTCTAATTTGAGCCCAGCGGTATATTTTGCTAATCTTAGCAACACATGTCTGCTGACGTGTAATAAAATGAAATTAGTAGAAAAAATTAGTAGTAAAATTTTAGTGAAATTTGAAGTCGTTTTGCTAAAATCAGTAAAAAAAAATTAATAAATATTATTAATATTGCTAATACAAATAGTAAGCGCCACTAAAATTAAGTAAATTGCTGTAAACTCAATGAGTTGTAAAATATTGGAAAATTTTAATTTATAAAAAAAAAATTATTAAAATGCACAAATTTACTCAATTATATTTACATAGATACACTTTCATGTAGGAAGCCTGGGGTGAAGTGTCTCCAAGTCACCACTTTTGTCGACTATTTTGGGTGACTTCTTCGTGACATATTCAACAAATCGTCTACACTTTTTTTATGCCTTTTTTTGCAGCTGCAAATCTGTGTTTCTTCTTGGTTTTTTTACTGTTTCATTTTGTTGAAAATACTTGCACATAGCTAAGTGCAAAATTAATGTTTTTTAATAAAAATATAAAAAAGTGAATTTAAAAGGTAAATATACTACATATAACTTGAACAAAATATATAATGAGCAAAAGCAATTACAAAAGACTTGTGAAACTGATTGTTTAGTTTTGTATAAAAATAACCAGGCGACAATTTTTAGTGAAAGTTGTAAACACAGAAATTTTGTAGATGAAGATTTTACGAAGTCTATGGAAGATTTTGTACAGTCTTTTGTAGATTTGTCTACTCCAAAATTAAATTTGCACGAAAAACTTATTTACTTTAATGAAATTTATAAAAAAAAATTGTATTAATAAAATATCTTTCTGAAATAAATGCAACTGTTTAAACTTGTTTTCCTTCCTAGGGTGGTAATCTAGTAAAAAGTTCCAAAAGTTTAGATTAGCATTACTAAAATGTACTAATGAATATCTGGTTCCAATGTCTACACCTAGTCAATAGTTGTGTAGATTCGCAATGACAAGCACATGTTAAATGTATACAGCAGAGAGCGTTGGGTGAGGTAGAATTAGTCAGTAGTACTGGTGACAAAGTCAATAGTAAATCAGTACAGTTTCACTATCGACATTTATTTCAGGTTTGTTACACTTTAAAGCTGCCAACTTCTTTTGAAATTGCATAACAAATTCGAATATACAAATTTATATATTTTTTTAAAGACCAACAATTTTTTATTGAATTTAAAAAATATTTTAGACAAAATTAAAAAAAAAATCAAAAACAAATTTATCATTATGTTTTAATTTGGTTATTTTTGTTTCGAGAAATATTTATAGTAAACTTTTTGGATTTAAAGGTAAATTTTTAATTGTTTTAAGAGCTGATTTCTTGATCTAAAAAAGTTTTTAGTGCTGTTTTAAGTTAATGTCCTATTTTCGAGCATGAGTCGGAGTATCTGCAATTTCGATCCCTTTTTGCCAATCCATGTAACATTTTAAGGCAATTTAACTTTGTATGTATAAGTTTTAATTATTAGAACAACATTTTCTTCAATACCTATGGAAAAATCGAAATATATATGAGCATACATGATCATACATGGGCCTGTATATGATCATACATGGGCATACATGATCATATACGTCCATACCTTGTTCAATATATGACCATACTTGATCTCATATATGATCATATATCTTAGGATCCGAAATTTGAGGGTATATGGACGTATTTGATCATATACGAGCATACATGAATAATATATGAGCATGAGCGCCCCGGTAGGCTAGTTGGTAGCGTGCTAGCTTATCAGTGCGGGGGTCGTGGGTTCGATTCCCACCAGAGGCTCTGGTCTGTTTTCGCTACAACGAGCTGAAGGCCTTCGTTGCTAGTGCTCAGTTAGGGTATTAATATATAATTTGTAATTATATGTTTAATAAAATAAATATATAAATAATATGAGCATGCATGATAATATATGCACATATATCACTATATAACCTCAAATTTCAAATCCGAAGATATATGATCATATATGAGATCATGTATGGACGTATATGACCATGTATGCCCATGTATGATCATATACAAGCCCATGTATGATCATGTATGTTCATATATATTTCGATTTTTAGATGGGTAACCACTTTTTTAAAAAATAGTAAATTTTTAATGCTAATTTTAGCAAATTGTTATTCAAAAATTTGTTAAATGATTTCTGAAGTCAGCAGCAAAAAATTGTGAATATTCTGTAAAAATTCTGTAATTTGCCAAATGAAAAAGGCAAACAAATTTACTAAATAATAATTTTTTTACTAAAAATCAGTACAAAAGTAAAAAAGTGGGATTGAAAACTGTTTACAAATTTTTTGTACTAACTTTTTTTCTGAGTGTATGAGGGATAGAAAATTCATACATATTATTTTTTTTAACTCATGTTTCTGTTGCTAAAGGATCGAACACGCAACGCAAGATTATAATTCTTAGAGATGATAATTCTAAGAAAAGTTGTTACCCTTCATCCGGAATTGTTGAATCTTTATGTTATTTTACTTTGGTGGGTTTACGTGCTATGGGAATGTATGAGACATAAAAACTCATATATATTATTTTTTCAAGTTGATGTGGACGTCGCTGGGGATCAAACCCGAAACCTTCTGTGTAACAGTCCTAACATCACCAACCATTAACCTAACATTAACCTAACAGTACACTACAACACCCACAAATATAATGATTCATATTTTTATACCCTTCACCATAGGTGGAAGGGTATATATAAGTTTGTCATTCCGTTTGTAATTTCTACAATATTGATCTTAGACCCTATAAAGTATATATATTCTGGGTCCATATGAAGAGCGAAGTTGATTTAACGATGTCCGTCTGTCCGTCTGTCCGTCTGTGTGTTGAAATGGGTTTTCCGAAGAACCCAGACATGATGAGGACTTGATTCTTTTTTATTTCTGTTACATGTGATCCATTTCTGTTTGCTATTAAAAATCAGACAGATCGGTTAATAAATGGCTGAGATATTAGCAAAAAACCAGGACTACCTCTAATTTTTCCAGTAAAATCCCTTTGTTTAATAAGAGTGTGAAGATAAATACGTAGGTTAAATACGTTTCACAACTATTGTGAATGATATAAATAAAAAATAAATAGTAGTGTCGCCAACTTTTTTTTGCCTAGAAAATGCCAAATTTGACAAGAAAAGCGCTGAAACATATGGAAAAATATAAATTTGAGATTTTACATGACATATTATTTTGGATTAAAATTTTTGGACATTTAAGAAAAAATAAATGGGGATACCTCTTGTTTGTGGAGAGCTATGAGGTAGTAGATTCCAACGATGTATTCATCTCCTTCAGAATACCATGGTGAAGGGTATATAAGATTCGGCATAGCCGAATTTAGCCGCTCTTACTTGTTAATCCTATTGTTATCTCTGACTGCAGGTCAGAGATGTCGTTGCCGCAGGGCAAACTTTGAGTAGTTTTTTTGAGAAAGTGTTTGTAACCATCATATATTTAGATGATCGAAATTATTTTTGGAAATAATTGCTAAAGAATTTTCCTCAGTGCTTTTTTACAAAGTACATACCATATGGATGAGTAGTATATGAAATTACAAGAGCCCCCCAAATTTTTTTTTGGTATGAGGTTTCAACAAAATTTTTGTTTGTTACTTTAACTTCAAAGTTTTGTAGTTAATGTTTCATATGACTATTGTTCAAACATTTATTTATGAATGTATATATACGTTTAGTTACTATATCTGTGCATTTTAGATCTTGTGACCATATCTATGCATACAAACTTTTAACAGTGTTACGGATTGTGCAATTGCAATTTTCTCCTAATTAGTTCATTTATCATCTTAAATTTTACTGTTAGGTAGGAAATGTTTCCTTAACTTTAAGAAAATTTTAACTTTATTTAAGTTCATTAGATAATTTTTTTTACTAAAAAACTAGGACTTAACTCCCTTAAAATAAGAAAATATTTTCTAACATCAAGTTAAGTGAAAATTGTCCTTAAATTTGACACTGTTTCTATGGTAAAGGTAATATATTTTACCATATATATATTTTAAAGTACTTACACTTATTGTGTAAGTATTTTCCCACTCTCGGAGGACTTTCGTTTTATGTGGACACTGCTCTTAACAAGCTTTTTGCTATACATTTTTGTCTTTATATTAAATGGAATTATTTAAAATATAAATTAAATTTCTTTAGCAAAAATGTAAAAAAAAAATAAAAAAAAATCGATTGTAGGATATCCCGAAACCTAATAAATTGTGACAAAGTCAGATCCTTTTTGTACACTTAAAAAAGTTTATAAGTTAAAATAACTGAAAATATCATTTAAAAGAAATGATATTTAATTTAAAAACCGGTCTACTTAATTTTCATTTAAATTAAATACCATTTGTTATTTATTTTTAAATGTTGATTAATCAACTGACACATCCGTAAGAAACAAATGATATAATCAGTTAAAATAAATGTCAAAATTTTACCTACCAATCCTTAAAAAATAAATGTTTTTTTCATTTATTTGAAATTATTTCCGTTTTTGTATTTTTTGTTTTTTTTTTTTAATATACTCGTACAATACAAAATGTATGTATGGATGTATAGACACTTTTTGTGTGAATGTTTTTGTGTATGTATGTGTATTTATGAATTTCTTGTAATTTGAATTAAAAAATTTTGTATATATACAACCAATTTAAATAAAAAAATAAATTGAAATTTTTTGAATATATTTTTTTGAAACAGACAGCAAACACAATTTAAGTTTGTAATAACTGTTACGGACACAAATAAACCACAAGTTTCCGTTTTGTGGGTAAATTTTTATTAAATTTCAAACATATGAAAAAATAAATGAAACTGAAAAAAAAATGGTAAATGATAGTAAATTATTTCGAATAAATGTATAAAAAAGTCAATATAGATATTTCTTTGAAAAATAAATGTATGTTCCTTTATTTTTAAATGGAACGGAAGACTTTTTTATTAAACTACAAACAGTTAACTACATAATATTCTGAGTGTAGTTAATTAATAGTTCTCCTTGAGAGAACTATACAAAGAGACGCCAAAAATGACACCCGGCATATACGGCTAAGGAACTTTGGGGGTCCTTTGTCTTCTTAAATTAGCTAATTTAAGGAAATTGGTACAAAAATACAAAATATCACAATTACATTTTTTTGTTATTATTGGAAAATGGGAAAATGTTATAACCCAGCAAAAACATTGTATCAAATACTTACCAGGCTATTTACTCGCTGAATTACTTTTGTTCGCGATGTCCAAAAAGTAATGGGTACTCATTATTTTTTGGCTGTTCGTAAGCGAGAGGGTAATGACTACCCATTACATTGTGTTTTTTGTAAGTGAGAAGGTAATGACCACTCATTACTTTTGGGACATCGCGAACAAAAGTAATAAAGCGAGTAAATAGGCTGGTAAGTATTTAAAACCCTGTTTTTGCTGGGAAGTTTATTTTATGACATTTTTAGCTTAAACTTTAATTGACAGATACGAACTTTATCTTTTTTTTATTGTTAAGTGAAAACAAAAATTGTTTTAGTGCCTTCGATAAATATAAAGTTTAATATGCGCAACGTCAATTATAGGAAAGCTATTATGACGTAATGTATAAAATGTGCTTGCGATATATTTTTTTTATTGTAGTCAGCAAACAAAATTAACGCAAATTCGAATTATTACCTTTTGCTAACAAAGTTTTAAAACATATTTAAAGCTACTTTAAGTTCAATATTTAAAACTGTCAAGATTAGATATGGGCAAGTGAGCGATTTTTGACTCACGAACCAAAAATTACAATCATGCACGATAATTTTTTTTTAATGGATTATTTAATTTGCTTTCTTAAATAATATTTTATTTTGGAAAAGAAAAATATTGAAAATTAGTTAAACGTTTTCCCACAAAAACTAAATATTTTCTTGATTTACGAAAAATTAAGTTTCTCTTAATTTATCTGAAAAAAATCCTATACCACAGTTTATTATTTCTCCAAAATAAGAAAACTTTTACTTGAAAAAAATAATATTTTATTAAAATTTTTAAACTTTATCTGCACTAAGTTGCAGAAAAATTTTCCCTAGAAATAGTTCGTCAGTTTCTAAAATCAAATAAATTTTTATTATTACATAGGAAAAAATTTATTACTTTTTGTTTTTAATTATCTGAACTAATTTTTAGGAAGCAATTCTTAAAAATTAGTAAGTAGAAGACTTAAAAACTGAATTGAAATTGTAGTTCAATAAAAACGTTTTCCGTTCCATTTAAAAATAAAGGAATATACATTTATTTTTCAAAGAAATATCTATATTAACTTTTTTATACATTTATTCGAAATAATTTACTATCACTTAACGATTTTTTTCAGTTTCATTTTTTTTTTTCATTTGTTTGAAATTTAATAAAAATTTACCCACAAAACGGAAACTTGTGGTTTATTTGTATCCGTAACAGTTATTACAAATTTAAATTTTGTTTGCTGTCTGTTTCAAAAAAATATATTCAAAAAAATTTAAATTTGTTTTTTTATTTAAATTGGTTGTATATATACAAAATTTTTCAATACAAATTACAAGAACTTCATAAACACATATACATACACAAATACATTCACACAAAAAGTGTTTATAGCTTCATATCCATACATAAATTTTGTATTGTACACTCAGAAAAAAAAGTTAGTAGAAAAATTTGTAAACGGTTTTCAATCCCACTATACTATTTTTGTACTGATTTTTAGTAAAAAATTATTATTTAGCAAATCTTTTCGCTATTTACATTTTAAAAATTACAGAATTTTTACAGAATATTTACAAATTTTTGTTGTTTATTTCAGAAATCATTTTACAAATTTTTGAAAACCGATTTGCTAAAATTAGCAAAAAATTTTACTAATTTTGTAAAAGTGGATATTAAAGGAAATGTTATTTCTAATTAAAACTTACACCTACAAACTTAAATTTCCTTAAAATGTTACATATATTTAAAAAGCTATCGGAAGTGAAGATACCGACTCATGTCTAAAAAGAGGACATCCACTTAAAATAGCACTAAAAAGGTTTTTTAGTTCTAAAAATCCGCCCTAATTAAAATTAAACCTTAAAAGTAAAAAAAAAATTGACCAAAATATTTTTCAAAACAGAAATTACCAAATTAAAACAAAATGATTAATTCGTTTTTTAAAAAATATAATCAAAATTTTTGATGCTCGATAAGAAAAATAAATTCAAAGCTTTTTACTAATATTAATAATATTTAGTAATTTTTTTGCTGATTTTAGCAAACAGATTTTAAATTCCACTTTACAAAAAGTCTACTAAAATTTAGTAGCGGCTACTAATTTTTCTACTAATTTCATTGTACTACACGTCAGCAGACATGTATTGCTAAGATTAGCAAAAAATACCGCTGGGCTCAAATTAGCAGAATTTCCCGCAATAACAGCAAAATTTTCAGTTGCCATTACAGACTTTTTTTGGTGAGTGTACGATTATACTAAAAAAAAAACAAAAAATACAAAAACGGAAATAATTTCAAATAAATAAAAAAAACATTTATTTTTTAAGGATTGGTAGGTTAAATTTTGACATTTATTTTAACTGATTATATCAGTTGTTTCTTACGGATGTGTCAGTTGATTAATCAACATTTAAAAATAAATAACAAATGGCATTAAATTTAAATGAAAATTAAGTAGACCGATTTTTAAATTAAATATAATTTCTTTTGTATGATATTTTCAGTTATTTTAACTTACAAACTTTTTTAAGTGTATAATTTCCAAAAGAATTGAAAATTTTTTATTTAATATAATTGTTTTGTTTTTCCTAAAATCAAGAAATATTACTTAGGAAAGATATGAGCTATTTCAGAGTATTTAAACTATTTTATTTTTATCCAAACATAGGAATTTTTATTAATTCTAAGAAATTTTTTTTAAGTTTTAATAAAATTTTACTTAAATTGAAGAACATTTTTAAACTTTTTTAAAAGAAATTTTGGATTAATTTTTATTTCATGTTTTTTTTGGAGTGCGAAATTACAATGCGTAACACTGTGCATTGATGACTCGTTTATGATTTCTTTTTTTTTTGTTGGTCGGTTGTTTTATGTCTGTGCTTTGGAATTTTTCCATTTTTTTTTTGTTGGATAAACGGTTACTATGGTATTTAAATGTATGGGTACAACAAAGTCCTGTTTTTCTCATTGCCACATTGTTTTGTGGTATTATGATGCGTTGTTGTAGAATTTTAGTTCCGCTTTAGTTGTTACAAAAAATAAAAGGAAACCTATTCATACCAACTCATTTATGCTAACAGTGTATTTTGTGTATGCTACCATTATGCGTCCATATTGCGGTGTTAGTTGCTTTGGGATACCCGTGAAAGTGGGGGGAATGGAAACCATGTCTGTGTGTGTGTGTGTGTTGAATATGGTGACAACTGTAGCATATATTCTCTAGGATGTTGGGGCGTTAAAGAAGTGTTCGTGTGTGAGTGTAAAAATGTTGGTAATGATTTATATTGCATTTATTAAATGTTTCAACAATCTTTTTTATTAAAAAAAAATGTGTATATATTTTGTACGAAACCAAACATACAGTCATTTCAGGCGTATATAAATAACGTATATGAACATTTTATGGTTTTGAGAATAATTTAAATGTAGTAAAAGGTTTGGAAAATTATTTACGATGAAATTATAATTAAAATATTTTAATTATTATTTTTGTTTTTCTTTGTATTACAAAAACACACCCACTTAATAAACGATGTTAAACAATTAGAGGAGAATTTCAGAAAATATTTGTATACATTAAAGGCTGCCACCCAAGTGCATGCAGTTTTATTTCATTTTCATATATTTTCACTATTATTATTATTATAGAAAATTTTATTGTTAATTGAACTCAATTGTTCAATTAAAATATATTAGTACACTGAAAACTATTTGTTTATTTGTATCATTTTATATTCAATAGTTTTCTTTAAAAATTGAGTACATTTTGATTGATCATTTCTATTCGTTAAATGATTAAATTAAATACAGCCTCAATATGTCTGGTTGAATATGAAAGTTATTTAGTTCGTATGAAAAAAAGTGAATAAATTTATTCAATAAACGCGTGTTCAGTTCTGAGCACAAATTGTGTGTCTTTGATAATAAATTGTAAATGAATGACAATGTTATCGATACATTTTATATTAATATAAAATATAAAAACAATTTTTTATTAAAGTGTTTAATAAATTGTATTGCTATGGGCAAAATTAAATCTATAAAAATGTCTAATTTATTGTATTTTATGTTTTCAAATAACAAATTGACTAAAATGTCGTTTTTTTTAATGTATACACTTTAAATATTAACCCATTTTACACTGCCTAGCATACAGCTACACTCAGAAAAAAAAGTTAGTAGAAAAATTTGTAAACGGTTTTCAATCCCACTTTTCTATTTTTGTACTGATTTTTAGTAAAAAAATTATTATTTAGCAAATCTTTTTGCTATTTACATTTTACAAATTACAGAATTTTTACAGAATATCTACAAATTTTCGTTGCTAATTTTAGAAATCATTTTACAAATTTTTGAAAGCCGATTTGCTAAAATTAGCAAAAAAAAAATACTAATTTTAAAAAAGTCGATATTGAGGGAAATGTTATTTCTAATAATTTAAACTTATAAATACAAACTTAAATTACCCTAAAATCTTACATAGGATTAAAAAAGGGATCGGAAGTGAAGATACCGACTCATGTCTAAAAATAGGACATCCACTTAAAATAGCGCTAAAAAGGGTTTTTTAGTTCTAAAAATCAGCCCTAAAAACAGTTAAATTTAACCTTAAAAGTAAAAAAATAAAATTGACTAAAATATTTTTCAAAACAGAAATTACCAAATTAAAACAAAATGATAAATTCGTTTATGTTTTAACAATTTTTAAGATTTTTAAGCCTTTAATTTTTTTTTTATTTTGTATAAAACATCTTTTAAAAAATATAATCAAAATTTTTGATGCTCGATAAAAAAAATAAATCTTAAACTTTGTACTAATATTAATAATATTTAGTATTTTTTTTTTTGCTAATTTTAGCAAACAGATTTTAAATTCCACTTTATAAAAAGTCTACTAAAATTTAGTAGCGGCTACTAATTTCATTGTACTACACGTCAGCAGACATGTGTTGCTTAGATTAGCAAAAAATACCGCTGGGCTCAAATTAGCAGAATTTCCCGTAATAACAGCAAAATTTTCAGTTGCCATTACAGACTTTTTTTTGGTGAGTGTACTTTCAAGACCCGCTAAATTTAGATAAATAAATAAAAAATCATGTTATAGTTTAAAGTCTTGGATATACAAATAAATTAAAAAATTATCAAAGTTGTTTGTCATGTATGGGTGATCCAAATACAAATATATTTTTAAAAATTAAATAAAACGAACTCGACTTAGTTTCTTTGGATACACTATAAAAAATGCTTGTAAAATTACTACTATAAAATGGGCAAAGTTTTATGTAATATTACGAAAATTCTGTAAATATAAACACCAAATGCGTAAAACTTTTTTGTGCACACTTTCACATACAATAATACACACACGCAGTATTTTTAGACACTATGTGTTTACAATTAAACACATTATGCCTAAAATTAGTATTATTTTGTTGAATAAAAATTTTACGCTCAGTTTGTAAATATACTAACTTATTGTGGTAAAAAAATGATGACATATTGAAATTGAAAAAAAATTCTAAAACATTTTCAAAATTTAAAAATAAAACTTTTATTTTTTTTATTCTTTTTTTTAGTTTCAAAACTAAGGGTGCCCAGGCCCTATGCACTTGATGCTCATTTGTTTTTGTAAAAGCGCTTAGCTATAGACTGTGTGTTTTAATACACATAGAGCACTCAGCAATAGCAATACGAAACACACAAACAACTTTGTCTTATTAGTTTTTTTTTGTCGTTCTTCACTGTATACACGCAAGTGCAAAGCAACAACACTTTCGCATGCTTTGCTGGTAAACATCAGAGAACTGCAAAATCAACTTTTTTCTTAATTTAATCATACACAAAAATTTTTGTTCACATTTAATAATTCAACAAAATTCACTGTAGAATAAAATCAGCATCATGTTACTGAACGCGTAATTGGGATCAGTGTGAATCATCTGTCGATTATGTTTACTGCAAATTTAATCACTCAACAAAAAGTCAGCGTTGAATAAATCATAATTAAAATAAAATAGAAACACATTTCATAAATGATATTGTTTACATTAGGGTGGGACTTAAATCCGCTTTTTTAGAATTTTTATTAGTAATAAAAATATTCTTCTTTGTGAAATATAAATATTTTTTTGGAAAAAAATTTAGGTCAATATCTCAGGCTTGCCTAATCCGGAAAAATTTATGTATTGTCTAAATTTTTTCGTCTATTTTGATTGGAAAATTAGCAATATTTAACTTTAACCGGATTGGGCGAGCCTGCGATGTCGACCTAAATTAAAAAAAAAAAAAATTCTCAAAGAACAATATTTTTGGTATTCCTAATAACAATTCTAAAAAAACGTATTTTAGACTCACCCTAATATACATATAACATTTATGAAATGTGTTATTACAAAACCACCCCCTTTTTATAGATAAGAAACTATTTTGTTTTAATTATGATTACACTCATACACGTTGTTTGTTGTTTTTTCTGATTTATTCTACATCAAAATAATTATTGTTGGCTGGAATGAACAGAATAAAATCAATGGTTTAACAACGACCGATGATTATAAATCAGTGACAAAACAATTTGCACGTCGTTTGATTGATTTTAAATCTTCAACAAGTATATTCAGCGTTTGAACGCAAACACATATTTATTCTTGTGTTTATTGCGTATGAACGTTTTGCAATCAGCAAATGCAGTTCTCTGGTAAACATTGACGACAGCGTAAATTTAATTTTCAATTTTAAAATTTGATTTAAATTTTAGGCACTTTTAATGTAATTTTACTTATTTTGTGTTCATCGATTTACGCATAATGTGTGTAATTTTTTTCATTAACGCACTCAGAGTAAATTTACCCAACTTATAAAGGGTGTCCCAAGAAGAACGCAATTTTTAAATCTGGCAACATTCGAAGTGAACAATGCATTCTCATTGTGAAATTGTTTTACCAAAATGGTGAAAGTTTTGCGGCTACAGTTCGCTAATTGCGATCAATTTGGGGTCACAATAATGCTCCAAAAGAGTCAACTGTAAAGAGATTAATGGATAAATTTGCCGAAACTGGGTCTGTTAGTGATGTAAAGACAACAACGCGCCATCGACCAGGTCGATCGACCGAAAATGTCGCAGCTGTACGTGATGATGTCGCTCAAACTCCATCCACCTCAATTCGACACCGAGCTCAGCAAATTGGTGTCTCCAAATCCACTTTGCAGCGAATTTTGACGAAAAATTTGCATCTTCATGCATACAAAGTTCAATTGACTCAGGAACTGAAGCCAGCTGACCATGGACAGCGAAGGGAGTTCGTTAATTGGGTATTGGAGAGACAACATGAAAATGCTGATTTTGCCGATAAAATCATCTTCAGTGACGCATTTGGGGTGAGGAAAATCCTCGAGTGATTCACGAGAAGCAAATGCATCTTCAACGTGTCACTGTGTGGTGTGGTTTTTGGGCTGGAGGAATCATTGGACCTTTTTTTTATGAAAATGAGGCATGTCAAGCGCAAACAGTCAATGGTGTTCGGTATCGTGAAATGATAACCAGTTTTTTCTTGCCTAGAATTGAAGAAATGAATGTGGAGGGCATGTGGTTCCAACAAGACGGCGCCACATGTCATACAGCCAGAGAAACAATTCAATTGCTGTATCAGTCATTTCCCGGTCGTGTTATTTCGCGTTTTGGAGATCAGAATTGGCCGCCTAGATCGTGCGATTTAACACCATTAGATTTTTTTCTTTGGGGTTTTTTTGAAGTCGATGGTTTACGCGAATAAGCCGAAGACGACTCAAGCCTTAAAAGAGGAAATTGGACGCTGCGTTAATGAAATACCGCAGCATTCATGCAAAACGGTCATTGAAAATTTCATTAAAAGATCGCGTGCATGCCAGCAAAGCCGCGGCGGCCATCTGCACGATATATTGTTCCATACATAACCTCATTCTCTCTACTTTACGATATAATAAAGTTTCACGATTTTTTTTTAAATATCTGTGTTTTATTTAAAATTTAAAAATTGCGTTCTTCTTGGGACACCCTTTAGTAGGAGTACAGTTTCCTACTATAAGTTGGATAAATTTTAACAGAAATTAATTAGAGTGTATATTATGGCTTTATTAGAAATAAAAAATATTCTCATTTTTTATGAAACAGGGTATCATTCATGTGACTGCCGCGGCTGGCTTTTCAGTAGATCATCCTCTCAGTCTAATTTGCCAAGACTTCTGGGTTCATCTTTCGAATGGCACGGACCACATTAGACTTTAGGTTGTGGATCGTTTCTGTATTACTCGCATAGCATCGGCACCCTACACACAAAGAAAACAGATTCATTGTGACAACGAAATGGTTTGGTTGGAGCTACCGACATATTTGTTTGTACCGACCGAAATTCGGTTACTACAAATGAATTTTAGTTGAAACCATATATTTCAATCGGACCAGGAATACATTTGGTTAAGCCATCCGAATAATTTGGATGCTGAAACCAAACTATTTAGTTGGCAAGAAATTCGGTTGTCACAATAAAACTGTTTTGTATGACGGCTGATAACAAATTAGTGCGCAAAAGATTGATTTTTTGATGAGTTGCGTGACATGGTGTGACAAGTTTATATCTTCCATAAACATTTTGTAATCTTAGCTCTGTAGCGCTTGCCCCTTATTGAAATGGCATTTCCAGCAGCATTTTCGAGAAAAAAATTGGCCAATGATGCCAGCAATCTAAAATCCACACCAAACTGTGAATAAATTGGCTAATCGACAATGATGTGCTGGCTTTGTGATATTGAGATGCGACAATTTTGTTTGTTGACATAGCCCCCGAGATGAAAATACGACTCGTCAGACAAGATGATTTTGTCGGCCAAATTCGATGTCCGATGGAAAAGAAGTAACGAAGTGGCTGGTCGTTTGCCATCACACAGAAAACATTATTGTTAAAAAAAATTGCAATTAATTTTTTTTTTGATTTTTTGTTAATTTTTAATTAAAAGTTTAATCATATTAATTTAATTTTTAATTGATAATGAGTTGGTGTAAAAAATATTCTAGTTTACAATAAATACTATTATTTATGTATATCTAAACTTTTATTACAGTTATTTAAATTGCAAAATTGCATCATAAATGTTTATTGAAAATATTTTTAATATTAAGCGTATTAATAAAAGCGTCATAACTTAATTTTTTTAAGAATTTTTTTTTTAAATTTACACAACAACATAGTCTATGTCATCAGAGTGTATACACATCAGTGTTGCCAGATAAGGGGTTTTGGCTTCAGATTTGAAAATTCATTTCTGATAGATTTTTTTAGATTGATAATAGAAAGCTATTTCTGCTAAATAAATGACGTATTGGCTTTAATGCAGAGCTTGATAATTAATTTTTTTTTATATAATTAATTTTATGAATCTATGAAGAAATTATAATCGCTTCATATCAATGATTCAATTTTGACTCGATTGAATAATTTGTTTTGTGATTCTGTTCGAAAACGATTTTTGGTTATTTGATTTGTTAAAATTTAATCAATTTGATTGCTTCTATGAAAAGAATCAACAAAAATTTAATTGATTCTCTGAATTTGATATTAATTGAATAACGTAAAAAATTATTCAAACAATTAACAGAATTCTGCAAATCGATACGTTAAAAATTAAATTATGTTTTTAAAAGTATATTTTAAAATTAAAAAAAAAATGTTAAAACTTGAATTTGACTGGAAAATCTATTTTAAGACCACCTTATTTTTGGTTTTGTCATCATTTGTTCAACACTGCAAATTTTATTTGCCCCATGCTTTTCCGAGGCTTTTTGAACCGCCCTATTATATTATTTTTAAATTGCAAATCCAACTAATTAAAGTGTCTTGCCAGCGCTTTACAATTTGTATTTCTCTGACTGGGTATTCTTCAAAACAACCCTGAATATTCGGATTCTTGTAAAAAATTGATTTGTTTTATATTGAAGTTTCTTAACACATCCGTATTAATAATTTACACATTATACAATATAAATATCTGTACATATTTTTTTTTTTTTTTTGAATTTTGCAAAACTTGAATTATATACATATTTTTGTATGCAGTTATAAATTATGTAATATTAAAATTTTACAGTTATATTAAAAAAAAAAAGTTTATTGACAGTTTCCTGCCATATATGACAGAATTAGGTGGAGTATTATAAAAATGACATTAACGAAAAAACAAAATTGCATGATATGATGGAGACGATTACTGACTGTGTCGCGTTTACAACGCTCGAAACAATTGTTGCTCATTTATACATAAATATTTATTATTTGTTTTATTTGAATTTTTTTATTTTATTTTGCAAATTTGTTGTAATACAATTTATTTGCCACTATTATTTGCTCTTGTTGGAAGCAATAAAACGCCTATTTGCATTAGAAATACAACACCTCCATGCAATGAACTTTGATATGCAGAAAAAAATTAAAAAAACCAAAAATTTGCAAGTAGGCTTGTTTGTAGGTATAGGGAGAGAGAGTGAGAGAGGAAATTAAAAGTTAATAAAGCAATTGAATTTCATATTTGTTAGAAATAAAAGTTCGCGAAAAAAGGGTTACCGATCAAGGGAATTTTGCACAAATTCGGAGATTTTAATTAAGCAATAATGAGATCAAGGAAAACGGACAAGGAAGTTATAAAAACAAAAATCGCGTAAAAAAATAATAATCGCCTATATTTCAAAACCCAACACAGCTAAAAAAAATTTTTGTACCATTAATAAAAAAAAACCTTCTCTCGATATTGAAACGAAGTTTCGACGTACATGGCTGGATTTTAAGATCGCGATTTTCTCTAAAACCAAGCATCTCAGAGAGAAAAGGACTTTTATTTCGAATATCGTCCGTATCTCAAAAACTAATTTCATGAGATAAATCAAAATGGTCAATAGTTTTGAGCCAAGGAAGTCATATTGAAACCTCCCTAAAAATAAATGCAAAAAATCCCTTAACCCTTAGGGTTATTGGCACTTATAATTGTCCAAACAAAATACCAAACAAAAGTGATTTCTAGATAAGGATTGGGGCAACAAAAATGTAGTGGACGGTAAAGGTCTGGGTCAGGATGCAAATTATGAATGATACACTTAACGGGACCTCTCGTTAGTTTCAGAGTGGGGTCGTACAAATAGGGTGGATTTTAATGCACATAAAACCCAATGTTGTATGATGACTCATGGGGTTGTGGAGTCTCCAGCGTCATCTGTTCAATTGGAGGGTATCGATATTGAGGAATCGAAAACTCTTGATGTTCTAGGCATGAGAATCCAGTGTGATATCCGTTGGAATTAACACGTTTTTGAAGTGTCGAGAGCGCCCCGGTAGGCTAGTTGGTAGCGTGCTAGCTTATCAGTGCGGGGGTCGTGGGTTCAATTCTCAAAGAAGGGCTTCGGCGCATATCATTGGACTGAAGCAATGCGGGCTGTGTGACACTTTGCTGAGATTAGAGAACTTATCCCTCGGGCCCGCGTTTTTGTTCGGAATACTTCCTTGTCCAGTAGAGCCTATCCCTTTGTGGTCGTTTGTCCAGTGGACCAAACAACACATTACAGGGAATATTCGTTTATAAGTCGTATGTAGAATAAACTACCCGCAGAGGTCTTTCCTGACAACTATAATATAAAAACTTCAAGCAAATTGACGTAATGCTTATTTCTGAAACCCATTTAACCCTGAGAAGTTCATTTTCAATTCGCGGGTACACAATGTATGATACTAAGGACCCAAGAGGCAGGTCATGTGGAGGATCAGCTATTCTCATTAAATCTAGATTAAAACATTTTCTTATGTGTGATCTTTGCGAAAATTATCTTCAGGCCACTACTATATGTTTTGAAGAATTCGATAAGAACTTAGTGATTTCGTCAATTTATTCTCCCCCCAGATCCTCCATAACGGAGGATCAGTACACAGTCTTTTTCGAATCATTAGGACCGCGTTTTCTGGCAGCTGGAGACTATAATGCCAAGCATACATTCTGGGGGTCACGGCTTGTTACCCCTAAGGGCCGTGTTTTGTTTAATACAATTTCTAAGCTGGGTATGGATGTGATCTCTAGTGGAGAACCCACGTACTGGCCAACGGATTGTCGAAAAATACCCGATCTGATAGACTTTGGAATAACAATGTCTATTGCGAGAGAATTGGTCCATGTAGAACCATTATTGGATCTCTCATCTGATCACATACCTACAGTTGTTACTATTTTAAACCCCCGAGGAATTGTACCCCCCTCTGGTGACTTAGCACTGACAGGCAAAACAACAGATTGGTTGAAGTATAAAAAATTTATCAGTACACATTGCTCGGAAAACATACCGCTTAGAACACCGGAAGATATCGACCTCTCGATTCAAAATTTTGAACTAAATCTCAAACTTGCTGCTCAACTTGCTACCAAACCCCCCCGACACAACAGACAAAATATTATTTTGTCTGCCGATGTCGAACGACTCTTAAATGAAAAAACAAGAGCTCGAAGAGAGTGGCAACAGCACAGATCTCCTCAACTTAAGGAACGGTTGAAAGAATGCACTAAAAAATTAAGAAAGCTACTTGAACATAAGAGAACTGCTTCATTAAACAGATATCTTGAAAATTTAGATCCAACATCAAGAACTGATTACTCATTATGGCGTGTAACGAAAAATTTAAAAAGACCTGTCTTATGTAAGCCTCCTTTGAGAAAATCAGACGGAGGTTGGGCTAGAAACGATACTGAAAAAGGAGATCTGTTTGTAGAACATTTAAGAAAAGTATTCACGCCAAATATAACAAGTTCTGTAACAGAGTTGCCACCGATTTTACCCCAGCACCGAGCAGCTACCCGATTAACGTTTGAGATGAGAGAGGTCGAAAAGGCTATTTTTGAACTAAACCCCAAAAAAGCTCCCGGTATCGATGGAATCGGTAACAGGATGCTCTTGGAGTTACCCCGTATAGCATTAAAGATAATTCTCTTTATTTTTAATGCTATTATACGCCTTGAATACTATCCCCCAGAATGGAAAGTTTCACTCGTTAAAATGATACCCAAGCCAGGCAAAGATCACACAAAGGTGGAATCGTATATGCCTATAAGCCTATTATCCAATTCGTCAAAGCTGTTCGAGAAAATCCTAATGGAAAAGATAACTGTTTATGTGGAACAAAACAACTGTATTCCATCACACCAATTTGGCTTCAGGAGAAAACACAGCACCATTGAGCAAGCCCACAGGCTAGTTACTGTTGTCAGAAAAACGTTCGAGGAGAAAAAATACTGCTCTGCCCTTTTTATCGACGTTTCACAGGCTTTCGATAAGGTTTGGCATGAAGGTCTACTGTTTAAAATAAAACTTTTGTTACCAACAAATACTCACAAGCTACTCAAAAGCTATATAACAAATCGAAAATTCACTCTTGCTGAAAAAAGTTTTGTCAGCTCTCCTCAAGATATACAAGCCGGAGTTCCACAAGGTAGCATTTTGGGTCCTCTGTTATATATCATTTATACTTCAGACATGCCATTAGATATTAATACCCACACATCGACTTTCGCTGACGATACTGCAATCTTAAGCGTCCACGATGACTCAAAAATAGCGTCTAGAATGTTACAGACTCACATTTCACAATTGGAAGCTTGGTTGGATAAGTGGAGAATTAAGGTGAATGAACAGAAATGTATCCACATTACTTTCACACTGAGAAAAGAGACGTGTCCACCCATTAAAATTAATAATCTGAATATACCCCAACACACATGTGTGAAATATCTCGGTATTCACCTTGACCGTCGACTCACGTGGAAAAATCATATAGATGCGAAAATAACTCAGATGAGGCTAAAAACTGCTCAACTCGCTTGGCTTACTGGCAAAAACTCTAAACTAGGCCTGGACTGCAAATTACTCATTTACAATTCGATCATGAAACCCATATGGTGCTACGGAATTCAGCTCTGGGGTACTGCCTCTGCGTCCAATATAGGGAAAATTCAGAGAATGCAAATTAAATTCTTGAGGACGATCACGAACGCACCCTGGTATGTTAGGAATTACAACATACATAAAGACCTGAATGTACCCCTGGTCAAAGATGAAATTATTAGACACTGTCAACGCTATTTAACAAAACTGGAAACACATCCCAACATACTAGCCCGTAACTTAACTGATAATCACGGCCACCAGCGTCTTAGGAGGAGGGACACTGCGGATCTGGTCCGCTAATAATAAGGGGAAATAATGGTCCCAGTTGAACCACATAACATTAGTCTGGCACTGGCTGGACTCAACAATTAATATTTAGTTTTAAGATTTGGATAATTATTGTTAGTTCACAGTTTTTAAAAGTGAAGATTCAATAAATAATATAAAATATGGAAAAAAAAAGTCTAATATCCAAAAACACTACTCCCTCTTTCCTCCTCCTCATAATCTATTTTTCTGACATCAACATAATGCACTGCATTTATAGGGGACAATCTCTGAGTGTTGATACGTATAAAAAAAAAACAAATTAATACCTGTTTCTGTTTTTCCCTTGGTTAAATGGAATTCTTTACTTAAGAGGTAAAAAGAAAAAATTTTGACAAGCGAAATAAAGGTCCAGGAGGGATCTATGGTGGCAAATTTTTTTAGCGTACCTATTATTTAATGTTTACACTGAACGTGGAAAAAATTTGGCTAAATGTACAATTAAGAAAAATTTTTATTTTGGTGATATTTTCAATTTTAACTGAATTTCTAGCCAATCGAATGGTTCGGTTGTGGTAAACGAGTTTGTCGTTTGTGACAACAGAAAATCAATTGACACATGAGTAATTTGACTGTGACAAAAGTATTTCGGTTGCATCAATAACAGTTCAGTAGTTACATCAGAAAAATTGTGTTGCTGCAACTGAACCATTCGATTGGCAACAAATGCGGTTATCAGCACTTATCTCTTCTCTTTGTGTAGAGATGAGATTGATGTTATTAAAAGCCTCTTCTATGTCCAAGAAAGCCATCATGACGTATTATTCCACCGTGAAAGACTTTTAGATGGTACGGACAATTTTATGCAGAGCAGTCTCCTTTTACCATCCCATCATCATCAATATGGGTGCTCCAACCATAATGCACGATGTTAATTGTAAATAAAACAAAAAGTTTTCAGAGAACTATCTTAATATTTTTTATTATGTAAGAAGGATCTATGACAATTATTTGTGAAGCAAAATATCGGCCAACTGCTTGCCACCTTCAGTGGCATTATTCTATTCGATGGTCCATATTTTTAATGACTCTCGAGACAAAATTATCTTCAGCGACGAGGCACACTTCACCTCAATGGTTTCGTTAATAAGCAGAATCGCCGCATTTGAGCAAATAAGAATCCACGAGTGATTGTTGAAAAGAAGATGCATCCACAGAGTGACTGTTTGGTGCGGTTTATGGGCTGGCGGCGTCATCGGGCCGTACTTCTTGAAAAATGAGGTCGACCAACCAGTTACCGTGAATGGTGTTCGCTATCGCGAGATGATAACGGACTTCTTGTGGCTAAAAATTGAGAATATGGACCTGGAAGATATGTGGTTCCAACAGTATGGTGCCACTTGCCACACAGCCAACGAAACAATGGCTCTTTTGTGCAAGAAATTCAATGACCGTGTTATCTTACGTCATGGCGATGTTAATTGGCCGACATGATCATGTGATTTGACACCGTTGGACTTCTTTTTTTTGGGGATATTTTAAAGAAAAAGTGTACGTCAATAAGCCAAGATTCGAGCGCCCCGGTAGGCTAGTTGGTAGCGTGCTAGCTTATCACTGCGGGGGTCGTGGGTTCAATTCCCACCATAGGCTCTGGTCTGTTTTCGCTACAACGAACCGAAGGCCTTTGTTGCTAGTGCTCGGTTAGGGTATTAACATATAATTTGTAATTATATGATTAATAAATAAAATAAATAAATAATAAATAAACAATAAGCCAAGAACAATTCAAGAGCTAAATGATGAGATAATTCGTCACATTAACGACATTTAACGTCAAATATGTCTTAGAGTCATTGAAAATGTAGCCTTTGCGAGCATTATTCCAATATTTTAGTTCACACAAAATTCTCGTAGATCATTCTATCATAATAAACAATATTAAGATAATTCTCTGAAAACTTTTTATTTTATTTATGATTGGACCACCCTTTAGAATGATTGGTCTAGTGTAACTCAATATGTCAATACAGCCAGTGATGAGGATCAAGAACGGAGCTACCAGATCAGAGACGTGCTACAGTTCCAATGAAATAATGTCATCCAAGCAAGGTGGCATGTAGGGTTTAAAACCGTCAATCGTTCAGGTCGGCTTTGATATAATAACTACCCCGATAGACATTTTATCCCAGCGTTGCAGAGCTACCACGATTGTGAATATCAAGGCCAAGTGATCCCACTCCTTGAGGTCGCGAAAATCTTGCTCAACCTCGATCATGTACCTTTTATGGAGTATCAGTTGTAATTTGTAAGCAGCCCCATCCCACTCCGCACTCGAACACTAGGTGTTGTTAAAAATCTTCCAACAGGACGTTCTACTCAATTGCTTTCTGATTTCTTCTTGCTGTGGCTTTGGCTCTTCACTCAGAAAAAAAAAGTTAGTAGAAAAATTTGTAAACGGTTTTCAATCCCACTTTACTATTTTTGTACTGATTTTTAGTAAAAAAATTATTATTTAGCAAATCTCTTTGCTATTTACATTTTACAAATTACAGAGTTTTTACAGAATATTTACAAATTTTTGTTGCTAAATTCAGACATGATTTTACAAATTTTTTAAAACCCATTTGTTAAAATTAGCAAAAAAAAATTACTAATTTTAAAAAATAAAATTGCCTTAAAATGTTACATAGATTAAAAAAGGGATGGGAAGTGAATATATCGACTTATGTCTGAAAATAGGACATCCACTTAAAATAGCACTAAAAAGTTTTTTTAGTTCTAAAAATCAGACCTAAAAACAATTAAAATTTTACCTTAAAAGTAAAAAACAAAATAACTAAAATATTTTTCAACACAGATATTACCAAATAAAAACAAAATAATTATTTCGTTTATGTTTTAACAGTTTTTAAGCCTTTGATTTTGTTTTTAATTTTGTATAAAATATTTTTTGAAAAAAATAAATAAAATAAAAAAAAAATTTGATGCTCGAGAAAAAAAATAAATTTAAAATTTTTATTTTGCTGATTTTAGCAAACAGATTTTAAATTACACTTTACAAAGAGTATACCAATTTTTCTACTAATTTCATTGTACTACACATCAGCAGACATGTGTTGCTAAGATTAGCAAAATATACCGCTGGGCTCAAATCAGCAAAATTTCCCGTAATAACAACAAAATTTTCAGATGCCATTACAGACTTTTTTTGGTGAATGTAGAACAAGCTGCATCAAGAGGTCTGTTGAATACCACCGTGATCCTATCTACAAGAGTTTCAATATCAGCCCTGATTTGCCACTAAACGTTCTCCTATACTGAACCCAGTTTGCGGCACACTAAATCCTGTTTGTACGCCGTTATATGTTATGTGATAGAGGACAAAAATATTCAAAAATTATCTCAATTTGCGTGGGAAGATATTTGAAATATACGAATCAGAAGTTTTCAAGAATGATTATATTTTGGACCCAAGGCTGCCGTACTTTAACGCTTAAACATTTATTGGCTGAGTGTATTAAGTTTTGCATCCTAATAAGAAACGTCTTAAAAAGAAAGCTTTACATATTGCTCAAATTTAGATATGTGATAGAAATATTTTTAAAACATTAAATCATAAATACAAGCCAATTTCAAATTTTTTCTATTTCAAAGCGAAATTATATTAAAATCGAAGATTTATGTAGATTACAGAGTCTTTTTTACATAATAATTTTGAATTAGTATAATAGAGAAATAATGGCAACTCTGTTAAATATTTCATGTCATTTGTTGTTGTTCTTGTGCTTTATGATAGTAGTTGGCAAAGCGAATGTATTGCGCAATCGTAAAAGATTTAGAATGCGCTTAGTGATACCAACGCAATTTGTATACAATTACAAATGATACAGTTAAATTGAATGCAACGCAGAGGTCATAGAACTTTAATACAGTCTTGATGAGAGTTTACGTGTGAGTGTAAAATTTGTATTGTTTGTAAAAAAAAATAAAAAAAAAATCATAAATTACATTGAAACAAAATTTAATTAAAATTTTTCATTTTAAAATATAAACCTGTTTTAAAGTGACAACAACAATATTTTAAGGATATAATTAATCAAAATTTAAAAATTAATGAAAAATCAAATTGACTTGAAAATTTGTTAACAACACTTGACTTAAGTTATGTTTTGTCTTATTGGGTGTTTAACAGGTTGTTTTTTTTTATTTAGTGTTTGCCACATTATTTTAAGGCAACTACAAAAATATTTTTAACCACTCACTTTAACAGCCTTTTAAAATATAAAATTGTTTACATTATTATTATTATTATTGCACTTGTCATTATACAATGACAATAAAATTGGTAGTTTGACACTAATTGACAGTTGCAAGTGACACAAATAAGCAAATTTTCATTTTGTTTTGCAAAAAAAACAAAAAAAAAATATTATATAAATTTACAACAAAAAAAAAAAAATCATTTGGCAGCTACTTAAAACATTGTTAGAAAAAATAAAAAAATAGAAGTAAATATTTTGTAATTTTGGAGCATGCAACGTTAGAGTTTCAACCATTAAGCAAAACAGTCTTTAGTTTTTGGAAGCTGCTTTGCAAGGAAAAATACAAAACGAAACAATGAAGGTAAAACAACTACTTAAACATTTGTCATATTTGTTTGCGCATGTGCAACAACTCTAACACTATTTTATTTGTATATATCTCTTTTTTTACAGTTCATTGTGTCACCGTCAGACAGACAGACAGACAGACAGACAGACTTACACAGAGTAAATGGTTGGTTTTGTTGAGTAATAGGCGCAATTGTTGTTTCTGCAGTTTTGAATTTCTTTCATGCTGCTTTTTGCACTCCTGAGACATTGTCATAAGTCAAATGTCGTAATGTTGCAATTAAATTTAAATTTTTTTGTTTTCCAAAACATGACATATACAAAATGTAGACTGTCATTCAAATTTGTTTGTGAAAAACAAAAGTGATAAATTGCCAATCAACCAATTATTGGGTAAAATCAACCTTTAATAATATTAGGTGTTCCATGTAAATATTGAAATACATATAAACATACATGAGCTGATATATGATCATACATGTTCATATACTACTTCGATTTTCGCAACCCCCAATTATCGCAACACCCCGATTTTCGCAACTGGCAATATTTTTACATTACAGTTTTTATAACTGCGACTATTTTCAAAAAAGAGTCTGAATAAGTGCAACATATTTTTTACTTATTTAAATGCTCTTTCTTCTTGTATTAATTTTTCTTGAAGCAAGTCCGAGAGAGGAAAAAAGAAAGATAATAAAAAGGGGAATACCGTTTTTATAACTTGTTTTTAGTTTTGTTTTATTCTACTTTGTAAGAATTTATTTTAGATTTGTTTAAATAACTTGAAGGTCGTTGTTAGAGCAAAAACACTTGAAAAGTTGACAATCAAACAAAAATTAGAAATTTTATAGAAGTTAGAGCTTGGTGAATCTGTGAAAAAAATGTGTATGGATTACAATGTGCATAAGTCAACAGTAAGCCGTATTAAAAAAAAATAAATTCATCATACAAAAATTTGTTCGAGAAACTGAGTCATTGCCAGGAAATCGTTCAACATTAAAGGCTGCAGAACTTCCAAAAATGGAAAAAAAAAATTATTTAAGTGGTTTTTAAAACAAAGATCAAGCAATATACCAGTCTCTGAAAAAATTTTAAAAGCCAAGGCGATGTTTTTTCACAGCAAAATTAAAGAGAAACCAGGAAACTTTAATGCTAGCCTTGGATGCGTCAAAAATTTTAAAAGAAGACATGGTATACGCCGACTGAAAATATGCGGAGAAAAACTTTCAAATAAGACTAAAAGTGTTGATCCATTTATAAAAGAGTTTCGCACAAAAATCAATCAATTAGGACTAACTCCTGATCAAATATAAAGGGTGTCCCAAGAAGAACGCAATTTTTAAATCTGGCAACATTCGAAGTGTCATTGTTTGACATTTGAGCAATTGTTATTATTTGCTAGTAGAAGGTACGAGGTTTGTAAAAATGGAGCGCTACACGAATGAGCAACGCATTCTCATTGTTAAATTTTTTTACCAAAATGGTGAAAGTTTTGCGGCTACAGTTCGCAAATTGCGATCAATTTGGGGTCACAATAATGCTCCAAAAGAGTCAACTGTAAAGAGATTAATGGATAAATTTGCCGAAACTGGGTCTGTTAGTGATGTAAAGACAACAACGCGCCATCGACCAGGTCGATCGAACGAAAATGTGGCAGCTGTACGTGATGATGTCGCTCAAACTCCATCCACCTCAATTCGACACCGAGCTCAGCAAATTGGTGTCTCCAAATCCACTTTGCAGCGAATTTTGACGAGAGATTTGCATCTTCATGCATACAAAATTCAATTTACTCAGGAACTGTAGCCAGCTGACCATGGACAGCGAAGGGAGTTCGTTAATTGGGTATTGGAGAGACAACATGAAAATGCTGATTTTGCCGATAAAATCATCTTCAGTGACGAGGCCCATTTTCATCTTGATGGCTTCGGCAGAATTGTCGCATTTGGGGTGAGGAAAATCCTCGAGTGATTCACGAGAAGCATATGCATCCTCAACGTGTCACTGTGTGGTGTGGTTTTTGGGCTGGAGGAATCATTGGACCTTTTTTTTATGAAAATGAGGCAGGTCAAGCGCAAACAGTCAATGGTGTTCGGTATCGTGAAATGATATCCAGTTTTTTCTTGCCTAGAATTGAAGAAATGAATGTGGAGGGCATGTGGTTCCAACAAGACGGCGCCACAGCCAGAGAAACAATTCAATTGTTGCATCAGTCATTTCCCGGTCGTGTTATTTCGCGTTTTGGAGATCAGAATTGGCCGCCTAGATCGTGCGATTTAACACCATTAGATTTTTTTCTTTGGGGTTTTTTGAAGTCGATGGTTTACGCGAATAAGCCGACGACGACTCAAGCCTTAAAAGAGGAAATTGGACGCTGCATTAATGAAATACCGCAGCATTCATGCAAAACGGTCATTGAAAATTTCATTAAAAGATCGCGTGCATGCCAGCAAAGCCGCGGCGGCAATCTGCACGATATATTGTTCCATACATAACCTCATTCTGTCTACTTTACGATATAATAAAGTTTCACGATTTTTTTTTAAATATCTCTGTTTTATTTAAAATTTTAAAATTGCGTTCTTCTTGGGACACCCTTTACAAGTGTGATGAATCCGGTTTATTTTATAAACTCTTACCAGATACAACTTTGGTGAGTTCTAAAGAAAAATCAGCTGCTGGTCATAAAGTGTCCAAGAAAAGGTTAACATTTTTGCCGTGCATTAACGCAAATGGGACTCACAAGTTGAAATTGCTAGTCTTTGGTAAATTTAAGAATCCACGGGCTTTTAAAAACTTCAATAACAAGCCGGTGCACTACAGAGAAAATAAAAGTTCATGGATGACTTACACCATTTTTGAAGATTGGTTCAAAAATATGTTTGTGCCTGTGGTTAGTATTGAAATTAACGTATGGGTCTATTATGGATGGCAACCGAACCAAAGTTGTGTTGTCTGTTTCCAAAATGACAAATTGGCAACCAGAAATTTGAGGTTTCCCTCTGGCAATGTAACTTAATTTCGGTTCCCATTTATAATCCCATTAATGTTCCCAAATTGCTTCAAATTCCGTTCTTGTTCTATTTAGGTAAAAGAATTTCTACAATCTAAAGATCTACCAAAGAAAGCTTTACTTCTTATCGATAACGCACCATGTCATCCAAAAAATGATAAGTTGAAGTCCGACGATAGCAATTTTATCATAATGTGTCTACCTCCGAACTGCACGGCAATTCTTCAGCCTGTAGACCAAAGTGCAATTAACTTAACAAAACTGTTTTATAAAAAAAACCTTTTAACACATTTGGTTGGTATAAATGGCCCAAACTTGGAATATAAGCTGAAAGCTTTTAATATTCGTAAGGCGGTTAATATTTTGGCTAGTTCATGGGATAAAGTTTCTTCCAATTCAATGAAAAACTGTTGGAACATTATTATGTCTAATTATGTGGAATGGACAAATGATGCAAGATGTTTTACCTAATGTGAGCTTTACAGATGAAATTATCCACGAATGGATTAATGATAATATTGAAGAAAATACGGTGGATGAAAGTGAATCGGATGTAGAAATTACTGTAGATGAAGGGACTGAAGAATTGCCGAAAATAAAAACAGACGATGTCATCAAAGCACTTGAAATTTGCATAAAATGGGCCACAGAAAATGACATTGGCTATGAAAGACTCAACGCTATTCAAGACATAAAAGAAATTGCATTACAAAAAAAAATTAAAATACCTAAAGTTCAAACGAAAATTTCAAAATTTTTTTCTTTAAATTGATAACATATGCAGTCTACCAAAAAATATGTAATATAGTACATACAAAAATATTTTTTATTTATATAAGAGTGAAATGTTTATGTTTCTTTTGTTTTTCTTAATAAATAAGATGTTAAATTAAAAATATCCGATAAAACGTAACGTTTTTTATTACAAAAATGGGGTGTCATCAAGTGTAATAAATACTGGTCGATTATAACAACTTTTCGGTAATTGCAACAGGCCAGATTTTTTCGGGTTGCGAAAACCGAGCTCGCACTGAATGTCATTACATGATCTCATATATTTCCATGAATCTTCAAATGTGATCATATATATTAGTATATATATCGATTGCTGAAATGCAAAAGGGCGTAACTAGCATTTTTATTTTTTACAGGAGAAGCAAAAAACGCCAATAGGCAATTTAACAAATTCGTAAATAAATCTTACAGTTTTGATTATAAAACGATAAAATTTTATGAAGAGTTGTAGTTCAATGCAGAACTCTTAACCCCATTTCAAATTTGTACAGGGCAACCAAAAAACTTGGAAAATGAAAAACATCTCAGATTCAAATTTTGTTTATAAGACCCTTATTTTTAATTGTTGAAGTCAGAAATTTTGTGTATGCATATATTTTAGCCAAATGAATCATAGCAATCAATAAAACCAATTTTGAAAATTTTGTTAGTTACGCCTTTTTTCATTTCAGCTAACAATATGATCATGTATGACCTAATTGATCATACATTGGCGAAAGCCTTCAAATTTCCAAAAATATAAACAGTAGTGGTCAAAACATTTGGACCTAAGATCGCATTTTAACTTTTCATTAATTAATTTTCTCCAAATCATATTTCGTTACTTAAATTTATTTTTTTTTTTTCATGACAACACACATTGTTTTTGTAAAAAATATTTAAAAAAAACAAATTCCGTTAAAGTTAAACAATAAAAAATTTATTTTAAAAGATATATTCAAAATGCAGCTGTTCAAAACATTTGCAATTCTCATTACTCTTAACTATACCAAAATAATATTTTCTAATAACGGTAATCGCATTTCTTTTATTAATTCGTGATTTATATCTTTGCATTTTATTAAAAAACTAATAATAATTATTTTGCTATAAGAGTTTTAATAAGATATTGGAAGCATTAACATCGTAAGAATTACAATTCTAATTTCAAGGTCAAAGTTTTAAGAACCTGTACAGAGAAGACAGAAAAATTAAGGATTTCTTCACGAAATATCCTAAAGCAGTTCTTAGAGAAGTTAAAACTGAGCTTTCCATTGATGTCAGTCTTTCCACCATTAAAAAAAGAGCCCGAGAATATGGTCTTAGAAGTTTTAGATGCACAAAAAAAGTCTTTGCGTCGTAAAAAAATATAAAAGCTCGGCTTAACTTTGCACGCAACCATTTAAATTGGACTCAGCAGCAATGGGAGAACGTATTATAGTCCGATGAGTCCAAATTCAACCTCCGGGGTTCAGATGGAAGAGCCTACATTTGACGACCACGAGGCGAAAAGTTTAATCCCAGATACACAACCGCTACAGTGAAGCCCGATAATATGGTCTTAGAAGTTTTAGACGCACAAAAAAAAGCCTTTGTGTCGGAAAAAAAATAGAAAAGCTCGGCTTAACTTTACCCGCACCCATTTAAATTGGACTCAACGGCAATGGAAGAACGTACTATAGTCCGATGAGTCCAAATTCAACCTCTTGGGTTTAGATGGAAGAGCCTACATTCGACGACCACGAGGCGTAAAGTTTAATCCCTGATACACAACCGCCACAGTGCAGCACTGAAGTGGAAACATTATGGTATGGGGGTGTTTTTAGGAAAATGGGATTGGCCCAATTCAGCGGATTACTAAAACAATGACGGCCACAATATATATATATACCTTTTCAGCTTAGTTATGCTTCCATATGGTGAATGGGACATGCCACTTTCATGTGCATACCAGTACGATAACGACACTAAACATACGGCAGGGGTTGTAAATGTTTGGTTGGAGGATCCCGATCTCAACCCGATTGAGAACATGTGGATGATTTCAAAACGGAATATTGGTAATAAAGTCTTCCGAAATGGTGATGAACTTTTTGCCGAGTTAAAAAAGCAGTGGAATGAAATTCCCGAAGATTATATTAAAATGCTCATAGCCTCAATGCCCGAAATATTATCTGAGGTAATAAAAAATAACGGTTATGTATAATAATTTCTTTAAGAGTTGCAAATGTTTTGAACCCCACTGTATGGAAATATATGAAATTATGTATACTCATACAATGAACTATGCATGGTCGCATCGGTGTTTTAACCAAGGACCCTATAAACCAAGATGAACAAAACTACCAAATTTTTAGCCACTCATGATGCCATGATGCCAAATGGTGCGACTACAAAAAAATTCTTAGTCGAGACCACGAGAATTTTTTTGTAGTCGCACCATTTGGCATCATGGCATCATGAGTGGCTAAAAATTTGGTAGTTTGTTTATCCTGGTTTATAGGGTCCTTATTTTAACAGACGGATGTTTAGATCTCAGTCTCCTCACCGGAACCCTCAGACGTTGATGGAACATGGATATATGGTAGAGGGGAAAAAAACTAAAATACGCTTGTTATTTAGGTACCCAATCTCAAGTCTGAATTTTTATAAAAAAATATATCTGGTAAGTTATTCGTATTCTGCAAGAAACTCTGCTCTATAACAGGTGAATTGCAGCATATAGTGATTGGTTTTGTTTGCAGTAAGCTGTTTTTATAATTTAAAAGACCAGAATACAAAATTGTATTCAATTTAAATTCTTCCTTTCTTAAATCTGTTATTAAATTTATTTTAAGAGAAGTGACACTTATAGGAAATTTTTCCTATTGTAAAATGTGTTGCTTAATTTGAGAAGGAGACAGTGGCGATACGAAATGTAGTTAATGATGAAACGCTTCAAATATGGCAACACTGTAGTTTCCTGAATTGTTAATATTTGAACAGTTGTTGCGGGCAGGATTGGCGAAATTGTTTACATCGATGGGGTTAAGTGCTATAGGAACACCAAAGGAGGACGTTGAGATATATATGAGGGATAGAAATCTCATGTATTATAAATAAATTTTGCCAACCCGTAACCTTCTGAGTAAATTGGTTTCTGCTGAACTTATATATTGAAAATATATAGATATCGCGGATGATTTTTTTTATAAAGTTTTGAATTATTTATCGAAGATTTCTGGGAGTTGCTGAATATAAATATTAGGTTCGTTTTTTTCGAATATGATATCTATATCTATAACTACTTGTAAAGAAAACGACTATCCCTACTTACCTGACTTTTCTTTATTTTTTGTAAACAAATACAATTTGAAAATTTGGACCGCCTTTGTATGAAAGCTGTTTTCGTATATGGACTTCGCGGGAACGTGAAATATAGCAATAATATTGTTCGCCGTGCTCTACATTTAATAACAAACACATTTGTTAGTTCTTGTTGTTTTTAATATTTTATATTTATTTTTGTTTACATTTAAAAGAGAAAAGTCAATAATTTCACAGACTTAACAACATTTTTATACATTCTTAATTTTTTAAGTAGTTATATTTTTATATACTAAAATTTTTATAGAAAGTTTATAAAAAATTCGAAAAAAACAAACCTATCATATCAAATTTTCAAAATTTACAAATAAAAATTTACAGCCTGTCAAGCTCGACCATAACACAATGCAGGAAATCAATATCAGATTTTTGAGACCGAAAATTTGTGTATTTGAAAAGTGGTATTCTATGTAAAAATCTTGCATCAAATTTTTAAAATTTAATACCGTAAATTAAATTTAGCACTTTGATTTCTGTAAAAAATTAGCTGTAATTTTAAAATTTTTATGTGAAAATTGTATTTAGTGACTACAAATAGCTTTGTATAAATAATATTTAAAGAAATCGATAGCTTGTTAAATAAATAATCGCTATATTGGATCCGAAATTTTAGGCTTCATATATCTGCTGTCAGATGCGTTTTAAGCGACTTAGATTCAAACAAATCCGTTCTCTCATTTTAAAAAATTCAGACATTTTTAATTTTTAAAACCTGATATCACATTTGTATTCTGCGGGGATCCCCTAAATTTTCTGTTAAATAATCTACTAAGAAATTTGGTACTTTTTAAAAATATTATTCGCTATATTCGTTTTGTTATTTTTTAATTCTGAAAATCAGATATCAGATCTGTATTCGACTTTTAAATCTTTCTTCGAAATATTTTAAAATAAATCTGAACACTTTAAAAAAAAAGTCATCATATGGAGACCGCATTTTATGATGGTTGTTAATCGAAACGATGCGGTTATCGGTAATGGTAACGCTATTTTAGATTATTTAGGTAACGCCACACAAATTTTCAACACTCGCCCACATTGAGTTTGTACGTCAAGTTCAATTGTAAGGCAGAAACAGAAGCATACAAATAAAATGAAAATTCAAAATTTTTTAAAATTAAAAAATGTGTACTATTTTTGAAATTTTATTTCATGCCAAAACAAAACTTCAGTCAATTAATCCAAAAGTATGTTTCAAGCCTTTAGAAGGCATGGAGTCTCCTGTTGACGGGAATTGCCCCATTAACATAATTTGTCCGGGTTTCGGCCAATAATTTAAAACGTTCCAAATGACCCTCTTTATCGTAAGTCGGTTATATGGTGACGATTTTTAAAAATTATTTTTAATAATTAATATGAACCATTAACCTAAAAATCCATTTGTTCAATAAAATAAATCGATATACAGCAAATAGGTTTTTATTACAAAATTAAAAAAAAATTGTAAAAAAGTGTGTAAACAAAATTAAAACCCATAAACCTGATTTAAATTTTAAAAAACAAAACTTAACAACAAATAATTTTGAATAACTCACCAAGTGCACTTTACATACAATATCATATTTCTATAAATGTGCAATGATTGCAAGAAATACAGGTAGGGAAAAAGTATATGGTACAAGGTAAAAAAAGTTCAGGGTATAATGATTTTGTGCTGATGTTTGTAACTGCCAAAAATATCAGACTTCAAAGCCACCTTAAAGTAAACCAATCGACACAGAATTACTTTTTAAGTTGATTTAACGATGTCAGTCCGTCCGTTCGTGTGTCCTATAGAACTTGCTTAGAGAAAACAGATTCGTCGAATTTTTAGCCAATCGAATGGTTCGGTTGTGGTAACCTAATTTTTGGGTTGTGACAACAGAAAACCAATTGAAACATAAGTAATTGGATTGCGACAACAAAATGTCGGTTGCCTCAATGAAAACTCGGTAGTCACAACTGAAAAATTTGGACGCTGCAACTGAACCATTTGATTGGCAACGAATTCGGTTGCCAGCTGCAATCTGTTTTCTGGGTGTACCTCCCATAGATACGTTCTTTCTGAATTGAGCTTATGGTATTGTAGAAAAAATTGTGGCCTCATAAAAGAATTAAAATTTTAACAAGTTCAAATTTTAACAATTTTTTTTTAATTTAAAAATAGACTCTTTAAAAACATGATTCCTTGTTTTAATTATTAAATCCAATTCAATTTTTAACGAATCTATTTGCAAAATTATGTTCATTGTTTAAATAATTTTCTACTTTATTAATATTAAATTCAGAGAATCAATTTGATTTTTGTTGATTCTTTTCATAGAATCAATAAAATTTATTACATTTTAAGAAATCAAAAAATCAAAAATCGTTCCCGAACAAAATGAAGTGATTATAATTTATTCATAGATTCATAAAATTAATAATATGAAATAAAATGAATTATCAAGCTCTGAATTAAAAAAAATCTATCAAAATTTATTTTTTTGTATCAATAAATTTTCAAATCTAAAGCCAAATATCCTTATCTGGCAACACTGGGACTATGTTGTGTTTTTTTAAAGTTAAACAATGAGTGAGGTTCGCTTTCTTAAAAAAAAATTAGTTATGACGCTTAATATTAAAAATATTTTTAATAACCATTTTTTTTGTTAGGAAATTGTGCAAGGACCGTATAAACCAGGATGTACTACATAATTTTAAGCCACCGGTTTAGCCATGATGCCAAATGGTGCGACTACCATAAAATTCTTTTGAAATGCTACTTGAACGCCAAAAAAAAGTAATTTTTGTCTCGAATCATTACTAGCGATGAAAAATGGTTCATTACGACAACTTGAAACGCAAAAATCATATGTGAACCAGTCAAATCAACGTTAAAGCCGAATATTCATAGCGCAAAGATAATGTTCTGTATTTGGTGGGATCAGAAGAGTCTCATCTATTACGAACTGCTAAAATCTAGCCAGACGATTACAAATGACCTGTACCGAACACAATAGATTTGTTTGAAGCAAGCATTAGCTGAAAAACGCCCGGAATATGCAACCACACGCAAAAAAAAACATGGTTGCAAAATGATCACTGCTACTATATTATGCTTGCTGGATTCGGGTATGGTTGTCACGATCAAGTTATTGGTTTATAAATAGGTTTTAACAATCAATATGGTTGCTACTATTTCTGAAATACAATTGACTATTTTTGAAATACAATTGACCATTTCTGAAATACAATTGACTATTTCTGAAATACAATTGACTATTTCTGAAATACAATTGACTATTTCTGAAATACAATTCACTATTCTGAAATACAATTGACTATTTCTGAAATACAATTGACTATTCTGAAATACAATTGACTATTTCTGAAATGCAATTGGAAAAGTTGTAGTAGAAATATTTTTAGATTCTAAGGATTATCAAAAAAAAATCTTAAAATTTTTTTTTAAATCTAAGAATTTTTCTATTACAACAAGTCAATAGAATCTATGTTTTTTTTACTCAAAAAGTCCTTAGAATTTTAAAATTTTGTAGATGTATTTTCTTTAAAAAAAGAAGTTTTCGCGAAAAATTCCTTAATATCAAAATTTTTCTTTAGCAAAAACATTTCTTAAAGAAATATTCTTAAACTTTTTCAGAGTTTCAAATTATAATATAACTGTAGGGACTATATTATGGTAAAATTATGGTTATTTTATTAACTTTATATGATAACCATATTAACTATGGTTGGCCCAACCATGTTTTTTCTCTGCGTGCAGACATGAAGCCGTAATATTCCATCATGACAACGCTCGGCCACATTTTGCAAGACCAGTTAAAAAGTATTTAGAAACAAGTGGTTGGGAAGTTTTGCCTTACCCGCCTTATAGTTTTGGCTTTGCCCCGTCCGACTAAACCCAGAGAAAAGATTGGTTGCAATTCGATCAAAACCGTTAACATTTATTTGTGAGGATTTAATTTTATTTGAAATAACCTAAAATTCATTAATAAAGCAAAAATGTTGTATTGGGAATTAAAAAAGGGAATATAAACTAAAAATCAATCCTACACTCACAATATTATTTCGTTAAAAATAATCTAAAATGCATATTAAATTAATCGAAAATACAATCAAAAAGAGGACTACTGATTTTTCATTATATTCAGCCCATTTTGTTGTTTATTTTCAATCATTGTTTAATATCGACATAAGTAGTAAAAGCAATCGAAAGTAGTTTAAAATAACCACCAATTTTTAACTGACAAAAAGTAGAAAAAAAACGATTTTTGTGGTTTGTTTTTCAAATTGAAAGTTCTTTTATTTGTATGTAATTTTACAAAACACAACACACACAGATGTAACACATATATTTTTATTTTCTGTGTGTATCTATATTGGAATAATTTGTTGTAATTTTTATTAAAATAATTTTGTATATAAACAAACTATTTTGGTAAAAAAAAAACAATAAAGAATTATATGAATTTATATTTTGAAAAACAGAAAACACAAAATTTTACATTTAACAGAAAATATCATTTCCTACTGAATGTCTGTAAATTTTTATAGTTTAATTTTTAAATGACTGATTCAAATAGTTAAAAAATATATTTCTATGAATTTCAATTGATTCTTCGTTTAAAAACAAACTTTACGTATTACTTTTCAAATAAACTACAGTCGGTAACGGAAAATATATTATGAGTGTATTATTCAATTATTGGTATTTCCAATCATCTTTAAAAATAAAATTCGTTTAGTATTTGTGTCCGGTGGAAGCAACCATTTATTTAGTGAATATATGTATTATTGGTACAATCGATCAAATTTATAAAAAAATTGTCAATATTCAAAAGTGGTAACTACAAGTACGGTTATTCTGATCAAATATATCATTTAATTAAGTTTTTCGTAGAAGCAACCGAATTGTGGATTGTATTGATATATAATATATAATTTACAGTTTGGTTGAAAAGTTTCTGCGCTCGATATGAAAGAATACTGTTTTTGTTACGAAATATATTTTTTTATTCAATATAATCTCCTAGAAGCTCAATACACTTGTTCCAATGATCTTCCAATAATTTTATCCCATCCTTATAATGGTTTTCCGGAAGCTTTGCAAAATAACCGTCTACGGCTGCTATGGCCTCTTCATTCGACGAAAAATGCTTTCCACGAAGGAACTGTTTGAGATTCCTGAAGAGATAGTAGTCACTGGGAGCCAAATCTGGTGAATACGGTGGATGTTCAAGCAATTCGTACTTTAATTCTTTGAATTTAGCCATCGTCAAAGCACTTTTGGGAGCAGGTGCATTGTCTTGATGAAAAATGATTTTTTTCTTCTTTAAACGATGTCTTTTCTCACGAATTTTTTAATCTAGCTGATCCAAAAGGCTGCAATAATATTCAGAGTTGATTGTTTTACCTTTCTGAAGATAATCAATCAACAAAATTCCTTTTGCATCCCAAAAAACTGATGCCATAACCTTCTTTGCTGATCGTTGTGACTTCACCTGCTTTGGAGCTGAACAACCAGCTTTAGTCCACTGTAAACGTTCTTGTTTCAATTTAGGATCATGGCGGTAGATCCAAGTCTCATCCATAGTTATAAAACGATGCAAGAAATCGGTTTTATTCGGCTTAAAACGCTCCAAATTACGCTGAGAAATTTGTTTTCGATCCAGTTTTTTTTTTTTTTAATTGTTAATGTGTGCGGCACAAACTTTCCAAACAGTTTTTTCATACGTAATTCTTCATGTAAAATATGGAGTACTTGTTCGTTTGAGATGCCTATGGCATAAGCAATTTCACGCTTAGTCAAACTTAGATCTTCACTAACCATATTATGTACCTGCTCAATGATTTCTGCTGTGGTTGCATTTTTTGGTCGTCTTTCGCGTGGATCGTCTTTAAGGCTGGTACGACCACGTTTAAATTCAGCAGCCCAAAATTCAACGGTGCGTTTTGAAGGTACACTTCTAACAATTGTTCATAAATTTCCTTTGCTTTTAAACCTTTCAAAACAATGAATCTAATGACTGCACGATATTCAATTTTTTCCATATTAAAAAAAATCAATGACACGTCAACTTCAAATGGCTTGCAAACAAAGAAAGAATTGACAGAATGACTTGCAACTTTGCATGTGTTCTCAGGACAGTTATACCAACTTGAGAAAAAAAAAAGTTTGGAGCTAGCAGTGCCATCTCTTGGTGAGCGCAGGAACTTTTCAACCAACATGTAATTAGGGTTTCAGTAGAAGCAACCGAATTGTGGATTGTATTGATAATAGACGTCACTAATGATTGGTATTGATAAACAAACATTTGTTTTCCAAAACAAATATTTAAATTTAAAATTAGCCATCAAAATTTATAAATGTTTGTGGTGTAGTGAGTAGAGAGTACTCAGAATTTCCGAGTTAAAATCCCGGAAAAGGCAAACATTTAAAAGATATATTTTTTTTAATTAAAATAAAACATTCAAATGTATAAATGGCAAATATATCAAAGAAAATTTAAATTAGTTGTGGTGTGCAGTAAGTAAGAGTGTGAACTATGAATCTGATTGCCCAGGTTTGATACCGGAAAAAATTAAAACTTATTTTTTTTTTTAATCAAAATTTGTGGAAAGTAATAAAATATCTGTGGAACATAAATATTAAATTGTACAACTGTATATTGGCTTTCACAACTAAAAATATAATTTAATATTGAGAGAGTTGTCGTAACCGCCAGAATTCGATTGGCAACAAATTCGGTGGACACAACTCATACTGTTTTCTGGGTGTACCATTTGTATCGATAGATGGCATCCGAAATTGGCACTTGATTCGTTCTTGGCCTCAAATCCATATGTTGCCAGAAAGATAGGAAATACTTTAAATAAATTTATATAACTCCAATGCTTCACAATAAAAACACCCAAAATCCCGAATTTTTAGATCAAAAATATTTCATATTAACTTATGTATGTACCTTATACTGATTGCGTTATCTGTAGTCAGTACATGGAAATTTTGGAACAACTACAATCTGTGTATTAATGCATGAACTACAAGATCCATGGAGTATTTATTACGAATATGGTTGGTATTCATTTACATGACATGAGTACAAGTAAGTGTTAATAAATCGTATTTAATTGATTGATAAAAATCGAGGAAATACCATATACACAAATATGTAAACCATATAAATGCTTACAACACATACATATGAAATATATACACCAGGTATTATGTAGCGACTGTGAAAAATGAAGGCGCGTGTTGTATGGGAGTTTAAAACAGGCGCATGTGCGCCATTTATAAACATTACAACCAGACAGACACTCCAATGTTTCTTATAGATTTGTTGTTCATAACTCCCAGGATTGAATGACTCTGTCTTGATAACTTTTTATTTTTTTCGGTTGGGAGTTACGATAAATAGTTTGTGTCTATTAGTTTGGTCACCAAATAACTAAACCAAACCAAACAAACCAAGCAACCAGCTAACCAAACAAACAAACAGCATAAGATCGATGGTGTATTTGCGAATGCAACCATATAATTTTTCACTTAATGTAATTACATGGTGGCATGCAAAATATTCACTAAATGACTGCTAAATAACAAATTTAAAACTATATAAAAATACGTACTACTATTTAATAATAATAAATTTCCCGGTTGGAGTTGATTTTTCTTTAAATTAATTCCTTTTTACTGTATCTAAAGTTAAATAATATGACTAACAAATACAAAATGAGTGTAGGTTTTATATTAAAATAAAGAAAAATAATGATTTTTAATTATTTTATAATAAAATATTCATTTATAGGTCTATTGAAATATTAATAATGCAATATATTTTACATTTTATGTAAAACGGAAACATTTCCAGATTTAATTTAAATTTAAAAATGTTAAAAAATATTATAGTTGGACATGTCGACTATATGATATACTACACTAAGTATACTCGCAATTTGGGTCCAATTTCGAGAAGAGTGTGCAAATTCCGCTAATAGTCCTAATCCTTTTTTATGATCAGGGCGGAAAATATTGATATAATAGTGGACGCAATTGCCGAAAAAGTTTATTTATATAGATTTTTTTAAGCACAAGGAGGGTTTACTGCATGGATTGAAAAATACGTGGTCTCACATTTCAAGACATTTCATTAATTAGAAAAAAAATTTTACTTCAGATTCGTGTTTTTTAACCCCAAATTACCTAAACTACCAAGTTTCATAAAGTTATAAAAAAGAAAAAACTCTTTGGGACGATATGAGTTAAACATTTTTTTGGTGGGAAAAATACTGTCCAAGCCAAAGAATGGATTGATAAACATTATGGTGAATCTTCGCCATCACATTCAATGGTTAAAAGGTGGTATTCCGAATTTAAACGTGGTCGTACGAGCAGAAATGATGTTGTAGATCGTCCTGGTCGTCCAAATGAGGCAGTTACCGAAGAAAACGTAAGAAAAGTGCTTCAGATTGTACTGGATGATTGAAAGATTAAATTGAATGAGATTGCTGGTATCATACAGATATCAACAGAGCGAGCACAGCATATATTACATTATCATTTACGAGGGCGGATCAATAAGTCCGTCACTTTTCGAACTTCAATCATAGTTGTATGAAATGCAACACTGGTCCCATCAAGTACCACCTGGTAATAGACTACTGTCAAATTTTGAGCAAGTTCCGTCATTTACTTTGCGTTTAACAGCTGTTCAAAACATACAATCTCGTGGATTTTTTGAAAAATGGTAAAAAGTGAATTTCCAGTGCTCATTTAACATTATTTTTTGGAAAAAAAACGTCAATCAAACCAAAGAAAACTTGATAAATACTATGGGGACTCTGCACCATCGATTTTAATGATAAAAAAGTGGTTTACTGACTTTCGTTGTGGTCTCACAAGTACAAATGACGCTGAACGTTCTGTAGGGCAATTAAGGTCAATACATCCGAAAATGTAGAAAAATCCACGATATGGTGTTGGCCGATCGAAGAGTTAAACAATGGCAAATTTTCAGGAATTGGGCTACGAATTGGTATCTCATCTGCCATATTCTCCGGAATTAGCCCCCAGGGACTATTTCCTATTTCCAAACCTAAAGAAATGGCTCGGTGGAAAGAGATTTAGCTCCAAAGATAAAATTATTGATCAAACAAATGCCTACTTTATGGACCTCGAAAAATTATATTTGTTGGAAGGGATACAAAAATTGGAGAAATTTTGGACTAAGTGTATTGAGCTAAAAGGAGATTATGTTGAAAAATATATTTTTTTTGCAAAAAAACTGTGCTTCACTCAAAAGGTCACGGACTTATTAATCTCTACCTCTACTTTACAATAAACACTATTTACAACGTAAAAAAAAATAAAGCGCTTAATATGCTATACTTATATATATTATTTTGTGTTATTTATATCTTAACTTTTATATAAATTGCAAAATTACATCTGAATTCCCTAAACAAAAAAATTGGTTATTAAAAATATTTTTAAAATTACGCTTATTAATAAAAGCGTCATAACTAATTTTTGTAAGTAAGAGAGCCACGCTCATTGTTTGTATTTACAAAAGCAACATAGAGCCTATTCAGACGGTGACTTTGTTGCATGCAATTATTGCGTGCAATTCTTGTTTGGTGACGAACAAAGTAGGGAAGCAAACGAGGTAACAAAAAAATCACGGTTTTCGATTTTAGTGCATGTTTTTGATATTTATCCTTCGCACTTATATGTATTCTTCTTTTGTTGTTTTATTCACTTTCGGTTTTAGTGCAACAGAAGTCACCGTATAAATAGACATAACTTTGGAAGCAACTTTGAAAAGGGAATTAAGAAAATTGCATGCAATCTATTGCATTGTATAAATTGGCTCATAGTCTATGTAGTGTTTGTATGCATCAATCAAAAATTTGATTAAAATTTTAATTGATTTGATGATGGAATTTCAACTAAAAATTTTAATTGATTTTTGGTTAGAACTTTAGTTAAAGTTTTAATGATATAATTAAAACTTTAATTGAAAATGTTGAAGATTTTTTATTAAAAATTTAATTGATATTTAAAAAAATAAAAAAAAATTATTGATATAACAAATTCTTTAGTTCGTCCAAATTAAATTAAGTTTTTAATTGTATTTACAAATACTTTCATTTGTTCTGTGTAAATGGTAGTAATCCATTTGGACAAATTTAAAAAAAGGTTTAAATAAATATTTCTCTGAAAAAAATGTATGTTTCTTTATTTTTAACTCAATTGAAAGTTTTTTTATTAAACTACAAACTGTAAACTACATAATTTTCTGACTGTACCACAAAAAAATGTGTTTTAGTAAGCATATGAGTACTATGATTTAGAATCGTATTCACTTCAATACTGATACGCTTAGTACACTTTTTTTGTGATATTATTGTAAATTTCATAATAATTACGCAGCCGGCTTTTTGGAGTTATTTTTTTAAATTATATACATATGAAGTAAAAAATATGCTTTTATATTATGATTAATTTAAAGCACAATTTTTTTTTTGTAGATGTACCAAATGTAATGATAAAATAAATACACTTGTATTAACATTATAGATCATGTATAAAATTATGTAAAAAATAAAATCTATGTAAAACCTAGATAATTTTTATAATTAAACCGGAAATCCTTTCAAATGCAAACACAAAATGCAAAAATATCGTACGTGAATTTACCACAACATTATTTAAATATTATCTGGTTATAGTAACACACGTCTGTACTTTGCATTTTTTTTTTGTCTATTTTTCTGTTGTGTTTTTTTTTTATTTTTCTTTTTTGCTATTATTTGTAATTTATCCAATTCTATAGATTACAGTCTAGTTGTTTTCCAATTGGCGTCAAGTAATTGATACTTTGGCCCAATAACTACAGTCAGTCATTCAATTCAATTCACTCTCAAATATTGCAAATGCACTGTTTTATCTGTATATGTTGTCTTGGTCTACAAGAGTATCTACAAGTTGGTAGAGTTTTGAATTAAATGTGTATCAAAACATGTCATACAATACTTGTTAAATTGGGTCAATATATAGTTAAGTTATTAATTGTTCATATTATGTTCATATTACGTGTTTAATAGATAGTTTTTTTATTTTAATTTATTTTTAATGTACCAAAGGAAAGTTAATTGAATTGTTTTGAAATATTAAAGGATTACTTTTTGGAAATAACACGAAAGTTAATAACCGCTATTAAAGATTGGTAAAATTCTGTACAAAGTTATATAAAAAAAAATTAGCTCTAATTAACTAAAAATTTTTTAAAAATATTTGTGAACTAAACTTAATGAACTTTAAAATATGGCAAAAATTAAAAAAAATTATTAAAAATGCACAAATTAACCAAATTATTTTTAGATACACTTGTTATACTTTAAAATTGCACTTTTAAAATTAGTTTACGAAAAAAATACAAATTAATTTTTTTTTTAGATCAACATTTTTTTATTTTATTTATTTTTTTCAAAAAATATTTTTTTATTTAATTTTTTTTTTCAAAAAATATTTTAGACAAAATAACAATAGTACAATAAAATTAGTATAAAAAATTAGTACCTTTTACTAAATTGTAGTAAACCTTTTGTAAACTATCGGTTTGCTAAAATCAGCAAAAAAAAAAAATGTACAAAATATTATTAATATACACTCGCAAAAAAAAACCTGCCATGGCAACTGACAATTTTAATGTTATTACGGTAATTTTTTTCTAAATTGAGCCCAGGGGTATTTTTTTTTTTTGTAATCTTAGCAACACATGTCTGCTGACGTGTTTTGCAATGAAATTTGTAGAAAAGTTAGCTGCCGCTACTAAATTTTAGTAAAATTTTTGTAAAGTGGAATTTAAGATCCGTTTGCTAAAATCAGCAAAAAAATTTACTAAATATTATTAATATTAGTACAAAATTTCAAATTTATTTTTTTTATCAAGCATCACAATTATTTTTATTTTATTTATTTTTTCAAAAAATATTTTAGACAAAATTAAAAAAAAAAATTAAATGCTTAAAAATTCTAAAAACATAAACTAATTTTTCATTTTGTTTTAATGTGGTAATTTCTGTTTTAAAAAATATTTCGGTCAATTTTTTTTTACTTTTAATTGTTTTTAGAACTTAAAACATTTTTTAGTGCTATTTTAAGTGGATGTCCTATTTGTAGACATGAGTGGGTATCTTCACTTCCTATCCCTTTTTTTAATCTATGTAACATTTTTTAAGCTTTTAAGTGTAAGTTTTAATTACAAATAACATTTGCTTCAATATCCACTTTTTTAAAATTTGTATTTTTTTTTTTTGCTAATTTTAGCAAATCGGTTTTCAAAAATTTTTAAAATGATTTCTGAAACTAGCAAAAAAAATTGTAAATATTCTGTAATTTGTAAAATGTATATACCAAAAAAATCTACTAAATAATAATTTTTTCACCAAAAATCAGTACAAAAATAGTAAAGTGGGATTAAAAATTGTTTACAAATTTTTTTACTAACTATTTTTCTGAGTGTAATTTTTAGTTGTTTTTGACTACATTTGCAGTTATATTTTTTATAAAACTTTGCCAAATTTTAACTGTAAATTTTACTACATTTAACTAAAAATGATTACACTTGATTTAAATGTATATGTATTGTACACCATTTCCACGGTCACCTTTTTACTACGATTTGCAGTTGATTCTATCTACATAATTTCCTTAGTTAAAACTGGATTACTAAAAATCTATGTTATATAAAAAATTACAAGTTAAAATTAAAATTTTTAAAGGATTATATAAATTTTGAATAAACCTTGTTTCCTGTTAATAATGAAAATGACAGTATATTGATGCAAAAACAAACATGTCTAATTAGATGGGCTGTCTTTAAGTAATTTATTTGTCAACACTAGCTATGCCTTCATTTCCATATGATTGGTCATACAGCAATATTTTAAACCAAAGGAAAAAAAACCCACACTTACTCATATCATTATCGAGTCATGTATAGATGGTATTATAACCCAAAAGAAATATATGCACTGTGATGTTAAACATGTAAATTATAAGATTACTTAATGCCAAACATATTTTATTTTATTTTTTTGCTTGTTTTGTTTCTATTTTTTCGGTAGCGTCAAGTTGACGCATTAAATTTGCTACGTACTCATAAATTTACCAAATAGTAGTAGAAAAGTGACAAACGTGACAAATGTTAATGTAGAGACAGACAGGCATTAAGTCATAAGAGAGGAGGAGTTGGTGTTGTATGGTATCACCCATATGGATATACATGGTTATCATGGCTATAAAAGCCATGTATAATCAAAAGTCAGCCTATATATTATGATCCGACTACTGGTTTGTCATTTTTTCTAATACAAATATATCACCAGACAGAGAAACGGAAAGACGGACAGGCAAACTTATAAACAATTTAAACAGTTTGAAACAAATAAAGTGTTGAGTGTTAAAGTTCTTTAAAAAAATACGTATCAACTACAAAATACTGTGAAAATTTCCATGACGTTAATAAATGGCGCCATATACAAAATTTATTTTTTTAAAAAAGAAGCCTTTCACCATCATCATTTTTAAAAATTTGTTTGCTTGTTACATCATATGCGTATGTTAATGTGTATATGCATATGTGTTGGTGTTTATTATACTACTTGTACAAATAACTACCAACACCACAATAAAATTAATATTTATATTGTTTGAAGGTCGTATAAAAAATTAAGAATTTTCCTTAGAGTTCAGCTATTCAATCCACTTGGGTATTATAGTAAGTATGGGGTTACAAAGGGGAGGGAGGGGGGCTTTTGTTCTAGCTTCTGAGTTGTTGCGTTGTGTAATCTACACTCTAAGGGAATATAATTTTTTTGTGACTTTTTGTCGACCGGATCATTTTATAAATTAGTTTATCTCAAGTTGGTTGTTTGTGCGATTACATTATTTTGTATGCTTTTCTTTTATTATCCTGCTACATGGTGTTGTCATCATTTGTTGTAATCCTTGTTTATAGTTATGTATACAAAAAGGGTTATTATTGTGTATGTACTCTTATGTACGGCATACAAGTTACTAATAAAATGTGTTTACTTTAGGATTAATTAGGATTTCTACAGGTGTTGTTTAGATTGTGGTTGTCGTCATCGTCGTAGACATCATCATAATGTTGGTTTAAACAAATCTACCTAATTAATTTATTTGTTTAAAGTTAATACTATATAAATATACTTTTTTTTAAAGAATTTTTGGAAGAGTGAGAAAGGGTTTTGAAATAATATTTCAAAATTTGATTTGTTTTATGGAATCCTATACCAATTTTAACATTGAACATTAATTAAGTGTTAACATTTTACACTCAAGACATCAATTTTCAATGTATGGGAATGAGTCAGATATATGAGATATAAAAATATACACTCAGAAAAAAAAGTTAGTAGAAAAATTTGTAAATGGTTTTTCAATCCCACTGTACTATTTTTGTACTGATTTTTAGTAAAAAAATATTATTAAGCAAACTTTTTTGCCATTTACAATTTACAAATTGCTTACTTCAGAAATCATTTTACAAATTTTTAAAACCTAATTTGCTAAAATTAGCAAAAAAAATTTACTAATTTTAGAAAAGTGGATATTGAAGGAAATGTTATTTCTAATTAAAACTTACACCTACAAACTTAAATTGCCTTAAAATGTTACATTGATTCAAAAAAGGGATCGGAAGAAGAGATACCGACTCATGTCTAAAAATAGGACATCCACTTAAAATAGCACTAAAAAGTTTTTTAGTTCTAAAACTCAGCCCTAAAAGAATTAAAATTTGACCTTGAAAGTAAAAAAAAAAATACTAAAATATTTTTCACAACAGTAATTACCAAATTAAAACAAAATGGTAAATTCGTTTGTTTTTATAATTTTTAAGATTTTTAAGCCTTTAATTTTTTTTTAATTTTGTCTAAAATATTTTTTGAAAAAATACATAAAATAACAAAAATTTTGATGCTGATTTTAGCAAACAGATTTTAAATTCCAGTTTACAAAAAGTTTACTAAAATTTAGTAGCGGCAGCTAATTTTTTCTACAAATTTCATTGTACTACACATCAGCAGACATATGTTGCTAAGATTAGCTAAAAATTCCGCTGGGCTCTAATTAGCAAAACTTCCCGTAATAACAGCAAAATTTTCAGTTGCCATTACAGACTTTTTTGGTGAGTGTAAGATATATGATCTGCAATACACAAATGTTATATAAAAATCTTTGCCTTTTAGGAAAAAAAAGAAAAGGGAATACAAGTATTACGGGAAAGTTTGCTCAACTGTCCCCTATTTTCTCCGAACCTTTGTATTCTGTATACAAATTTATTTGGCCGCTGCCAGCGTTCCAATCTCTATACTATTCTTACCCTATGCTTAAACGTTTTAGCTGTGTTCCCTTACTTTCTGGATAAAGTTCGGTAAAATGAGAGTAAGCACAAAATACTCTCATAAAATGACAAAATTACCCAAAAGTACGGCAACGCAAAAAACCACTTTTCTAGCCCTAAAAAAAAATGTCAAAATGCATCAGTGATGCCAAATTTTTAGGTGCAATAAGTGTAACCCGACAAGTGAAAACGCGCTAATGGAGAAATACGAAAATTGAAATAAAAGACTCAAAAAAATATATTCAAATTGCCCGCCGTTTACAGTGGCACGAAATTTCGAAATTTTGATATTTTCCTCTTTGAAAAAACACATAGTTATTTCTAATAAATATATTTTTCTCATAATTTAATGTCTATGAGCTTTTTTTTCATTGTTGTTTCAAAGTGGTGTATATAAAAATCTCGTGATTTCGTGCCAATGTAAAAGAGGGGGGTTACAATTTTCCAAAAAAAAAAGCGGTAAGAAAAATTAAAAGGTGACGATCTGTCCCTTTTTTATAAAAAGAAAATATTTGCTGTTTTTAGAAAGTAAAAAACCGCTTATTGTAACACGAAAAGGGCTAAATTAGCATCGCTGAAGTTCCTTAGATTTATTTTTTACAATTATAAAACAGTTGTTTTTGTTTATCAACTGTTCTTTTGACAATTTACCCAATTTACCCAAAGAAAAAGTCTGGGTAACTTTCGGTAAAAAGAGAAACACTAATACACTCTCATAAACGCTCTCATATACCCAATTTTCGAGTACGGAAACACCTTTGGGTAAGTTCGGGAACCCGCGGTAACGTACGGGAACACACTTATTGTATTTTATATTAGGAAAGAGAAATAAAGAAGGAATAGGAAGAAGCAACAAAACATAACTTTATTTGTATCAGGGATGGAAAATGGAATTTTTTTCGGTATCAAAAAAAAAATTCAATAATAATTTTTTGACCCTCAGAGTACTAAATTTTTATTTTTAGCTAAAAAATAACTTTAAATATAAATTCGTTTTTACATAAAATTTCAATGTGAAAATAGTTCTTAACACTACACCAGTTTTTAACACTACACCATTTCCAGCTTAAATTCAGCATTTTCCAAAATAATTTTAAAATTGTGTAAAAATTATTTAAAATTAGAGCGCCCCGGTAGGCTAGTTGGTAGCGTGCTAGCTTATCAGTGCGGGGGTCGTGGGTTCGATTCCCACCAGAGGCTCTGGTCTGTTTTCGCTACAACGAGCCGATGGCCATTGTTGCTAGTGCTCGGTTAGGATATTAGGATATTATTTGTAATTATATGATTAATAAATAATATGATTAATTAATAATAAAAAAAATATTTAAAATTGTCCAAAAAGGTTTTAAAATTATTAAAAAATTATTTTGAATTATTTAAAAATATTTGAAAATTGTCTAAAAATGCTTTAAAACTGTATAACCAGTTTTTTAATTATCCAAAAAAAAATTTAAATATGTCCAAAAATTCATTAAAATTTTTAAACATGTTTTGAAGTTGCCCAAAAAAAGCTTTTTCATTAATGCAGAATTATGTATTTGTTTTAATAAAGAGTATTTTTATATCACTGCATAAAGTTCGATTTTTTAAACTTATTTTTTTGCATTCTTAAGATAAGTGAATATCAAAGTTTTATTTGGGAAAAGTGTGCGAGAGTACCAAATGTGTCTCGGGAGTATCACGGAATTTTCTCATATCAAATAGTATCAAAAAAGTACAATTGTTTCAACTTTTCCATCACTAATTGGCATTATAGAAAAAAGAGAGATTAACTATAAATATTACAGAGATTGCGAGAATCAGTTATTAAGTTGTGAGTTTATAATAGAAATGGAAATAACAACAAGGAAACTAAAGTGAGGAGAATGACAGTTGAAAAATAAGATATAGTATTTAACATGCTTATGTACCAAAATTTCGTGCAAATATGGAGTTGGTAGGTAAAATTTTAACATTTATTTTTAACTGATTATTTATTTGTTTTTTTTTTTTATTGATGTGCCAGTTAAAAATAAATAACAAAAACCATTTGATTTAAATGAAAATTAAGTACATCGGTTGATGAAAAAATCATTTCTTGTAAATCGTATTTTCGATTATTTTAAATTACAAGCTATTTTAAGTGTAGAGAAAAATATTTAATTAAAAAAAAAAAAACTGGATCCGTTGAAAATTTTTAAACAGTCATACCAATTTTCTTTGCAAAATTCACACTATTTCTTAGTTCAGGAGAATTTAGCATAAAAAAAATTTTGCAACTAAAAACCTTTTCAAAAAAATTGTATACAACAAAAATGAACAAGAAGACTGTGACAGCAAAAAATTAAAAAAAAAATTCTTCGCTCATCAATTCAAAACTACGAGTATACAAATATTTGAAGACAATTTATCAATAGTCTTAAACATTATTTGGATTCCAAATAAATTAACAATTAATTTGATATTTTTTTATAAAAAGTATTTTTTATAAAAAAAAAAAAAAAAATAAATCGGGTGTATTTGAAAAATAAGACTGTTTTGTAAAAATTTAAAACCGAAATATAAACTTTAATTTAAACATGTTTAAACGAACAAACAGAAAATTGAAGAAGAACGCACAATTTCCACATGACTACTGCTTAAGATTTTAGCGTTCTAAAGATACATTTATACGCCATGCGAGATAAAACTGCTGAAGATATATTAAACAACACCTCTAACTCTATTGTGAATGAATCAAGCTATTTAGAAGTGATTTTTTACTATATCTGTATCAGTTTTATCTAGCGTGATTTTTTGACCATTTATGATTTTTGGATGATTTTCCAAAAGCGTAGACCATTTTGACGAATTTTTTCAAAACCTAAAATATTGCCAATAAACCTGGCAATACTGCATACGACACTTAACACACTCCTTAAGAACAATTTAATTGTTTACAGTAAAAATGTCTTTAGTTATTTCAATTTAATTATTTATTAGTAAGTGATGATATTATATAGATACACTCACAAAAATCGTTGTCTAGTAATTAAGAGAATTCAACTACATTTTAACAAGTTTTTAGTTTTCTCTAGTGAATTTTTAAATTTATGCAAAAAAAAATAAGTAGTTAAAATGCAACAATTGGCAACGATTTTCATGAGTGAAGTTTAAATTTTATATTCAAGTGTTAATAATATAAACAGTTATATTATTTTTTGACAAAAACTCACCTTAATATCAAATTATTTTTATTTACTTGATTTCAATATACAGCTTTGTCCATGTTATCCATAATAACGATAACATAATAATCGCCTTCAACTTAACTAATTTTTCTACACTACGTATTAAAAGTCTTCTATTGCTTTATGCTATTCTTAGTTTTCATACATATTAATTTACACACACCCACTAATGTCAGCTCTTTTACTTATTTAAATAACAACAACTAATCTTAACATGACGAGAGTGAGAGATCAAAAAAAAAAAAAACACTCATGTGCATAAGCACAAACAAAAACCAAATACACACTAAATGAAGAATTTTTTCTTATATTGAAGATTTTTCTAGAATTACTTTTTTAATTCTTGTTTTTCATTGAATTTAAATGGATTGTTTTATGAAATAACTTTAAAATAATGAAATATAATATTTAAATTAATAAATTATGCACTTTTTATTAATTATAAAACACTATTTCACTATAAAATTATGAATTAAACAAGAGCAAACCCTTTGCGTGGCCGACTTAAGAAAAGAAGAAATTAGAACTAAAAGGAATAACAACACAGGGCTGCCGGATTATCTTTTTCGTTGACCCCAAACAAATAAAAAACTATTCCCATAAAATGCCGACTTATAAAAAAAGGTTTTTATCTAAAGTCTATATGAAACTTGCTAATATTTAGTATTAATTATATAAATTAGAAGATAGGTTAAACAAACTTATGTGAAAAATAGTAATAGTAGTAGTAAATAGTAAGTGTGAAGAAAATATAAATTTTTCCAGTCAGAGCCCTAGTTATGCATTTATGGCAAAAAAAAAAAAAATTTTGGAATCCAGAAACTAGCAAGTGTCAGACTTGAGTAGGGCAAAAATATTTAATTTTTTTTTTTTGCCAAATTAACTTTACACACAAAATACCATCAAAAGAAAAACGAAAGAAAACGCTAAAAAAATATTACTTAAGCCAGAGTAAAATTAAAAGCTTTTTTTCCAAATATCACAGTTTTGGTTTTCAAATTCTTAGTAACATCATAGTGCTTGTTAGGAAAATACCTGGCCATGTGTTTGATTGCTAAAGCGATAAAAATGCAATGAGCTCTAATTGTTTAGGAGGCTGTAGCTCTTTCAAAACTTTGAACTTTAATGAGGTCTTTTGCCAGATCCAAATTGCCTGCATACTAATCTACACTCTAATTAATTATTATGCCTAATTGGATTAACACACAACGGATAAAATGACATTAAAAATGCGTATAAATTAAATGAAATTTTGAAAGAGTGAATTTACCAAATTTGTGTGATGATTTTGCTGTATTTTTTTTTTTTTTTTTGTGAATTAAAAACAATAAATTTATTGTTTAGTAATTCACATTACTTTATAAATTTAAAAAACTAATAAAGCTTTGTTTTTGTTTTAATTTTTAAATTTTTTTTTTTGATTTAAAAATGTCATAGTAAAAAATGCGTAAAATTTTTATTCAACATAGTAATACTAATTTTGGGCATAATGTATTTAATTGTAAACACATATTGGTGTTTTAAAATATTTCGTGTGTGTATTATTGTATATGAAAGTGTGCGCAAAAAAGTTTTACGTATTCGGTGTTTATATTTACCGAAGTTTCGTAAAATTACATAAATCTTTACATATTTTATAGTAGTAAATTTACAATAATTTTTTAGAGCATATGATTGAATAAAATGATAAAAAAAAAACTATTCAAAATTATGTACAAAAATATAAGTTGGTAGCGTGAGGGTATTAGGATATATTTTGTAACTATATGATTAATATAAATAAAAAAATAAATTTCGAGTCGATTATAATGGAGTTTTGCCGAATCGATTATAATTGTACTAAAATAAAAAATTTAGAGGTACATTTTCACCCATAACTTTTTAACCGCTGAGCCGATTTGACTCATTTTCTACTCCAAATTGCTTAGGAGGATGTACATTAATATAGTTGAAATGAACACCCCCGCTTGCGTCTTCGCACCGTGATCACCATTTCAACAGACAGACAGAAGGATATCGCTGGATCGGCCTAAAAATTGATAAGGATCACGAATATATATACTACAGGTTGGTTGAAAAGTTCCTGCGCCCGAAATGAAAGAATACTGTTTTTGTTACGAAATATATTTTTTTTATTCAATATAATCTCCTAGAAGCTCAATACACTTGTTCCAATGATCTTCCAATAATTTTATCCCATCCTTATAATGGTTTTCCGGAAGCTCTGCAAAATAACCGTCTATGGCTGCTATGGCCTCTTCATTCGATGAAAAATTCTTTCCACGAAGGAATCGTTTGAGATTTCTGAAGAGATAGTAGTCACTGGGAGCCAAATCTGGTGAATACGGTGGATGTTCAAGCAATTCGTACTTTAATTCTTTGAATTTAGCCATCGTCAAAACACTTTTGTGAGCAGGTGCATTGTCTTGATGAAAAATGATTTTTTTCTTCTTTAAACCAGGTCTTTTCTCACGAATTTTTTCATCCAGCTGATCCAAAAGGCTGCAATAATATTCAGAGTTGATTGTTTTAGCTTTCTGAAGATAATCAATCAACAGAATTCCTTTTGCATCCCAAAAAACTGATGCCATAACCTTCTTTGCTGATCGTTGTGGCTTTGGAGCTGAACAACCAGCTTCAGTCCACTGTAAACGTTCTTGTTTCAATTTAGGATCATGGTGGTAGATCCAAGTCTCACCCATAGTTATAAAACGACGCAAGAAGTCGGTATTATTCAGCTTAAAACGCTCCAAATTACGCTGAGAAATTTGTTTTCGATCCAGTTTTTTGGCACTAACTTTCCAAACAGTTTTTTCATACGTAATTCTTCATGTAAAATATTTAGTACTCGTTCGTCTGAGATGCCTATGGCATTAGCAATTTCACGCTTAGTCAAACTTGGATCTTCACTAACCATATTATGTACCTGCTCAATGATTTCTGCTGTGGTTGCAGTTTTTGGTCGTCCTTCGCGTGGATCGTCTTCAAGGCTGGTACGACCACGTTTAAATTCACCAGCCCAAAATTTAACGGTGCGTTTTGAAGGTACACTTCTAACAATTGTTCATAAATTTCCTTTGCTTTTAAACCCTTCAAAACAAAGAATCTAATGACTGCACGATATTAAATTTTTTCCATATTAAAAAAAATCAATGACACGTCAACTTCAAATGGCTTGTAAACAAAGAAAGAATTGACAGAATGACTTGCAACTTTGCATGTGTTCTCAGGACAGTTATACCAACTTGAGAAAAAAAGTTTGGAGCTAGCAGTGCCATCTCTTGGTGAGCGCAGGAACTTTTCAACCAACCTGTATATGCGGTCTTAAGCCTATATTTCGACATGTTACAAACGGAATGACAAACTGATATATACCCTCACCATAAATGGTGGAGGGTATAAAAACATCGGTTGAATGTTTTTGGGATACTCTGTAGTATTATTTGGCACATAATGCTTGCTTTACATTCGATTAAAAAGTATCAAATTTGGAGGAAATCGATCATTCGATTTCTTTGAAAGCAACATGAAAAAAACTTAGTTCCTAAACCCACCTTTTAACGAATATAAAATGAGCAGCACACAATTTTAAAAGTCAATTTGGTGGAATTTTTTGACTGCACATTCATGTTAAGGAGGCCGATATACTTTAAAATGGTTTAGCAATATCAAATAATATCATCTATAGTTCTCAAATGGGTATGATAGTTTTTAGTAAATTTTTAAACAAAAAATATTTTTGGATTAAAGGAAAAAAATTTCTTAATTTAGGGTTCGTGTTTAGCCACACTTTTTTATGCTTCCCCTCTGAAATAAAAACAAAAAGAACTAAATAAAAAGAAGTGTTTTATTACTTGTAGTTTGAAATGAATTTTTTATGAATTACTTGTACAAAAACTACTAGACATGTTAAAAATACATAAGACTGACCAAATTCACTCACACTCATACACTCACAATATTATTTCGTTAAAAATAATATAAAAAAAAAAATATTAAATTAATCGAAAATACAATCAAAAAGAGGACTACTGATTTTTCATTATATTTAGCCCATTTCGTTGTTCGACAGAAGTAGTAAAAGCAATCGAAAGTCATTTTAAATAACCATAAATTTTTAACTGACATAACGTAGAAAAAACTATTTTTTGTGGTTTGTTTTTCAAATTGAAAATTTTTTTTATTTGTATGTAATTTTACAAAACACAACACACACAGATGTATATATTTTTATTTTCTATGTGTGTATCCATATTTGAATAACTTGTTGTAATTTTTATTGAAATAATTTTGTATAAAAACAAACTATTTTGGTAAAAAAAGACAAAAAAGGAATTATATGAATTTCTATTTTTAGAAACAGACAATTTTACATCTAACAGAAAATACCAGCTCCTACTGAATGTCTGTAAATTTTTATAGTTTGTTTTTTGAATGGCTGAGGTGAAGAGGTGATTGCCGAAACTTAGGCCCATTTTGAAGCAAAGGACAAATCGTACTAGAAAAATGGTATCGAAAAGTTGAAAGGGTCGCTATAATCAGTGCATTACCCTTGAAGGGAACTATGTTGAATAAAAAACTAATTTTGCCAAAAAAAATGTGTTTTACTATGGCATTCCAGGGACTTTTTAATTGGCCTGTTAAATAGTTAAAAGTTATATTTCTATGATTCTTCATTCAATTTATTCTTCATCAATCTCTACGTATTACTTTTTAAATAAACTACAGTCGGTAACGGAAAATATATTGTGAGTGTACATATCAAAAAACAAAAAGTCCTGCCGTTTTTTTTGGAAGGTGAGAGATACTAGTAAACATTTTTCCAATTGAACAAGTTATGCATGGAAGTGGGAGTGGGGAGGAGTTAGTCGTGGTATATGACTACTATGTTAGATAGGAGATACTACAGTGATGATGTTACTGTGGTTGTTGGGGTCAACATCAATTACTTGTTGGTCATGTTTTGTTGGATGCTGTAAAACAAGGTATAAGTCTCGCCAACACAATAAAAATACAAAAATATAAAATTAAAGGATACTATTTGTACATTTAACATGTGTTTGTATTAGAAAAATGTATTGTACCTACACACACACACATAAATACTAACCCATACAGGACAATAACTGTAAACCCATACAGGACAATAACTATAAAGAACACACATACACACACGAGAATAACTAAAATTAATTGTTCAGTTGAAAACGTGGTTTATTGATTGAATTTTGTGGTCATTCATTTTTAAAATAATATTATACACAATTTGCTTTTGTTGTTTTTTGATATATATTTTTTTTATCGAATCTTCTTTTATATTCTTTTGGCAAACAAAAAATATTTGTAATTTTTTTTTTGGTACAAAAGTTTATTTAAAAGTTTCATGTTGTGTAAACAATCACATACCGAGACCCGGTCAAAGGGAGACAGACATTAATTACAAAATACAATTCGTGAAAAAAAAAACAAAAATATATATTATAAAACTCTATTGGATAAAAATAAAAACGTTTATAATTCTGATATAATAAAACAAATATTTATCTATTAGAAAAAAAAAAGAAATTCATTTGGTATTGTTTGATATTGACAAAAGACAAAATTTTCTTTTAAGTTTTAAGAGTCATGGCAGGACCTTAAATAATAATAACGTCGTATGTGAAATGTGTGGTTTATTTAAGTAAAATTGGGTGTTGTATGGATTAATCCATAAAAGAGTCCCAATAGTTGACAATAAAATGTCTAACTCGTATAAGGACGTTAAAGCGAACTTTAACGTGGTGTGGAAACTAAAAAAAAAATTAAAACTTTTATGTATGAAATTTGTTTTTAGTCTGGCTAGAGATCATGGAAAACCTTTCAAGATTAATAAATATTTTTTGGCTGTTTGTAAGCAAGAGGGTAATGACCACCCATTACTTTGGTGATTATTGTAAGTGAGACGATAATGACCCCTCATAACTTTTGGTACATCGCGAACAAAAGTAATTAAGCGAGAAAATGTGGTGGTAAGTATAACGTGATCCATTTCGAGGTTCCCTACTTTTTTTAAAGAAAAAAACACAGAAAATTCAAATTTAATGGGGAATGTTTATTATCATTTAAAAGAACATTCTTTGGTATTTATTTTTTGAAAATTATGTCTATCAAATGTTGGCCGTTGCTACGTTTCAGATGGTCCATCCGTTGAGTCCAATTTTCGATGACTTGTTCGAGCATTTCGACTGGTAACTGGCGAATGGCACGCGTCATGCTTTCCTTCAAGGCCTGAATCGAAGCGGGTTTGTCCGCATAAACTTTAGACTTTACATATCCCCACAGGAAAAAGTCTAAAGGTGTGATATCACACGATCTTGGTGGCCAATTGACCGGCCCAAAACGTGAAATTATGTGCTCACTGAAGTGTTCTCTCAATAAATTCATTAATTGATGCGATGTGTGGGAAGTGGCGCCGTCTTGTTGAAACCTAATGTCGCCGAGATCAGGAGCTTCAATTTCAGCCACCAAATAGTCGGTTATCATGGCACAATAACGGTCGCCATTGACGGTTACGTTCGCACCGGCATCATTTTTAAAGAAATATTGACCGATAATTCCACCGGCCCACAAACCACACCAAACCGTTGTTTTTCTGGATCAAGTGGCAGTTCTTGAATCTCTTCAGGTTGCTCTTCGTCCCAAATGCGGAAATTTTGTATGTTTACATGCCCATTGAGCCAAAAATAGGCCTCATCGCTGAACAAAATTTGCCTCGAAAAAACGTCGGATCTTCTTGGAACTTTTCAAGAGCCCATAGAGCGAAGCAATGTCGCTTGTGCAGGTCAAGCGGCTTCAGTTGTTACACAAGCTGTATTTTGTACGCCTTTAATTTAAAGTCTCGACGTAAAATGCGCTAAGTCGTTCCATACGTCAGTCCGAGTTGCTGCGAACGGCGCCGAATCGACTCTCCATGGTCTTCGTGTACACTCTCACTATATTTTCTTCACAGCGTGCTGGACTTGGTCAATTAGGTCGAATATTATCCAATAATGAATGCTGGGTCTCAAAATGGGTGATGGTGTTGCGAATAGTACGCTCAGTAGGCCGATTATGTTGACCATAAGTTGAGCGAAGTGCACGAAACACATTCCCCACAGAACGTGAAATTTCGTAATAAAGTTGAACAATTTGTAAACGTTGTTCAGGCGTAAGTCTTTCCATAATGAAATACCAAACAATACTAAATAAAAATAACATGACAGCATGACACGACTCACACGTGATCTGTCAAAAAAAAAACTATTGAAAAAAGTATCTCTACTTGAATCACCCTTTAGTTGACATCTGACGTTTTCTGAAGAATAAAATGTTAGGAAGGATTTTTGGGTGAAATATTTTAACACGATTTACAATTTAATGGTCAATTAATCTTTCTTATTAAGAAATACGAGGGTGGTTCAATAAGTCTGTGACTTTTTGAATAAAACACAGTTTTTTTTGCAAAAAAAAAATATATATATTTTTCAACATAATCTCCTCTTAGCTCAATACACTTAGTCCAACGTTTCTCCAATTTTTGTATTCCTTCCAAAAAATAGGATTTTTCGAGGTCCATAAAAAGGGATTTTTTGATCAATAACTTCATCGTTGGAGCTAAATCTCTTTCCACCGAGCCATTTCTTTAAGTTTGGAAATAGGAAATAGTCACAATAGGGGCTAAATCCGAAGAATATGGCAGATGAGGGGGCAATTCATAGTATACTTCATTGATTTTTGCCATGGAAACTAAGCTGTCACGCGATTCCGTTGGTGGTCGATTGTGAGCAAACGCGGCAGCCATCTTGCGGAAAGCTTTCTCATACCCAAGTGATCGTTCAAAATTGAAACCACTGAGCCATGTGAGATGCCTATGTCTTCCACAATCTATCGCTTATTCAATCTCCGATCGGCCAACACCATATCGTAAATTTTTTCAATTGTTTTTGGTGTAGAGACGTCCAAAACGTTCGGCATCTTCCGTGCTTGTAAGACCACAACGAATGTCAGTAAACTACTTGTTTTCCATTGAAATCGATAGTGCAGAGTCCCAATAGTATTTATCAAGCTTTTCCTTGACGGTTTTTTTTTCGCAAAAAAGTTATGTTTAATGAGCACTCGAAATTTACTTTTTTTCCATTTAAAAAAAAAATCCACGAGGTTGTATGTTTTGAACAGCTGTTAAACGCAAAGTAAATAACGGATCTTGCTCAAAATTTGACAGTAGTCTTATTAACAGGTGGTACTTGATGGGAGCAGTGTTGCATTTCATATAACTACGAGGTAAGTTCGAAAAGTCACGGACTTATTGATCCGCCCTCGTACCACAAAAGTCACTTAAAATATTCATCGAATATATTCGTAACGAAGAAATATCAGGTTATATTTTTTTAGGCGTTAAAACAATAACACGGTGCTACACTGAAACAGAACTTGTGAAATGACCTAGTGTAGGTTGTAGGTCTAGCTGAGTGTATTATATAACCGGTTTTATAAGTTTCAATATACAAAGTATACGGGAAGTATATATATTTCGAAAGAGCGCGTTCATTACTAATAATTGCCGTTTACCATTTCGAAATCGGTTAAAAAATGACTGAGTTAGAAAAGTTTAAGTGCGGCAGTCAAAAAAAAAATACTCTTTTCCCCATATCTCGAAATTTTAAGGGGATATTTCAACTTATAAAACCGAATATATTATACACTAAATAGACCTAAAACTTACACTAGGTCATTTCACAAGTTCTTGCAATTTTTTTTGTAGCAGCGTGAAATTATTAAAAAAAAACTTAAAAATAAAAGTTGAGGAAAAGTAAAAAATTGAAATTTGGGTGCCTCAAAAATGATTTTTTTGATAAGTCATAGTGGAATTTTTTTTTCCTCATACCAAAAGCTATAGAAAAATCGATGGCACAATATCTATTGCTAAATCGACCCACCCAATTTTTTATCATTTTTTTCTAACGAAATAGTGAAAAAAGCCTACTCTCAAATTGAAATACATTTACATTTTTATGCATTTGACAAAAGTAAATTAGATAGTTTTAATATTTTTAACTTTTTGAGAAAGCTAACGGGGAAAAAATTGCGAAGAACATAAAATTTTGGAGTCTGGTGAAAAGTGAATCAATAAAATATTTTCAAGAAACAAGTAAAAAATGCTTAAATTCGGGTTTTGATACAACTAATGTAAAAAACTTTAGAAGTAAAATTATGGAGGTGAAAAAAATTGTTTGAGGTGAAAAACAAATTTTGTGAGGTAAAAAAAATTTTTTGCGGTGAAAAAAATTTTGATGGTGAAAAAAATTTAGTGGTGAAAAAAATTTTTTGGGGGTGAAAAATATTTGGGGTAAATATAAAACATTATTCAATTCTAAGCGACTGATGAAAAAACAAGACGAAATATTTTACTTGCCGGCCGCTACTATGAAATACACCAATTTGTATGGAAAATTTAGAGGTACACTCATAACTTATTATACACTGGACCGATTTTGCTCATTTTCAATCGCAAATTGTTCGGGAGGATGTTCCGTGATCGCCATTTCAACAGAAAGATACACGGACATCGCTAAATCGACTTGAAATCGGTATAAAGATAACAAATAACACATATATAAATACTTTGTGGGGTCTTAGACCTTGTTTTCAAATGCTACAAACGGAATGACAAACTGATATACAGGGTGGCGCAGGTTTGAATTATTTATAACTTTTTTAACTATTATTTTTTCTTTGTTTTTTTTTCAGCATTTTGCTAAGAAGACTTGGGGAATTAATTATGAATCTATAACACGATCGAACAACGTAAAAAATTATTGAATTTTAGTTTTCAAACCATCTGTCTATTGTGTTGACACAGCGTGCATATCGTTGGCATTTTAATGTGCGCTTTGCATCCCCAGCGTCAGCTATAAACCATTTGATTGAAAATTTTCGTCAACATGGGTCTGTAAGAACCCTTCCTGGTGCCGGAAGAACACCTACCGTGCACACTGCTAAAAATACGTGTACGGGAGAGCGTGCAGCATAGTACATCAACAAGGAGGCGTTCGACACAACTTGGACTATCACGGCGGTCGCTGCAGAGAATTTTGAGTACATTAGACTTGTTCCCATATAAAGTTCAACTTGTGCAAGAATTGAAGACAACAGACTACCAGCAACGGCTTGAATATGCCATTCGTTTCCGTGAAAAAGCGGAGGAAAATCCAGACTTTATTCACAATTTGGTAATGAGCGGTGTAGCCCATTTCCTATTAAATGGGTGGCAACAAGCAAAACTGCAGAATTTGGGCTACGAAAAATCCAAGAGCAGTTCATCAGCGACAATTACACCGACTTCAGTGTACTGTTTGGTGCGGTGTATTCTCTGAAAGGATAATTGGCACATATTTTTTTGAAAATAAAAGTGCCCTGTAAGAAAAGTCGATAGTGAAACTGCACTGATTCACTATTGACTTTGTCTTCAGTACTACTGACAAATTATGCCCCAGCCAACGCTTTCTGCTGTAGACATTTAGCATGTGCGTGTCATTGCGAATCTACACAACTATTGACTAGGTGTTGACATTGGAACCAGAGATTCACTAGTACATTTTAGTAATTCTAGTATACACTTTTAGAACTTCTTACTTGATTTCCACACTAGGAAGGAAATAAGATTAAACAGATGTATTTATTTTGTTAAATTAGATATTTTATTAATAATTTTTTTTTTTATAAATACCATTAAAGTAAAAAAAAAATCGTGAAAACTTAATTTAGATTTAGATTTAGATTTAATTTTAGAGTAGACAAATCTTCAAAAGACTGCACAAAATCATCCACAGGCTCCATAAAATCTTCATCAGGCTCCACAAAATCTCTAGAGCTGCAACTTTTACTACAGGTTGGTTGAAAAGTTCCTGCGCTCACCAAGAGATGGCACTGCTAGCTCCAAACTTTTTTTTCTCAAGTTGGTATAACTGTCCTGAGAACACATGCAAAGTTGCAAGTCATTCTGTCAATTCTTTCTTTGTTTACAAGCCATTTGAAGTTGACGTGTCATTGATTTTTTTTGAAGGGTTTAAAAGCAAAGGAAATTTATAAACAATTGTTAGAGTCTTCACCTTCAAAACGCACCATTGAATTTTGGGCTGGTGAATTTAAACGTGGTCGTACCAGCCTTAAAGACGATCCACGCGAAGGACGACCAAAAACTGCAACCACAGCAGAAATCATTGAGCAGGTACATAATATGGTTAGTGAAGATCCAAGTTTGACTAAGCGTGAAATTGCTAATGCCATAGGCATCTCAGACGAACGAGTACTCCATATTTTACATGAAGAATTACGTATGAAAAAACTGTTTGAAAGTTAGTGCCGCACACATTCAACAAAAACTGGATCGAAAACAAATTTCTCAGCGTAATTTGGAGCGTTTTAAGCCGAATAAAAGCGACTTCTTGCGTCGTTTTATAACTATGGATGAGACTTGGATCTACCACCATGATCCTAAATTAAAACAAGAACGTTTACAGTGGACTGAAGCTGGTTGTTCAGCTCCAAAGCAGGTGAAGTCACAACGATCACCAAAGAAGGTTATGGCATCAGTTTTTTGGGATGCAAAAGGAATTTTGTTGATTGATTATCTTCAGAAAGGTAAAACAATCAACTCTGAATATTATTGCAGCCTTTTGGATGAAAAAATTCGTGAGAAAAGACCTGGTTTAAAGAAGAAAAAAATAATTTTTCATCAAGACAATGCACCTGCTCACAAAAGTGTTTTGACGATGGCTAAATTCAAAGAATTAAAGTACGAATTGCTTGAACATCCACCGTATTCACCAGATTTGGCTCCCAGTGATTACTATCTCTACAAAAATCTCAAACAATTCCTTCGTGGAAAGCATTTTTCGTCGAATGAAGAGGCCATAGCAGCCGTAGACGGTTATTTTGCAGAGCTTCCGGAAAACCATTATAAGGATGGGATAAAATTATTGGAAGATCATTGGAACAAGTGTATTGAGCTTCTAGGAGATTATATTGAATAAAAAAATATATTTCGTAACAAAAACAGTATTCTTTCATATCGAGCACAGAAAATTTTCAACCAAACTGTAAAAATGATTGCCTCTTTCTTGTTATTTTTATTTTTGTACAAAATTGATTGTGTTTTTCAAAAGTTTTTTGTAATTTCTTTGTGCTCATTGTATATTTTGTTTAAATTTGTATATTTACCTTTTAAATTCATTTTTCTTTATATTTTTATTAAAAACTTTAATTTTGCATGCAGCTATGCACATATATTTTCGACAAAATAAAACAATAAAAAAAATCAAGAACAAGCACAGCTTTGCAGCTGCAAAAAAGGAATGTAAAAAGTATAGACGCTTTGTGGACATGTCACCAAAAAAGACACCCAAAATAGTCGACAAAAGTGGTGACTTGTAGACACTTGACCCCAGGCTTCCTACATGGTGGTGTCTCAATCTCTGTCAGCGATGGTGCATATCGGACGATGTGCATATCGGTACATACTGCAGGTGCCTCAATGTCTTTGTTAAGGGACATATTCGGCGAACGCATTATTTCGCGCACAAGCGATTTTAACTGGCCTCCACGTTCACCAGATTTAACAGCTCCTGACAGTTTTCTTTGGGGATATTTGAAAGAAACAGTGTACGTTAACAAACCAAGAATTATACTTCAACTAAAAACCAACATTCGAAATGAAATCATGGCCATTACACCCGAAATTTTGCGAAAAGTTATGGAAAACATGCTAAAAAGAGCACGTATGTGCGAAGCAGAAAATGGACATCACTTACAGGATATCATTTTTCAAAGCTAATTGCAAAAAAAATTCCCCAATAATATACTGTATTTAAAAAAAATGTTATAATAATCGCATAAATAAAAAAGATATAAACCATTTAAACCATATATGTAGCTCATTCTGCGCCACCCTGTATAATACCCTCATCATAAGGGTGTCCCAAGAAGAACGCAATTTTTTAAATTTTAAATAAAACACAGATATTTAAAAAAAAACCGTGAAACTTTATTATATCGTAAAGTAGACAGAATGAGGTTATGTATGGAACAATATATCGTGCAGATGGCCGCCGCGGCTTTGCTGGCATGCACGCGATCTTTTAATGAAATTTTCAATGACCGTTTTCCATGAATGCTGCGGCATTTCATTAATGCAGCGTCCAATTTCCTCTTTTAAGGCTTGAGTCGTCGTCGGCTTATTCGCGTAAACCATCGACTTCAAAAAACCCCAAAGAAAAAAATCTAATGGTGTTAAATCGCACGATCTAGGCGGCCAATTCTGATCTCCAAAACGCGAAATAACACGACCGGGAAATGACTGATGCAGCAATTGAATTGTTTCTCTGGCTGTATGACATGTGGCGCCGTCTTGTTGGAACCACATGCCCTCCACATTCATTTCTTCAATTCTAGGCAAGAAAAAACTGGTTATTATTTCACGATACCGAACACCATTGACTGTTTGCGCTTGACCTGCCTCATTTTCATAAAAAAAAGGTCCAATGATTTCTCCAGCCCAAAAACCACACCACACAGTGACACGTTGAGGATGCATTTGCTTCTCGTGAATCACTCGAGGATTTTCCTCACCCCAAATGCGACAATTCTGCCTATTGACGAAGTCATCAAGATGAAAATGGGTCTCGTCACTGAAGATGATTTTATCGGTAAAATCAGCATTTTCATGTTGTCTCTCCAATACCCAATTAACGAACTCCCTTCGCTGTCCATGGTCAGCTGGCTTCAGTTCCTGAGTCAATTGAACTTTGTATGCATGAAGATGCAAATCTTTCGTCAAAATTCGCTGCAAAGTGGATTTGGAGACACCAATTTGCGGAGCTCGGTGTCGAATTGAGGTGGATGGAGTTTGAGCGACATCATCACGTACAGCTGAGACATTTTCGATGGCGCGTTGTTGTCTTTACATCACTAACAGACCCAGTTTCGGCAAATTTATCCATTAATCTCTTTACAGTTGACTCTTTTGGAGCATTATTGTGACCCCAAATTGATCGCAATTTGCGAACTGTAGCCGCAAAACTTTCACCATTTTGGTAAAACAATTTCACAATGAGAATGCGTTGTTCATTCGTGTAGCGCTCCATTTTTACTAACCTCGTACCTTCTACTAGCAAACAATAACAATTGTTCAAATGTCAAACAATGACACTTCGAATGTTGCCAGATTTAAAAATTGCGTTCTTCTTGGTGGAGGGTATAAAAATTTGGAATTTCAGCAAAATTGTAAAATGTTTAGTCCACAATAACTTCCATTATATCAGTTTATCACTGTAAACGGGTGTTTTCTATTATAAATAAATAATACCCCATATTCTGAAAATTATACATTACGGCACTTTAATGACCACTTTAACAAAACTCTACACCTCAATGTGGAATTGTTTAGAAATCATCAGAAATAACATCATATAATTATTGATAAAAGTGCTAAGAAATGATGCACATGATATTAACCCAATTACTAGTAGAACATACAACAAAATCTATTTATTGCTGCCTCAAATAAAAAAAAAAACATTGATTGCACTTGAAGTACGATATATAAATCATGGCAGGAATTAAAAATATGTACGACATGCCATCATCAGCAGCATGACGACGATGATGATGACAAACCATAAACCATAAATAAATATATTTTTGTTGCTGATGTTTATAAACTCACCTGAGATAACTTGAGGATGATGCCGCTGCTGCTGCTGCTGATGATGATGATGTTGAGGCTAAAGTTGATTGCTGTAACCAGCAACTACTGGTACAGGCATTGCCAGAGGTGGATGTTGCAGCTGAAGATGATGAATTAACATTACAAATGTGAGTAGATTTTCCGGTTGTTGATGTTATTGATTTTATTCTAAAATCTAGAGACGATGATGTAGTTGATAATGGATTTGTTGTGGTTGTTTTAGTTGAAGTTATCGAAGTGGATGTAGTACCACCACAATTACTACTGATGTTATAGTTACTGGTGGTCCCCCCATCACTCATCTTTCGAGTGTGTCTATTGACCACATTGTGGTGTTGTTGTTGTTGTTGCTGCTGTTGTTGCTTATCCGTTGCTGCCAACGTTATTTGTGATGCTATTGCTTTTGTGGCCTGTTGTTGTTGCAGTAATTTAACATGCAATATTTGTGGTTGTTGCAATTGTTTATGCTGATACGTATACAATGGTAGTTTTGAGATGCGAGTAACATCTGTTGAAAAACCCTGGAATGTTGATGATGTGGTGTTTTTATTTGTGCTATGGGCATTGCTTCCGGTAGTTGCAGTAATATTTTTACTGACACCACTTTGAGTGCTGCTACTATTATTGTTTTTTCCATCACTATTTCGATATTGTTGGCAGTTATTGTAGTTGCTAATGTCTGCTGCATATTGATTGAAATGTTGATATTGCTCATGCTGTCGTTGTCGTTGTTCCTGATAGTGTTGCTGTTGATTACAATTTCCACTTAGAGATTGATTAAGTTTTTCTTGTTTTACTGTTTCCACTAATGACACTGACGTTGATGTTGGATTATCTTTATATTGGTATTGCTGTTGTTGTTGTTGTTGCAATTGATTTGTTCCATAGTTGTTGTTGTTGTTGGTTTCTTCTATTGTATTCCCTGGACAATAACTATTGCTACTACATATTGCACTTTGCAAATAATTGTTGCTGTGACTTGTTGTTGTTGTTGTTGTTGCTGCTGTTGAATTTGTTGTGTTGCCAATACTCAATGAAAATGGTGTATAGTTGGCTGTGGAACGTGAATGCAACTGATGATGGGTGTTTGAACCTAAACGTGAACTCGGTGATGACCTTAGGTCATTTAACATAATATCCAAATCAGTTGCCAATGAGCTTAAGAGCTAAAAGGAAAAGAAGAAAAGAGAACTTTTAATAAAAGGAATTGTATAAAGAATTAAGATATTATAAATAATTTAAAATATTTTTTTTTATAGAACTTTTGAACAATTTGGTGGAAGCTTTATAGTTAGGACAATTTCATACAACAGGTTTTATTGACCCTAAATGACCTGCCACAATAACAAAAATTCCTTGGCAGTAATTATTACATTAACACAGAGAAAAAAAACATGATTGCAACATGTTCACTGCTACTATATTATGCTTGCTGCATTCAGGTATGGCTATCAGAATTAAGTTTTTGGTTTATAAATAGATTCTTACCATAAATATGGTCGCTACCATCATTATTATTGAAATATTTTAGAATTTCATGATTGGTTGTAATCATACTCTGGTAACAAAAATTCTGACTATGACAAAAATATGATAATTATGCAATCATAAAATAATGGCAACAATCAATAAATAATTATAAATCAAATAAAACATGACATTACCAAGTAATTAAGGGAGTAAGTAGCACTCAATGGGTTTCACTAGTTACCAGGCTATTTACTCGCTTAATTACTTTTGTTCGCGATGTCCCCAAATGGGTGGCCATTATCCTCTCGCTTACAAAAAAAGGGGTGAGAATAATGAATAACCAATATGGTTACCCATAGTGAAGAAATAAGTGGTTTCCTACAATAATAAAGTAAGTAATTTTTCTTAATAAAAAAATAGTGTACCTTAATCAAGACAAATTTTCTTACTTAAAGAAATTAACCAGAATAATTTATATTTAAATTATAAAAAATCTTGAAAGTATCTTATTTTTGAACTCATATATTGAAGTTCATTATTTAATACCATTTTTTAAAGAAATTCTTTAAAATATTAAAATTTTTTAAAAATCAATTTTACAGCAGATAATTTTAAGAATCTTAAAATTTTTCTATTAGAAAAGTCATTATTAAAAGTCATTTTATTAAAAAAAGTCCTTAGAATTTTATTATTTTTTTTAAATGAAAAAAATTTCTTATTTTTATTTAGTAAAAATGGAAGAATGTTAAAAACACAAAAATAGTAAGTAAATTTCATTTAAACTCAATAATAAAAAAATCAACTGTATGTTAGCATAAATAGCTTTTTCCGTTGATTTGTGAGTTAAAAAGAGATATTTATAATTGGCATTTTCAAGGGCACGAAGAATGTTGATGAAGGTTGAAGCGGACCAGAAAATACATTCCATTCTTGACAGCCGACTCATATCAAAAAATAAGATTTACACCTAATTGGAAAGTCGGCTTGTTGCGCCTTCTTCTGTTGCAGTGATTCCAGTTCGTATATATAAGCCCATTCTTATTAGCATAATGGAACCATTGGCACCAGTAAAATTTTAAATCCTTATCCTTGCAAAGTTCAGACAGCACCAAAGGTAGTGTTAAAACAGATTGTTATCACAAATTACAGAGTCCGCACGAACCATTCGGAATAGATGTGCACTCAGCGTTAAATTCCCGATAAAAGTTCAGAGCTCAGAGAAGAACCTTCCTTGGCATATTCTTCAGCCATCTCATTCGCTGCGATATTAAAATTCCCAAAAACTAATGTAATGTCAATACTGTACCCGGTTGAGAAGTTGTTGATTTTCACCTTAATCCCGAGAATAGTGAATGATTTTTCAAAGTTCGAATTTATTGCCAGAATAGCCGCCTTTCTATCCGATTTGAAATATATATGACAATACGTCAAAAATATATTTACCCCACTTTCCTATTTTCACCTGCCCTTTCTGCACCCTAAACATTACATTAAGCCGAAAAAATACTGGCCCGCTAATTTTTCCTCCTCCATCATGTATCCGAATTCCGAGAAAAATCGGAATTCTTACGTGAAAGAGTTCTCATAAATGATCGGGAATCGATCAAGTAAATGACGCTAGACAAAAACGAAATGAGATTATAATCTGAAAAGAGAGAGAGTTATACCAGAGAGTGCGATTTAAGAGAGAGATTTATTATACCCTCCACCATATATGGTGAGGGTATATATCAGTTTGTCATTCCGTTTGTAATATGTCGAAATATAGGTTTAAGACCCCATAAAGTATATATATTCGTGATCCTTATGCAATTTTAAGTCGATTTAGCGATGTCCGTCTGTCTGTTTGTTGAAATGGCGATCACGAGGCGAAGACGCAAGCGGGGGTGCCAATTTTTACCCAGATTATTGAACATCTTCCCGAGCAGTTTGGTATTTAAAATGAGCGAAATCGGTGTAGCGGTTCAAAAGTTATGAGTGAAAATGTGAAGGTACCTCTAAATTTTCCATACAAATTTGTACAATTTTTCTGTATCTATTTTAATTTTCTGTTAAGTAAAAATGTTATTAAGTCTTCTTCTTGTTTCGATTACATTTATTGTCTTACATACTATGAGAATAAATAACATTCTTAGAAACATATGTGTGTTACTCTAATAACTATGTTAACGTAAGAAGCAACAATGTTAAAGTCGCTAACAGAGCAGACGTCTGTAATTAACATTACTAAAACTAAATAACAAAAGTTCTGTTACATAAATTGACAAAACATATTCATGTTACAGTTCATGCAAAATTTAGTATATACGTATATCATCTTCAGCCCCTATGATTGCCGGAGGCTGGGCTCATATAGAATGAGGTAAGGTCCAGAGGAGCTGGATCGTCGTTAATACGCCCATTAATTATACCGACAGGAGAAAGATATGTAGACCCAGCCCAGATGGTGTTTTTCTCGCTTTCGTATATTTGGCTGACAAGCATATTATCGTGTAGCGCAAGTTTCTCAACAAATCTGGCTTGCAACGACATGGAATACCTACAGAAGGGTAGGACATCGGCATTTTCATAGATGTAACTATTTGAAAATCGTTTTATGAAATTTTCATAATTTTTTCCGATGCATTTTCCTAGGATTTTCCTGTCAAATATCTCCAATTCTTTGACTACTATAGGAGATATAGTAAACCACATTGCGTTTTTCTGTTAAGCTTTGTTGGTTTTTCGTTTCATTCCATAAAATGTATTTTTGTTTATGTAACCAAAGACATTTTTATCTAAAGAAAGAGCAATATACATAATTGCTTTAGTGCCGCTACTTTTCAATAGGTGGCAGTGAATTAACTAAAACAATACCCTGCCCCATGGCTAGGTCCAAAGAAATTTATATATAAAGAATGAGCAAAATGCATAATTGCTTTAGTGCCGTTTCTTTTGAATAGGTGGCGCAGAATCACAGCAAAACTATACCGTGCCCCATGGCGATATAGCCTTGAATTAGGCTTTCAATTAATTTATTTTTCAAAAATATTAAATAAACTACATACTTTAAATTATAATACATTCAGATGTTGCTAGTAGACTTTTTACATAATTTTAAAGTCAATTTTTTAAATGTTTGACGTAATATGCCTAATGGAGAATGCACCTTCTGATGGGCCATCTATTGACAAATAGTTACAACTCATGTTCTTTCTTTAACAAATTAATTTCTTTGCTGTATTCTCTCCATTAGACAAACACACTTCCATTTTTTAAAGAAAGAACATTCGTTGCAACTATTTATCAATACGTGGTGCATCAGAAAGTGCATTCTCTCCATTAGTCATATTCAGCTGCAGAGCTAGTCACCATTAGCCGGAACAAAATTGAGTATTTGACAAAAAAAAAAAAAAAAAAAACATTTTAAAGCATAGTGCTTTAAAATGTTTTTTTTTGTGCAGTCCATGGTTAAAAAAACTAGTGAAAGTGTAGAGGTGCCTCTAAATTGCCCATACAAGTTTAGTACAATTTCATAGTTGCGACTGGTACATAACATATTTTCTCATATTTTTTCACCAGTTGCTTAGCAGTAAATATTTTGTATTCACCTCAAACATTTTTTCACCACTCAAATTTTTTCACCTTAAAAATTTTTTCACCTTAAAAATTTTTTCACCTCTAAATTTTTTTTCCACCAAAAAAATTCTTTTTACATCTAAAAAAGTACTTCACCTCAAAAAATTTTTTCACCTACATAATTTTAATTCAAAAGTTTTTTTATATTATTTGTATCAAAAACAGAAAGATGTTCTCTTTTTAGGATATTGGTGGAGGGTATTCAAAGATTCGGCACAGCCGAATTTAGCCCTTTTTTACTTGTACCTTTTTACCATTCTCTCTATATATTTTCGAACTATCCGCAAAGAGAAAACCTCCATCAAACAACCTCATCATAAAAAACGCGACCAAAAATTAAGAATAAAGGTTGAGTTCCTAAGAGCAGCATACTACCAGACAAATTCTTGTCGTATTTCTGTTATACCAGCTGTTTTCATAGCTGATGATGTATAAAATTATACCAAGTAAATGCTGTAAATGTTATCTCAACTTTCAACCAACCTTAACAATACGTCATTGCTTTAAAACATAGTTTTTAAATATCAATTATTAAAAAAAAAAAAAAACACAAACTATATCTACATTTATGTACCACAACAAAATGCTTTTAAAATAATTACAATTATAATAAAACAAATACAGAGATATAAAGGCACTTTAACAATTCTATAAAAAAAATCGGAAATAGAACAGTTTTCAAACACACTTTAGTGGCAAAAGAAGTTTTTAAAAAAATAATACAAAGTAAAATATATATAAAATGAAGAAACGACTGGGTAAAAGTAAATCCCACAAACCGATATTTTATGCCTTAACGGTATTAATTATCGCTATACTTCTAACTTTAGTAACGGATAATAAGAAATCAAACATAAATACAGCAACAGAAGCAAGTTTAGATCCAAATGGTGATGCCATTACGCAACCATTTATTAATTTACATAAAGCTAGTACACCTCGACCTCCTAAACCACCACAACCACAGCCGAAAAGATTTCCTATACCGAAAAATTGGACATTTTTAGATTTAAATCATATGAAACAACAACCACCCAAGATTACAATTAATAAAACATATTTTGAGTTACCTAAAGTAGAGGGTCCTCTCAAAGATTGGGAAGATTTTGAGATCATGGCAGAAGATTTAACACAAGTTGGTATGGGAGAACAAGGACAACCTAGCTTTATAAATAATCAAACTTTAAAGGTATTGGAAAAGAAATTATCTATGGAAAATGGTTTTAATGCTTTACTATCAGATTATATATCTGTAAATCGTTCGGTATTGGATGTCAGACATGAAGAGTGAGTAGAATATTTGTTGATCAATTGTTACTACAATTCGAATCATAAAATCACTTAAACATAATTTTAAAAATGGTTCTCTTTTGTCATCAGTTGCTTATCCAAACCATATTTGGCCCAATTACCTACTGTCAGCATAGTGATACCATTCTATAATGAATATTTTTCAACATTGGCGCGTACTTTAAAAAGCATTGTGCGACGTACGCCGAAAAAATTACTTAAACAAATTATTATTGTAGATGATTATAGTGATCGCTTGTATTTGAAACAAGAATTGGAGAATTATGTAGCAAAGAATTTCAAGGGCTTAGTGCAAATTGTTAGATTACCAAAACGTACTGGTTTAATTGGAGCGCGATTGGCTGGTGCCAAACAGGCCACAAGTGAAGTAATAATTTTCTTTGATTCTCACATAGAATGTGGCTACAATTGGTTACCTCCCTTACTGCAGCCTATAGCCTTAAATTCTAAAATTGCTACATCACCTATAGTCGATTCTATAAATCATGAGACCTTTGCTTATACAGCTGCTGTAAAAGACGGAGCTCGTGGAGCTTTTGATTGGAGTATGCTTTATAAGTTATTGCCTCAACTGCCAGAATTTGGGGAAAATTCTATTCAACCTTATCCCAATCCCATTATGATGGGTGGATTATTTGCCATTGATCGTGAATTCTTTTGGTATTTGGGTGGTTATGATGAGGGTCTGGATATCTGGGGTGCCGAACAGTATGAGTTAAGTTTTAAAATATGGATGTGTGGCGGTTTATTGTTTGATGTGCCTTGCTCCAGAGTTGGTCATGTATTTCGTGGACCCATGGAGCCAAGACCAAGCCCTAGAGATTATAATTTTGTTGGAAGGGTAAGCATGTTAATGATTTTATTTTCTTTAAGAAATATCTTTAATATTGATTATGGACTTCAGTTGCTAAAGTTTCTAGTTAACAAAACTTTTATCTTGAGACCAACTTACTTAAGACCAGAGCGCCCCGGTAGGCTAGTTGGTAGTGTGCTAGCATATTAGTGCGGGGGTCGTGGGTTCGATTCCCACCAGAGGCTCTGGTCTGTTTTCGCTATACAACGAGCTGAAGGCCTTCGTTGCTAGTGCTCGGTTAGGGTATTAAAATATAATTTGTAATTATATGTTTAATAAAATAAATAAATAAATAAATAAATAAATAAATAAATAAATAAATAAATAATTAAATAAACAAATAAATAAATAAATAAATAAATAAATAAATAAATAAATAAATAAATAAATAAATAAATAAATAAATAAATAAATAAATAAATAAATAAATAAATACTTAAGATCAAGTTCTTTCAGAGGTACTGGTATAAAAAAAACGCACAGAAAAATTGTTTCAACCGAATTGGTAACTAAAAATTTATCTGTCGGTGTGTAAGGAGAAAACAATTCTGTTGTACAAGGATACTTATAAGAAAGGTTTCATTGCAGTAGGAATTTTATAAGGGGTTTGCTCACTCTTCCAAACAAAGACACACATTAATTAGTAGGAAGAATTTCCAGAGCGTTCCTTCTCTTTAAAAAAAATCCTAATTAAGCTTGCACATTTTGCCTGAGGAAAACCTAAAATGCATGAACATTTCTTTAAGATGAAAGATATCAAATATGGCAACAATGTAATTGCGCAGAATGATAAATCTTAGAACAGTTGTTGCTGATCTGGAGTTGGAGAAATTGTTAAAGCTTTTTAGTTCATAGCCCTGTTATGTTATTTTACTTCGGTGGAATTAAGTGCTATGGATATACCGAAGGAGAACGTTGCGATATGTATGAGCAAGAGAAAGCTCCTACATATCACTTTTCCAAATTGATGTTGCCATCGCAAGCAATGGAACCCGCAACCCTCTGTGTAATAGTACAAAGCGCTAACCAGTACATCGCAACGCCCACCATCAAAATGTTGTGCTAAATTCGTAATTTTTCAATTATATTTATCCCCAACTCTTCAGCTTTAATAAGGACCCTATAAACCAGGATGAACAAACTACATAATTTGTAGCCACCAAACATGCCAAAAGATGCGACTTCACAAAATTCTAAGCCGAGACCACAACATTCTTAGCCGATTTTCAGAAAAACTTTGCCTCTAGCAAGGTTTGCAACAATCCAAACATGTATGAATTCACATCACAATCACTGTACTTGCGATACAACCCTTGGTAGTGGCTGATTTTTTCTGAAAATTGTCTAAAAATGTTGTGGTCTCGGCAAAAAATTTTTTTGTAGTCGCATCTTTTAGCATCATGGCATCATGGGTGGCTAAAAATTATGTAGTTTGTTCATCCTGGTTTATAGAGTCCTTGCTTTAACGGAATACCAAAAAAAAATGAACTTAAATTTACATAAATTAACTTATTCAGAGGAAAATTTTAAATCAAAACGTCGCCAAAGACACTTTTTACAATATTTAATAAAATTTTCCTTGAAATTAAAAAACAAATTTTACTTAAAATTTGGTCAAAATTTCTAAATTATAGAAAAATTTTACTACTGAGCACTAAATTTTTATAAAAAAAACAGTCCAATTTGCTTCTAATTAGTTCATATATCATCTTAAACTTTAGTATTAATTCTGAAATGTTTCCTTTGTTTAAAAAAAAATTATTTTTTTTAAGTTCATTAGATCATTTTTTTTTACTAAAAACTAGGACTTAGCTCCCTAAATATAAGAAAATATTTTCTAACATCAAGTTAAATAGCACTTCTTTTAACAAGCTTTTTGCTAAAAATTTTTGTATTTAAATTAAATTGAATTATACTAAACTCATGTATTAAAAATATAAATTAAATTTTATTAGCAAAAAGGTAAACGAACAAGGTAAAAAAGTGTACTGCAGGATATTCTGAAACATAATAAATTGTGACGAAGTCAGATCCTTTTCGTAGTTAATTAATGGTTCTCCTTGAGAGAACTACAAAAACGGACGCCCTAAGTGACACACGGCATCTATGGCTAAGGAACACTGGGGGTCCTTTGTCTTCTTAAATTATGAAATTTAATGCAATTTTTGCAAAAATACAAAAAATCACAGTTACATTTCTTGTTATTATTGGAAAATGGAAAAATGTCATAACTTTATTTTATAGGATTTTAAGCTTAAATTTTAATTGACGAAAACAAAATTTTAACTTTTTTTATAATTAAGTTAAAAAATGGCACTAACTTCAATAAATATAAAGTTTAAAAGGAGCAACGTCAATTATAGGATAGCCATTATGCCATAATGTATAAAATGTGCTTGTGATATTTTGTATTGTAGTCAGCAAACAAAAATTATTACAAAAAAGCGCAAATTGGAAATTTAAAAAAATTTTAAAAAATACATTTTAAGCTACTATAAGTAAAATATTTAAGACTGTTTGGATTAGAATTGGCACTTGAGCCATTGCTTGACTTAAGCTACGGTCACATTGGGCAAATATTTTCCGTAAAAATGTTTGAACATATTTGCCCAAAATTTTGTCAAAGCAATATAGAGATTATTTTGTGGTCACACTACACACATTTATTTGCCTCTTTTTGTTTGATCAAACAACTTTCAAATAGTGAAAAACAAATATGAGGAAAACATGTTTGCCCTATGGTCACACTTGAACAAATATTTGACAATAAAAATTGTTTGATCAAACTATAATAAAACTATAAAAACTTAAAATCTGATAAAGGACGATACAAGTTTTTTTGAGTTGTGCTTTGAAGCAGTATCGGTTCTTATGGAAGAGGAGAAAAACGTTAAAAAGAAGTTTTGGCAAAAGTTTACTTTTTCGGACACCCTCAAAAAAATATAAAAATATCACCCCCTCTGGAATTAAAAAAAAAATCTCTATGGGGTTAAGTGTGTCGGTTCAAAAAACAACAAAACACACCAAACATCGTTAGTGTGACGGCTTTTATTAAAGAAAATTTTCTTACGATTCCCAACATGCATTTCGTTTAAGATCCGGGAAATAGAATTGCGGAAAAAAGATATTACCCCCTCTAGAATGAAAAAATTATTTTTTGGTGTTAAGGGGGTCGGGGACCCTAGACGCGATATTTCCAAAAAACTAAAACACACCAAAAATGGTTAGTGTGATAACTTGAATTAAAGGAAATTTTCTTCAGAATCCGTGAAACAGAATTAGCGTTAGGTTTTTAGATGTTAAAAAATACTGGTGTTTTGTAGTTGCTATCGTTGGCGTTACCCAGAGATTACCTTAGGGTGGTGATAGCAGAAACTGAAAACCGCCCATTTTACAAAAAAAAATTAATTTCTTGGTACAATGTGGAAGATAGCACCACAGTCAAAATTTTTTTAAAAAACCGCTCGATTTTTTCACGAAATTTAAATTTTAGGTGCATTGCGGCACGTAGCGCCGCAGACAAATATTTTTTTTTTTAAATCGCGCAATTATTTCTCAAAAGTTTTCATTTTTTTACTAAATGCCATTCCGTTTAATATGAACAATAAATTTCAGTTTATTTCAAAGCGAAAACTTCACTTTTGCTTTTCTACCATCTAAAATTTAATTAAAATGGACCTAACACGAATTCTATTTCCTGGATTTTAGAACAAAATCCATATTTGGAATCGTAAGAAAATTTCCTTTAACTTTTGGGTGTGTTTCGGTTTTTTGGACCTAGCGCGTCCTAGGAGCTCCTGCCACCTTAACAACATATATAAAATAAATTTTCTTTTTTAATTCCCAAGGGGTTATTTATCTTATAAGAGGGTGGCTAAAAATGTAAACTTCAGCCGAAGTTTTTATTTAATATTTTATTTTGTAAACAAAGTGACGAAACATATCATTATTTGTTTGTTTTATTTAAGTGTTGACATCTAGATGTTAATTTTAACGGCAAAAGCGCAAATATTTTACTTTTAACGATATATTTTGAAATATAAATTAACTGCTGAATCCTACATTAGCTATTAAAGTTGGCATAAGTCACTACCATATAAATTTGGCATAAGCCAACGCTTAGCGTTACTTAAGTCAAATTAGTATGCGAAGGACACAAACCGACGCATAAAAACAGCTATTGCAAAATCATGTAATATTATTTTTCGAAAATTCTTGTACACAGAAAAAAATCTGTGTTTTCTTAGCAAATATTTTTAAGTAACTGGGTAATATACATAAAATGATTTTTTCTTTGCATCTATTATAGTGTACATACAATTGCATACGATTTTTAAAATAACATATGTTTCAAAAATGTTTAAATTTTGTTTAGTTTGCTTCTAATTAAGTTGGTCATAATATTTTTTAATTTGATGAGAAATTTCCTATTTGATTTTGTTGATTGTCTCAAAAGCATACGATGTTACTTGCAAAAAAACAGATTTTTTAAAATTCGGAAAATTGGTCTGTCAAAAATTAAGTTAACCGAACTTGAATGAAAGTGATTTAATAAAATTAACTTTAATAAACAAATTTACAAAAATTTTAAAATTCATCTCACTTTGTTCTTTAGAACCCTTATTTTTTAGATTTTAAATCAAAATATTTTTTTTAAGTTCAGATAGGTTTCAAAAAATTTAATTGAACCCGTCTAAAACTTTTATAAATATTAGTGTTTCCAATTATTCGACACTGCCGGTTAACCGGTTAGGACATTATTCGAAAAATGAAGAAAATTGATTAATCGGTTATCCGGGTCGATTAATCGGAACATTTGCAATTAATCGATTAATGCAATATAAATGTTTTTATTTTATCAATAAAAACACAAAGAGCTGCTTTTTGTAAAACACCTAGTTAAGTTTAAAGTATTCCGAAGAAATATTGCCATAGAATCTTGGTATTTTTTGGCAGAAAATATTGTCAGACATGATCAGTGGAAATAAACCCTAAAGCCTAAATTTGATAAATTCAGTGTAGCCAGTCTATAGCCGCTGGGTAAAATTAAATATAGAAAATTTTCTTAATAATTAAAAGCAGCTTTCAAACAAAATTCAATAAGAAGTTCTTAAAAATATTGTACTAAGTTTGACAGCACTCCCACTGTTCACTGGCAATTTCACTATTTGTTTTGGGCTTTAGAGTTAAAGATGCTTTTAAGTAAAAAAAGGTATGAAAATCTGCGTGTTTCTATTTTTAAAATATCCAAGTTTGATTTTTGCACAAAAAACAATTAAGTCGAAAAATTTCCAAGAATATTGTAGTTATTAAAACGCAAATTCCAATTTGATCTTCATCCATTTTGATCTTCATCTAGTGTTGCGAATAAGCGAATTCTGAAATATTTTTGACAACACTATCTTCTTTTTAAGTTTAAATTATTTATTTTGACATTAACCAAAATAGAGCCAAATAATCGATGAATCGGGTAATTTATTAACCGAATTGGAAACACTAATAAATATACATGTTTCAAACAAATAAAATCATTTCAGTTTTAAGATTTTAGATATTTAGACGATTTTTCTTAGATTTTAATGATTTAAGTATTAATATTTGACAAAACTGTTGAAATGGCTGTTATTTGACATTGTTTGCTCTTACAAACATTTTGTAAGATCAAATAATTGTTTGCCCAAAAATGAGGAAAATATTTGCCCTTTAGTGTTCACACTATGTTCACATTAGGCACATTTTTGTTTGATGGTAAATAATTTTATTTTCCCAAAATCACCTGTTTAGTTGTTTGCCCCTCAAAAATATTTTATGGTCAGACTACGGCAAACAAATATTTGACGGTTTTCGTCAAATATTTGCCTAATGTGACCGCACCTTTACGCTCACGCACGATCATGAACCAAAACTTAAAATCATACACGATAATTTTTTTTATAGGATACTGTTTAAGCACAATGTTTAATTTTCATCGAATTTTTACATTTTGTCCCCTTTGGAAAACTCTGAAACCTTTTTCGGTTAATACTACGCTATGATCTATTTTACTCCCCTTTTATACTTCTTTGAAGGGAGTATTTACATAGATTATAAGTAGTGAATGTCACTTAAGCGTTGTTTGCCACCTACTTTTTGCTTTAAGTTCGTGTTCTGGTAACTTTCTTCTACTACTTTCTACGAAGGTAATATATTTTGAATTAAATAAATAGAGACCTTTTCTCTAAAACTTAACAACACTTTTTGTCTTTTTACTTTTGGCATTTATCATCTTGCATTTACGGCAAACAGATACTTTAATTTGTTTCCATTAATAATATTTCGTCTTTAAAATTAGGAAAATTAAATTATTTGTTTTTAATTTATTGCTTTTTTTTTGTTTTTGAAAAAAATATTGAAAATAAGTTAAAAGTTTTTCAACAAAACCTAATTTTATCCTCGATTTAAGAAAAATTTCCTCAAGTTTTTTTTTAATTTTTCTGAAGAAATTTTTAGGAAAAAAAAATCATATTATTTCTGAAATATTTTAAAACTTTTATTTACTTGAAAAAAAAAAACAATAATATTTTATTAAAATCCATAAAAATCCATAAAAATTTACAGACATTCTGTAGGAGCTGATATTTTCTGCTAGATGTAAAATATTATGTTTTCTGTTTCTAAAAATAGAAATTTATATAATTCCTTTTTGTCTTTTTTTTACCAAAATAATTTGTTTATATACAAAATTATTTCAATAAAAATTGCAAAAAATTATTCAATTATACACACACACAAAGCCAATAAAAATATATACATCCGTGTGTGGTGTTTTGTAAATACATACAAGTAAAAAAAAAAATTCAATTTCTAAAACAACCCACAAAAGTAGTTTTTTCTAACTTTTGGAAGTTAAAAATGAACGGTTATTTTAAACGACTTTCTATTGTTTTTACTACTTTTGTCGATTATTAAACAATGATTGAAAAAAAACTACAAAATGGGTTGAATATAATGAAAAATCAGTAGTCCTCTTTTTGACTATATTTTCGATTACTTTAATACGTATTTTAAGTTGTTTTTAACGAAATAATATTGTGAGTGTAGGAATTTTTATTCATTCTAAGAAAAATTTTTAAAGTTTTAATAAAATTTGATTTTAATTGAGGAAAGTTTTTAAACTATTTTAAAAGAAATTTTGGGCGTAGGACAAAAAATCTGAAAAATTTTCCTATTTTGGAAATGCTTCATGAAAAAAGACACTTTTAGTAATTTTCAGAATCTTTTTTCTTGTGTGCAAAGAAGTTGTGCTTGGTGTAAAATGTATTAATCACATTTAAAATTCTGTTTTTTTTTTTTTGTCAGAATCACAAACGTGTTGCTGAAGTTTGGATGGACGATTATAAGCACAATCTCTATGAACGCAATCCCAATTTGTATGATAACATAGATGCTGGAGATTTATCCAAACAAATTGCTTTACGAGAATCTTTACAGTGTAAATCATTTCAATGGTATCTGGATGAAATAGCACCAGATTTATTACAAAAATATCCAGCCAAATTAAAGGAAAATTATGCCTCAGGCACCATACAAAGTTTAGCCTATCCCCAATATTGTCTCGATACTATGGGCGGGGGCAGCAATAGTTTGGTCGGTCTCTTTGCTTGTGCCGCAAATAAGACACATCCACAATATAATCAATTTTGGATTTTAAGTCCATATCGTGAGATACGCTTACGCGATGGTAATCTCTGCTTAGATGTACAAGATATTAAGCCAAATTCCAAAGTATGGATGTGGAATTGTCATCAACAGGAGGGTAATCAATTTTGGTATTATGATGCTGAACACAAATGGTTGGTACACGGTCATGTTGGTGTGAATTGTTTAGAGGCGGTGGATTTTAATGGTAAAATTGCAGTGCTAGCTAATGGCTGTGATAATTCTAATCCACGTATGAAATGGAATTTTGCCAAAGTTAATCATAAATTATTAGATACATTTTATGATGATGTAAATTTATAAAAACAATTAATTTTTTGTAGCGTAAATAAATTACCACATAATTGATTTCATTTTTTAGAAACTGATTTTATTTAATAGTCTACAATTGATTTTTTTTTTTTGATAGATAAGTAGTTTATACGATGTATGGAGTATCTGTAAATGACAGTGAAACTATAAAGTAGTAGAATATTTAGAATATTTTGATTTACGCAGTCAAATTTTATTGAAAACAAATTGTTTTCTATAGAGAACCATAAGTATTTAATATCCCAGCAAAAATAAATGAAAGTGATTCTTAAGGAATCAATTTTTCATTGATTCCAAAGTATCATTTAGTTCTGATTTTCCCATTCTAAAGCAGTTCTTTTTCACAACTTCCAAAAATGTGATTTTTAATGAAATTTAACTCTTTTCAAATCTATGACGGAAAACTTATTTTAAAAATAATAAAAGTTAAACGTTTACAATAGATATTATCATATAAATTTGATATTCATAACTATGGCTAAGTACTAAACTTTGGTTATTTTGAAAAAAGTTATCAGATTTAAGTAATTTCTATCAATTTTTCACATTAAATTTCGAATAAAGTAATTTAAAAAATAAGGCTCGATTACTGAATGTGAATAATTGAAAGTTTTGTAAGCAGCCGAAACGCACGTTTTGTACTTTGCATCTTTATTTGTCTTTAAATATATTCAGTTAAGCCCCGAAGGTCATCAGTTGCTAACTAAAGGATGTCCCAAGAAAACCGCAATTTTTAAATCTGGCAACATTCGAAGTGTCATTGTTTGACATTTGAACAATTGTTATTGTTTGCTAGTAGAAGGTACGAGGTTAGTAAAAATGGAGCGCTACACGAATGAACAACGCATTCTCATTGTGAAATTGTTTTACCAAAATGGTGAAAGTTTTGCGGCTACAGTTCGCAAATTGCGATCAATTTGGGGTCACAATAATGCTCCAAAAGAGTCAACTGTAAAGAGATTAATGTATAAATTTGCCGAATCTGGGTCTGTTAGTGATGTAAAGACAACAACGCGCCATCGACCAGGTCGATCCACCGAAAATGTCGCAGCTGTACGTGATGATGTCGCTCAAACTCCATCCACCTCAATTCGACACCGAGCTCAGCAAATTGGTGTCTCCAAATCCACTTTGCAGCGAATTTTGACGAAAGATTTGCATCTTCATGCATACAAAGTTCAATTGACTCAGGAACTGAAGCCAGCGAAGGGAGTTCGTTAATTGGGTATTGGAGAGACAACATGAAAATGCTGATTTTTCCGATAAAATCATCTTCAGTGACGAGACCCATTTTCATCTTGATGGCTTCGTCAATAGGCAGAATTGTCGCATTTGGGGTGAGGAAAATCCTCGAGTGATTCACGAGAAGCAAATGCATCCTCAACGTGTCACTGTGTGGTGTGGTTTTTGGGCTGGAGGAATCATTGGACCTTTTTTTATGAAAATGAGGCAGGTCAAGCGCAAACAGTCAATGGTGTTCGGTATCGTGAAATGATAACCAGTTTTTTCTTGCCTAGAATTGAAGAAATGAATGTGGAGAGCATGTGGTTCCAACAAGACGGCGCCACATGTCATACAGCCAGAGAAACAATTCAATTGCTGCATCAGTCATTTCCCGGTCATGTTATTTCGCGTTTTGGAGATCAGAATTGGCCGCCTAGATCGTGCGATTTAACACCATTAAATTTTTTTCTTTGGGGTTTTTTGAAGTCGATGGTTTCCGCGAATAAGCCGACGACGACTCAAGCCTTAAAAGAGGAAATTGGACGCTGCATTAATGAAATACCGCAGCATTCATGCAAAACGGTCATTGAAAATTTCATTAAAAGATCGCGTGCATGCCAGCAAAGCCGCGGCGGCCATCTGCACGATATATTGTTCCATACATAACCTCATTCTGTCTACTTTACGATTAATAAAGTTTCACGATTTTTTTTTTAAATATCTGTGTTTTATTTAAAATTTAAAAATTGCGTTCTTCTTGGGACACCCTTTACTATATATCAAGCAGTTTTACTTAAGAAAAACATGCCAATGACTGTTATATGATGGAAAAATTGTTTAGTATAATTAACTAAATTTGTCAGTTTGTTGTCTGTTACGAATAGTCAGCTTATGACCATTGATACAGAAAATTTTATTTAGGAATATCAAAAGATCTCATTTTTCACTAAACCATAAGAAGGGCTTTAGATGCAATGAAAAAGGATCATAAAAGAAAACTTCCACCCTATGACACCCCTATGTAAAAATCATTGGTTCCGATCCAAATTTTCACAACACCGGAATCAAAATCACTGCTTCTTTTTTCCTTCTTTTGCTACTTTTTTTTTTTTTTTTGCTGGGATATTGTATGTAGTAGTTGTTCACATGTCAAACATAGATTGAAATATTGATAGTCAAAACATTCTTATGGTTTATTACTGTTTCATAGACTTTCTGTATCATAAAACAGATAACAGGTTATGATGGTGTAAAAATAAAGTGTGGCTCTTAATTTTGAATTATGAATGCTGTGATGTTAAACAACAATTGTGCTTTTAGGTATAAAACGGTATCAAAGAAATGCGTTAGAGGAATGTCTTAGTTATGATTTTAAGGCAGGAACCATTTAAATGACTGAACTTTTTAGGACTTATTGAAAATACATTTTCTTATTGAAAGTCTATAAATCAAAAGTTAAAACAAAAAAAGAAACAAAAACAGCACTACTTTTTTTTCTTAAAACGTGTTCAGTCCAGGCAAATTACGGCGAATTCTCATGTCTAGAGCATCCAGAACAGAGGTTTCCACTAACTTTTTTTTCACGGACCCTCTGACGGACCCACAAAATTTTTTATATATTTAAATAAAAACATTTAATTCTGAATATTAAATGAAAATGGAATGAACACAAATATGGAAAAACGTTTTCATTAGAATTTCCAGAATTTAAGATATTTACCAGATAAAAATTTTGGTAGAATCTTTCAATTAAGTTAGAAGCTTTACAATGAAAAACTGTGATCTGTAATTTTTTAAAAGGAAAAATTGAGTCTTAAACATATGAACTTATACTCTGCTGATTTTTTAGAAAAAATAATGTGTATTCAATTAAACAAAAAAATCTCCGGAATCTGAAAGGTCCTAAGAATTGGAATACCCCATACATACCCTGTAGGAAGCCTGGGGTCAAGTGTCTACAAGTCACCACTTTTGTCGACTATTTTGGGTGACTTTTTGGAGACATGTCCACAAAGCGTCTATACTTTTTACATTCCTTTTTTGCAGCTGCAAAGCTGTGCTTGTTTTTGATTTTTTTTTATTGTTTTATTTTGTTGAAAATACATGTGCGCATAGTTGCATGCAAAATTAAAGTTTTTAATAAAAATACAAAGAAAAATGAATTTTAAAAGTAAATATACAAATTTGAACAACATATACAATGAGCAAAAGAAATTACAAAAAACATGTGAAAAAAAACAATCAATTTTGTATAAAAATAAGAAAGAGGCAACAATTTTTAGTGAAAACTGCAACTCTATAGATTTTGTTTAGCCTGATGAAGATTTTACTGAGCCTGTGTATGATTTTGTGCACTCTTTTGAAGATTTGTCTACTCCAAAATTAAATTTGCACGATTTTTTTTTTTTTTTTAATGAAATTTATAAAAAAAAAATTTATTAATAAAATATCTAATTTAACAAAATAAATACATCTGTTTAATCTTATTTCCTTCCTAGTGTGGAAATCAAGTAAGAAGTTCTAAAAGTGTATACTAGAATTACTAAAATGTACTAGTGAATCTCTGGTTCCAATGTCAACACTTTGTCAACAGTTGTGCAGATTCGCAATGACACGCACATGTTAAATGTCTACAGCAGAAAGCGTTGGCTGGGGCATAATTAGTCAGTAGTACTGGTGACAAAGTCAATAGTGAATCAGTACAGTTTCACTATCGACATTTCCTACAGGGTATTTACCTGACTTTTTATCAGAGTTTCTTTTTAAGCTACACTTATGTTAGTTTCCTATTCCATTCAAAAGTTTTCAAAATTGCGCTTTATTCATTATTTTTGTAAATTTTTTTTAAATACAAGTATGGCAATTGACATTGGAAGATTATTTTTTATTATTACCATCTTATTCTTGAAGAATTTTTTCCGAACTCTTCGCGGACCCCTTTGAATGCAGCAGGGTCGCCATTTGAGAACCTTTGATCTAAGGGTGTCCCAAGAAGAATACAATTTTTAAATTTTAAATAAAACACAGATATTTAAAAAAAAAATCGTGAAACTTTATTATATCGTAAAGTAGACAGAATGAGGTTATGTATGGAACAATATATCGTGCAGATGGCCGCCGCGGATTTGCTGGCATGCACGCGATCTTTTAATGAAATTTTCAATGACCGTTTTGCATGAATGCTGCGGTATTTCATTAATGCAGCGTCCAATTTCCTCTTTTAAGGCTTGAGTCGTCGTCTGCTTATTCGCGTAAACCATCGACTTCAAAAAACCCCAAAGAAAAAAATCGAATGGTGTTAAATCGCACGATCTAGGCGGCCAATTCTGATCTCCAAAACGCGAAATAACACGACCGGGAAATGACTGATGCAGCAATTGAATTGTTTCTCTGGCTGTATGACATGTGGCGCCGTCTTGTTGGAACCACATGCCCTCCACATTCATTTCTTCAATTCTAGGCAAGAAAAAACTGGTTATCATTTCACGATACCGAACACCATTGACTGTTTGCGCTTGACCTGCCTCATTTTCACAAAAAAAGGTCCAATGATTCCTCCAGCCCAAAAACCACACCACACAGTGACACGTTGAGGATGCATTTGCTTCTCGTGAATCACTCGAGGATTTTCCTCACCCCAAATGCGACAATTCTGCCTATTGACGAAGCCATCAAGATGAATATGGGCCTCGTCAATGAAGATGATTTTATCGGCAAGATCAGCATTTTCATGTTGTCTCTCCAATACCCAATTAACGAACTCCCTTCGCTGTCCATGGTCAGCTGGCTTCAGTTCCTGAGTCAATTGAACTTTGTATGCATGAAGATGCAAATCTTTCGTCAAAATTCGCTGCAAAGTGGATTTGGAGACACCAATTTGCTGAGCTCGGTGTCGAATTGAGGTGGATGGAGTTTGAGCGACATCATCACGTACAGCTGCGACATTTTCGGTCGATCGACCTGGTCGATGGCGCGTTGTTGTCTTTACATCACTAACAGACCCAGTTTCGGCAAATTTATCCATTAATCTCTTTACAGTTTACTCTTTTGGAGCATTATTGTGACCCCAAATTGATCGCAATTTGCGAACTGTAGCCGCAAAACTTTCACCATTTTGGTAAACAATTTCACAATGCGAATGCGTTGTTCATTCGTGTAGCGCTCCATTTTTACTAACCTCGTACCTTCTACTAGCAAACAATAACAACTTTTCAAATGTCAAACAATGACACTTCGAATGTTGCCAGATTTAAAAATTGCGTTCTTCTTGGGACACCCTTTAGAGTATACGATTCCTCAGTAGCAATATTTTTCACATACATGTGCAGAGTACATAATTAGCTACACAGCTGTATGGGTTAACAAACAACATGGGTATTGCTTGAATTAAATTTAATCCAGTTCGTAAGACTCCAATCGAAGTTTGTCACTAATAATCTGACAAGACTTGTCAGACGATCGAAGAAAAATTAATTGCAAATGTTGCCATTTTTTACGAAAGTGTAGGTTGGGTTGAAAGTCTAGCAAAATTTACGATGATATTAAGAACTAAATTTATTTACTTTAAATCAACACTCCACTAGACAATGTACAAACAAACTGATGTACTCTACCAGATAGGCGAGTATTTCAAACAAAACCCCGGGCTCTAGGAATAAGCTCATTTACCGCAGCATAAAAAACACCATGATAATATCGATAGAATAATATTAACACAAATTCCGAAAGTGCTTCAACGAGCCAACAGAGTAAGAAAATCAAATGTCAGTTTAGTTGCAGCAATCGATTTTTTTCACCTGGGATTATCGAATCATTCCCGAAGTAACCGAAATTATAGCCACAGTAAAATTTTGGTGGTATATCTTAACCCTTACGGATATTATTTTCATTTTCGGAAATAGGTTCGATGACCAACATAATATTAGTCATAGTCCCCAGTTAAAACCGGCATGTTCCCCATAGTTACAAATACTTTTTTTTATAAGGACATAATTTCCTTTTTTGGGAAAAGTCATAATCCCAGTAAGGGCTTTCTTTTCCACTCTGTAACTCTGAGCTGACTTCAATGAGCAACGTTCTTTTGCGTAAATAGTCTAAGACCAAGCTTAAGAATTTTCGGCGTTATTGTGTCAGAATCCGGCTTTGCTCAACAAAGTTTTCTGCATAGCAGTCCGCTAAGGAGTTTTCTTCTCTGTAAAATGTCAAAAACCGACTATACTGAGGCAAGCTGTTTTACATAGAGCCTTCGGCTTGAAAATGGAAATAACCACCAAAACATTTTTATTCATAATAATACCCACAACAATTTGTTCTTAAGCCCCATAGCTGTTTTTGCAAACAGTCCTACATTCCACTTTTTGCTTCGGAGGCAAACTGTTTTAAATAACAGCCTTCGGTTTGAAAATGGAAATAAAGACTTAAACATGTTTGGCTATAATTCCCACAACAAATCGGTCTTAAGATCCATGGAGGCTTTAACAGGGTTTACAAAAGGTCATACACACCAGTTTCTGATTATGTAACAAGTCAATTAAAAAGTCCCCGACCTACCATACTAAAACACATTTTTTTTTTTGCCAAAATTCGTTTTTTTTTATTCAACATAGTTCCCTTTAAGGGTGATACACTGATTATAGCGACCCTTTAACTTTTCGATACCATTTTTGTAGTACAATTTGCCCTTTGCTTTAAAATAGGCCTCAGTTTCGGCGATCACCTCTTCATTCGACTAAAATTTCTTCGCAGCGAGCATTCTTTGGAGATCTAAGAACAGGAAATAGTCGCTGGGGGCCAGATCTGGAGAATACGGTGGATGCGAAAGCAATTCGAAGCCCAATTCATGGATTTTCGCCTTCGTTTTCACTGACTTGTTTTTGGTCAAAAGTGAGCTCGCGCGGCACCCACTTTGCACAGGGCTTTCTCATCCACAAATATTCGCGAATGATATGATGTACACATTCAGTTGATATCTCTAGAGTACGGTCATTTACGGTCATTCGAAATCATTTTGTGGATTTTTTTGATGTTTTCGTTCGTAACAACCTCCTTTGGGCGTCCACTGCGTTTACCGTCTTCGGTGCTCATTTCACCACGTCTAAACTTAGCATTCCAATCCTTGATGGTTGATTTTCCTGAGACAGTGTCCAGAAGCTCGTCATCAAGCTAAGTTTTTGCTTCAGCTGTATTTTTTCCCTTCAAAAAGCAATATTTTATCAACAAGCGAAATTCCTTTGTATCCATTTTTTTCACAATAACAAAAGTTGCTTCACTCAAAATGCTATAATTCACAAACTAATGATCCGACAACTGTCAAATTTATACACGTGACTTTCGAAAGGTTAGGGCTAACTAAAAATCATATCGATTTAAGTCTATTAGCGCCATCTATGTGTCAGGACGGGGACTTCTTAATTGACCTGTTATTGTGTCCAACAAAATTCCATCATGTCCCAAAAAGCAAATGGGAATAATATTCGTAAAAACTATAACATGTCACCTTAACTAAATTACTCGTGTTAAAGTTAATTTTCTGTTGTCACAATCAATCTATTTGTTTGGCTAGAGCACAAATCTGTTATTCCATCCTTCATTCTCGTTAAAAAAAAACTGTCAAATCTAAGTCCTATGGCTCTGACTACTTTATTAAGTATCTGCTATCAAAGAGATTTTTTTTTTAATCAAAAAGAACATGCAGACGAGATGGTTCTTTAAAGTTCTATTTTCAATAATATTTCTTTGGTGTCCTTTGAAATGCAGCTAAGAACCATTAAAAGTTGTAACTCTGAATGTTACCTCCTTAAGGTGAGAAGAAGGTGACTTTACATCTATCTTCTAAATTAGTGTAAAATGTCAATCAATGTTTTAATCTCAGTTAAAAAAAGTTTAGTTTCTATTAGAACTACAGGTTGGTTGAAAAGTTCCTGCGCTCACCAAGAAATGGCACTGCTAGCTCCAAACTTTTTTTTTCTCAAGTTGGTATAACTGTCCTGAGAACACATGCAAAGTTGCAAGTCATTCTTTCAATTCTTTCTTTGTTTACAAGACGTGTCATTGATTTTTTTTAATATGGGAAAAATTTAATATCGTGCAGTCATTAGATTCTTTGTTTTAAAGGATTTAAAAGCAAAGGAAATTTATGAACAATTGTTAGAAGTGTATAAGGAGTCCTCACCTTCAAAACGCACCGTTAAATTTTGGGCTGGTGAATTTAAACGTGGTCGTACCAGCCTTGAAGACGATCCACGCGAAGGACGAGCAAAAACTGCAACCACAGCAGAAATCATTGAGCAGGTACATAATATGGTTAGTGAAGATCCAAGTTTGACTAAGCGTGAAATTGCTAATGCCATAGGCATCTCAGACGAATGAGTACTCCATATTTTACATGAAGAATTACGTATGAAAAAACTGTTTGGAAAGTTAGTGCCGCACACATTAACAATTCAACAAAAACTGGATCGAAAACAAATTTCTCAGCGTAATTTGGAGCGTTTTAAGGCGAATAAAACCGACTTCTTGCGTCGTTTTATAACTATGGATGAGACTTGGATCTACCAGCATGATCCTAAATTGAAACAAGAACGTTTACAGTGGACTGAAGCTGGTTGTTCAGCTCCAAAGCAGGTGAAGTCACAACGATCAGCAAAGAAGGTTATGGCATCAGTTTTTTGGGATGCAAAAGGAATTTTGTTGATTGATTATCTTCAGAAAGCTAAAACAATCAACTCTGAATATTATTGCAGCCTTTTGGATCAGCTGGATGAAAAACTTCGTGAGAAAAGACCTGGTTTAAAGAAGAAAAAAATCATTTTTCATCAAGACAATGCACCTGCTCCCAAAAGTGTTTTGACGATGGATAAATTCAATGAATTTAAGTACGAACTGCTTGAACATCCACCGTATTCACCAGATTTGGCTCCAGTGACTACTATCTCTTCAGAAATCTCAAACAATTCCTTCGTGGAAAGCATTTTTTGTCGAATGAAGAGGCCATAGCAGCCGTAGACGGTTATTTTGCAGATCTTCTGGAAAACCATTATAAGGATGGGATAAAATTATTGGAAGATCATTGGAACAAGTGTATTGAGCTTCTAGGAGATTATATTGAATAAAACAATATATTTCGTTCAACCTACCTTTATTTCGATCGCTTAAATTTTTAGAAATATTTTTCAAAAATTTCCACATATACCAATTAATCAAAAACAAAAAATTCTCTCATATTATGTTAACATATGCCGCAAAGCATTTGACCTTGTTTTAATCAATCATCAGTCTAAATTAACTATTTATTTACTAAACTTTGTAAATAAAACTACAAAATAATTGTCCAACCCCCCCCCCTCCCCATCCCACCAAGGCTAAAAAAAAAAGGTGAAAAAGCTTAATAGTGTCTAAATCGCTTGTTTAAAAGTATTTTTAACACATTTATCTTTAACGACCCATCATTGCCATTGGGGGAACCACAACATCTAACCAACATTTTTTTATTTTATGTTTAAATGCAGACACAGACTCCACTTATTATTAATATATTTTCCGAATATCATTTTGCCAACTTTAAGGAAGGAATAAACAAAAAAAAAAAACACATAAACTCTTTCAAGTGGTTATTGTAGTGCAGCAACTCTACGTACCCCAAACCAACAACAGCAACAATGACTATGCTGTTGTTATTTGTTATCAGTGTTTCAATATAATACTTCACACTTGCTGCAGTTTCTAACTGCAACATAAATGCGCCTTCATCATCATAATCATCGTCAGCATCATCATAAACCAGAGTATAGAGTTGTTAGAGTTTGTCATCTATCTTTCTCCCATGTGGTTTGGTTGGGTTTGGTTAGATGGCGTTACTTTCTTAGAAATTTGATATACTTTGTAGTTTATGTATTGTGGCATTTTCAAATGTATTTTTATACCTTTCCAAGAGGCAACTAATTTTCATATAGTACGAGTATATTTAAATGGTGTTGTATTATTAATTATAACATGCATGTCATGTAATATTTTCCCACTTGTTTTTTTGTATTGTTGTTAGTGTTGTTGTTGTTGTTGCTATTTACATATAAGTTATTCGAAGATCAATCTTTTCCTTTCAAGTGGAGTGTGTGAATATTGAAGTTTTATAGCGGTTTTTTGTTGTTGTTGTTGTTGTTTTAGTCTGTTAGTTGGTTGAACTAATGATTGTATCCTTAAGCCTGTAGGCTAAATGCTCTACTTTAATATAAAACAGATATTAAAAATGTTGTTAGTTGAAAGTAGAATATAAAGAATTTTATATGGTGTTATGCTTATGTTATAAGGTGATGCCAGATGATATTATTGGATTTTAGGGAAAATGTTGAATTTTGGCCAAAAATTTAGTTAGATTAAATTAGAAAGGCCCTACGGAATGTCCCACTTTGCGTTACATATCGAGGCACCCAATGGAGCCAATCACCCTACTTGGCACCGATTTTTAAATTTCCAAAGGATATAGTATATATCCGCTAAGGAAGTGTTTTCTTCTGCCACGAACCATAGGACATCAACATCCAATGTTCATAAACTACAAGTGGGGGTATCAGACAGACCCCTAGTCACCATATTGTACCTAGGATTAAAAAATCCCGTTGAAGTCTTTAAGTCCTTCCTGTACAGGGAAAGTAGTAACCTGGAGTTTCCACTAGATGAATCGTTGAATCTCTTCCTCTGATGCTGGTCAATGGCAGCAATCTAACAATCAAAGAACTTGGATTCCCTTCACATTCTAAGGTTTCCTCTTATATAGGGTCCGCCATCTAACGGTTTTTTTTCAACTAGTGCTAATTTCGTGAATGGTAACTCTTAGATCATGTCTGATTTAACAGATGATTAGTTTAATCCTTCCGCTGAACGAATATGGTTGTGTATACGCTTGAACAAAGCTGGGAAATATTGCGACATTACTTTGAAAATCATGGTAATGTTGCAGAATGTCATCTTTTCAATGTCATCTTTTCAGATGAAGCTCATTTTGATCTTGGCGGGTATGTAAACAAGCAAAATTGTCGCATTTGGGGCACAGAAAACCCGCACGCATACATTGAAAAGCCGATGCACCCAAAACGAGTCACTGTTTGGTGCGGATTTTGGTCCAGAGGCATAATTGGGACATTTTTCTTCGGAAATGAGCAAGGAGTGGACATTACAGTCAATGGCGATCTTTATCGGGCCATGTTGAACAAATTTTTGTTCACAAAAATTGAAGAGGAGGATATTGGCAACATTTGGTTTCAACAGGACGGCGCTACGTGCCACACAGCTGAAGCCACACTCGATGTTTTGCGCCTTGTTTTTGAAGATCGCATTATCATATCAGCCGCAGAGCTGATGTCGTTTGGCCACCTCGGAGCTGCAATTTGACACCGTTGGACTATTATTTGTGGGGTGCCGTCAAAGATTAGTGTTACGCCGACAAGCCAGAGACAATTGACGCTTTAAAGGACAATATTCGTGAAGCCATTGGTGAAATACAGCTGCACACAATCGATAATGTGATTAAAACTTGGACCGATCGTGTAGGCTACTGCATGCCCAGCCGAGGCAGCAATTCGAATGAAATTATTTTCCATTATTAATCGGAAGGATTGTACTTTCAAATAAAAAAAGAAATTTGAGAAAATATTCAGTAGTTTTTTTTTATAGTATTTTCAAAAAAAAAAAAAGGTTTTTAGCAGACCCTTTACATCCTGCAGGTACACCACAGAAGAGTTCAAGGACAACGAGATTACGAAGAATCCCACAGTTGTCCACCGGCCAGCCCGTTCCCCCTGTGCCTAGGAGCAATGTTTATGATTTTTCTGGTGCATCTACCAAGTCTATTGAGAAACTCAATGCGAGACCCTAATGGCCTGAATGCAGCTTGACTGTCCCTACTCAGACACTCTGACTCACATATAAAGCTCTGGCTCAATTATAGGCGGGTACTAACTCATCGGAAGGGCATGTTAAAAATTGTGTCCACACACGAGTGCACACGTATCCCTATTGACCTGTTTTTAGTCAACAGTGACCCCAGTTCGGGTTTCTAAGATATCCAGGTCACATGAAGCTCTCGCAAATTATTACCTCGTAATTCCTAGCAAATTCTGTTCTTTTGTAACATTTTGTCCCTGACCATAGCTAGTGGGTAGTCCATGAAAAACCCTCGCTATCATCGTGTGGCCCGGCAGATCAACTGCCTTCATGTCATTAAGCTCCCCGAAGCACAGAACATCCATGCAGGTGTCCTCAGTTACCTAGATATGCAGTGGCAGTTTATCAAGCATGGCACCAAGTAATGCTCACAGAGGCTAATCGAGTGCCCATATTGTCTAGGTATAAGTTACGTCATATCAGTATACCATTTGAGGCCTCATACTCCAAGTCTTATCAGAAAGCCTCTGACAGGCATGCAATGCACTAGTGCCTTCCTGGTTGCGGAAGCCAGATGTTAGTTCCAAGTAAGGGATCTATCCAGAATACCGCAAGAAAACTAACAACGTTGGAAGAGCTCACGGTCGCGCCATTAATCGTCGGCTCCATCAAACTGAGTTTCCTACGTTTAGTGAAGGTACCAGCACTCAGAAGAGAAACATGGTTGCAACATGATCACTGCTACTATATTATGCTTGCTGCATTCGGATATGCTTGTCGCAATCAAGTTATTGGTTTATAAATAGGTTCTAACCATCAATATGGTCGCTACCATCATTATGATTGTAAATATTTTATTATTTCATGATTGCCACTTTCTATTTTTTAACATGATTGGCTGTAACCATACTGTGGTAAAAAACTCTGACTATAAAAAAATATGATAATTATGGAACTCCAAAATGCTGACAATAATCAATTAATACTGTCTTGTTTTCATGAACAAAAAAATTGTATCACTTCAGAGACCAATATAAAAATGATACTACATCATCATTTTCACCTGGGGGGCTTTATTTTCGAAAATGCTTAATGCATACAATAATATAATTTACACATATCAACTCAATGTTGAAAAAATTAATTGTCAAAAAGATTCTATATAAAAATTTAATACTTTTTATTAATTTTCAATAAAACTAACTATAATTTTTTTTTAAAAATATGTTTTAATTTATTTATTTCTTGTGGAAAAAGTACTCAGAATATTAATTAAATAATTTTTTACGTAAAGGTTTCTTACAAAATACCAGATTTTCTAAGAATATTTTCTAAAAGAAAAATGTTGAGACTTTAAGGAACATCAAAAAAAAAATCTTAAAAATGATATTGGAATCTAAGAATTTTTCTATTAGAAAAAGTTCATAAAATCTCAATTTTTTTTATTAAAACAAAAATTTTAGAATTTAAAATTTGTTTTTTTTAGTATTTTACTTTAAATAAGGCGATGTAACCAAAGAAGTTTTGTTGAAAAATTCCTTAATATATATTTTTTTGGAAAAACATTTCTTAAAGATATATTCTAAAATTTAAAGAACTTTTTTATAATTTAGAATTATAATATAATTGAAGGGACTATATTATGTTAAATTTATAGTTATTTTATTATCATAATAACAATATTATAGTACGACTATGGTTGGAACAACCATAATTACAAAATACAATGCTGTTCAAATATGATTGCTCCAACCATGATTTTTCTCTGCGTAAGGTATTCACAGGTTTTAACCTCTGACCGTTCAGTTCCTCAAGTAGCTCACCAATAACCAGAGTCAAAAGCAGAGATAGCAACTAAAATTAATAAAATGTGCCTGAATTTTAACATCTTGGTCGTCCACTTTAAGATAACTGGAGTAAAGTGTTGCATATTTTAATAGTTTTTGCTTCGCTGTAACTGAATTGTAAAATTGGGTATTGACGGGAATATTTTTACATACAAAGAGTGTAGTAATTTAAAAAATCTTTAATAGAAATTTATCAAAATGAAGTTTTAATTATTACTTTCGGATAAATATTGGTGGCGCTACAGTGCAGCACTAGCGTTTGTGATAATCAAACATTTTTAATTTTTTTTTTAAAATTTACGAAAATTGTGGCATCCGAATGTCATAACTGGTTGTTATACCCTTCACCATATACATATGGTGAGGGTATACATATATCAGTTTGTCATTCCGTTTGTAACATTTCGAAATATGGGTCTAAGACCCCATAAAGTATATATATATTTGTGATCCTTATGCAATTTTAAGGCGATTTAGCGATGTCCGTCTGTCTGTTAAAATGGCGATCACTACGCGAAGACGCAAGCGGGGGTGCCTATTTTTACCCAGTTTATTGGACATGCTCATGAGCAGTTTGAAAATGAAAAAATCGTTAAAATTAAAAACCCCTTAAATTTTAAAAAATCAAAAAATTTAAAAATGCATAAAAATCGCTCATTTCGTCAAAATTAAAAAAAAACGGCTTATATTAAAAAAATAAATTTTCAAAATCTAGAAAATCGGTTGTAAAAAAATTCATTAAAATGGAACAATCGGCAAAATTAGAAGAAAAAAAACTCAAAAATTTTAAAAATAAAAAATTAAATTAAAAAGAAACCTTCAAAATTGAATATACCCCTCTCTATCTCTGCAATGAATAGTTCTCGAGATAAATGCGATATAAAACTTTAACTTGAAAGCAAATAGTTTTTCTCTAGGACTTTTAACATGGTTTTCGGGATATAGGCGATTAAATCTTTATCTAAGCAATTCAATTTGAGCTACTTTTTTATAAAAATTTTGGAAATTTGTTCAATTTAAGCGATTTAATTTAATATAGGCCATTTTTTAATTTTTGCAATTTTTGAATTTTGACATCTTTTTCTTAAATTTGGAGATTTTTTAAGTTTTGGCACTTATGTTTTTGATTTCAGAGATTTTGTAAATTTTGAAATTTTTTTGAGCGTTTTTTTTTTGTATCGGCGACATTTTTATATTTTGTTTTGGCGATTTTTTAATTTGAGCTTTATTTCAAGGTGTATAAATTTTTTTAAATTGTAAAAATTTATTCTTTTGTTTTGGTTTTTTAATTTTAAAGATTTTTTTCCAAAATTGGCGTTTGAGCAAAAGCGGTCCAGCGGTTAAAATTTTTTTTCACCACTAAAATTCTAGTTCACCTCACAAAATTTCTTTCACCTCAAAATTTTTTTTACACCAAAAAATTTGTTTTTGCATCTAAAAAAGTTTTTCACCTCAAATATTTTTTTTTCACCTCCATAAATTTGAATCAAAAAATTTTTACATTATTTCTATCAAAAACAGTAGAGAACATTTTTTTAGGATATTGTTGGAGGGTCTTTGAATACCCTCAGCACAGCCGAATTTAAGCTTTTTTTTACTTGTTATATTTATGTTTTTGTTAAATATTAAACATTTAATGTCGACATAAGCTATTTTTAATTATTGTCACAAATATATATCTATTAAAAGACAGTGTTAAACTCATAAATTACATCACTTTATTGATCTATTTCAATATGATTTACCTTTTCCATTTTAACTATCAAATAAAAATTAAAAAACAAAAAAAAAAATCATGTTTAATGTAATTGTTAACAAATATAAATAAATAGTTGGTTAAAAAACGTGACCGTGTTAGAAACAATAAAATTAATGTTAAACTATTGTAATAAATTATAGAAGGAAGTATTTTGTAAAATCGTACTTGTACTTTCGGATCAGATATAGTTAACATTAACTAAAAAAAAAATTTTGTTTTGCCTAAAATAACAATGAGGTAACAAAAAATTTGTGTATTCAACATTCTATCACCATTCTATATTGTTTTGGTAAATATGTCGATAGTTGTAGAAAACAATGCAACCATTTTTTCAAATAACTACTATAAAATTTCTCAAATCGTTTTAGAGAAAAAAAAAATCTTAAAAATTCCTTAGATTTTGGCGACAAAATTTTCTACTGAGAAAACTTGAAACTTCGTAGTTTTTTTAATTAGATGAGATCTTAAATGCTTTTAAAACCTTTAGAAATTGTTTCTTCACATTTATATATTTTGGTTGCTACGAGGGCAGATCAATAAGTCCGTGACTTTTCGAACTTCCCTCGTAGTTATATGAAATGCAACACTGCTCCCATCAAGTACTACTGTCAAAATTTGAACAAGTTCCGTCATTTCCCAGCAAAAATAAATGGAAGTGATTCTTAAGGAATCAATTTTTCATTGATTCCAAAGTATAATTTTTTCCCTTCTAAAGGAGTTCTTTTTCACAACTTCCAAAAATGTGATTTTGAATGAAATTTGGCGGTTTTCAAAGCTATGAAGACTAACTTATTTTAAAAAACAATTAAAGTTAAACGTTAACCACAGATATTTTCATTAAAATTTAATACTCATAATTATGGTTAAGTACTAAACTTATTTTAAAGCAAGTCATTAGGTTTAAGTGATTTGTATCAATTTTTAACTTCGAATTTAAAATAAAGTAATTTAATAAATAAGGCTCTGAATATCCCGTTATAAATTAACCAGCAGTCAAACTTAAACTTTATATGTAAAACAACAACAAATGCGTCAGTCAAGTTTACTGGTATAGTTAAGGAAACATTGGGAAAATGATAAGCGAATGTCCCGTTTAAATTAAAATTAAAAATTTATTTGTTAACATCAAAAGATCTCATTTTTCACTAAACCCTAAGAAGGGCTTTGAATGCAATGAAAAATAATCATAAAAGAAGACTGCCACCCTATGACACCCCTATGTAAAAATCATTAGTTCCGATCCAAATTTTTACAAGATCAGAATCAAAATCACTGCTTCTTTTTCTCTTTTTTTTGCCACTTTTTTTTTTGCTGGGTTACTTTGCGCTTAACAGCAGGATTTTTCGAGGTCCATAAAATAGGCATTTGTTTGATCAATAATTTCATCGTTGTAGCTAAATCTCTTTCCATCGAGCCATTTCTTTAGGTTTGGAAATAGGAAATAGTCACTTGGGGCTAAATCCGGAGAATGAGTCGAAAGAGGGGGCAATTTGTAGTCTACTTCATGGATTTTTGCCATGGAAACTAAGCTGTAACACGATTCCGTTGGTGGTCGATTGTGAGCAAGCGCGGCAGCCATCTTGCGGAAAGCTTTCTCATACCCAAGTGATCGTTCAAAATTAAAACTACTGAGCCACGTGAGATACCTATGTCTTTCACAATCTATCGCACATTCAATCTCCGATCGGCCAACACCATATCGTCAATCAAACCCTAAAAAAATACCCTATGTATTTCGAAATTTGAAGTCACTGGTAACGAACCCGTGATCTTTTCCAAACATGATTTTATGCAAATAAAAAGTAATTTTATGTAGGATTTAAATCCATAGAAAATTTAAGATTTTGAAATACGGTACGACAATATTGAGTCAGTAAGTATTTTTCCCTGAGACAGCAGTTAAAATTGATTTAAAGAAAGTTTTTTTACTTCGGATTCAGATTGACTTCGAAATACTTTTAAAAAGCTTTAGTAGAAGTTGATTTTTGTACAGTATTCTTTTTATTACGAATTTAATAACTTATCATAAGCTGATGACTGATAACTGCCTGTCCTTATTTAATTTAATGAAAGGAAACATACATATAAGTAGTACCATACCAAATTAAAATAATGCATCCGTTTTTAAAATGTAATAAATTAAATTTAACAAAAAAAAAAAAATAAAAAAAATAAAAAAAAAAGATTAAAACACAATTGTTAAAGTTTTGATAGGAGCTGACATTGAAAAGTCAAATATAAAAATTATTATTGATTTTAATCGAGGAATATTGAAAAATATTGTATTGCTGCTCACCATTCCATAAACAATATGCTCGGCTTGTGTTTTTCATGAAACTTCAAAATGCATAATTGATAAACGGTTTTTGTGGTGTACGAGTTAATACAGTTCATTGTGGTCAATGAATTTTAAATATTTTTTATTTATATTTTTTATATAAACAAATACTACTACTATAAAATTTAATTTTATGGAGATTTTTTTTTATTAAAATCATTAACAATAAGAAGTATAATAAACCAAACTTGAACATAAAATTTAAATTAACTTGATAAGCTTAAGCTGAGAAATTATGAGGTTTGTACGCAAGAGGCGTGGAAATTAAAGCAAAATGTTTTTTAAATGGTTAGAAAAATAGATGGACAAACCGAGTGGACAGACTGACTTCATAAGGAAAAAAAAAAATTGTACAATATGGAGTACTACCAGAGCTTAAAATATTGAATTCTATTTTTAATACATTTTCTAAAAATGGATTTCCATTTGATTTTTAATCGAATCAGGTCCCTTTAAAACATTCGACGTGATTTCATTCTTGGGAATTCATTCGATCGAATTCGTTGTAAAATTTGGGTATTCAATCAAACAAATAGAATTTTTTTTTTAAAAAGATTGGAAAATTAACAATTATGTTTTTTTATTACATCAAATTTAATGATTTCTTACAACAATAAAGCAATTTATGAATTCCCAGTAAAAAAAAAAATAAAATAAAAATAAATCGCCAAAAGTGAACAAATCGCCAAAAATTAAAAAATCTAAAATCAAATTAATCGCCCTTATTGAAAAAATCGTCAAAATTAGAAAAAATTTAAGAAAATTTTTAAAAATTGCTAAAATTAAACCAAACAACGTTTAAAGTGAAAAAATTGCTATAATTTAAAATCGTTAAAATTAAAAACCCCTTAAATTTTAAAAAATCATAAAAATTTAAAAAATGCATAAAATTCGCTCAATTCGTCAAAATTAAAAAAAAAACGGCTTATATTAAAAAAATAAATTTTCAAAATCTAGAAAATCGGTAAAAATTTAAAAAAAAAATCATCAAAATGGAAAAATCGCCAAAATTAGAAGAAAAAAAACTCAAAAATTTCAAAATAAAAAATAAAATTAAAAAGAAACCTTCAAAATTGAATATACCCCTCTCTATCTCTGCAATGAATAGTTCTCGAAATAAATGCGATATAAAAATCTAACTTGAAAGCAAATAGTTTTTCTCTAGGACTTTTAACATGGTTTTCGAGATATAGGCGATTAAATCTTTATCTAAGCAATTCAATTTGAGCTACTTTTTTATAAAAATTTTGGCAATTTGTTCAATTTTAGCGATTTCATTTAATATAGGCCATTTTCGATTTTTGCAATTTTTGAATTTTGACATATTTTTCCTAAATTTAGAGATTTTTTAAGTTTTGGCACATATGTTTTTGATTTCAGAGATTTTGTTAACTTTGAAATTTTTTTGAGCGTTTTTTTTTTTTTGTTTCGGCGACATTTTTATATTTTGTTTTGGCGATTTTTTAATTTGAGCCTTATTTCCAGGTGTATAAATTTTTTCGAATTGTAGCAATTTATTCATTTATTTTGGTTTTTTAATTTTAAAGATTTTTTTTCCAAAATTGGCGTTTTCATTTTGGCGATATTTTTAATTGGCGGGTTTTTAACTATGTTAATTTTTTCGAATTGTGGCAATTTATTTTGCTATTTTGGCTTTTCCAATTTAAACAATTTTAACCAATTTTGACGTTTTTTAATTTTGGTAACATTTTTCAATTTGAGCGATTTTTTTTTTCTTATTTTGGAAAATCTTTAAGTTTGGTCATTTTCCAATTTTATGGTTTATTTTTTTTATTTTTTTAATTTTAGCGATTTGTTTTTTATTTTTTTAAATTGGCAACTTCTTTAAATTTTAACTATTTTTTAATTTTAGCGACTTTTCAATTTAATCGTTTTTACTTCAAATTATAGACAATTTAGGGCTTTTAAAATTTCCGTTTTTGGCGAGTTTTTTTAAATTTTAGCGATTTTTTTCAAATTTTGGCAATTTCTTATTTGTGATTTTTCTCAATTTCATCGATTTTTATATTTTTTTGGTTTTATTTTATTCCGATTAGGCGATTTTTTTTTTAATTTAAGCAATTTTTCGGTTTTTATTTTTGAGTCTCTTTTTAAATTTTGTTTTTCTTGTATTTCTAAAAAAAAAAAATATATTTCAAAATTTAAAATCGAATGAAACAAAATCGAATTAACAACAAAATTCCCAACTTTGCAATTTGTTTGAGTAAAAATTAATTGAATTTACAATGATTGAATTCAGGTTTTGAACAAGCAGAGTTATGAAAAACGTATGAAGTCTCAATTGAGACCAACTAAAAATTAATTTCATTCGTAAGAATTTAATTCTTTTATAGTCAATCAGAATTAAAAATCGTACGTTTGATTGAATTCTTTACAAGCTCTGTGTACTACAGTAGAAGTATTATAAAAATATACAAATGCTGTCCATTTGATAAGTATGTTACATATATATATTATGTTATGTTGAGCGGTTGCCAAAAGGTTTATGAATAATTTAAGTACTTGTTAAAATAATTTATTTTATGACTGTCAGAGTATTCATTGAATTTCAAAAATTAAATTTTTTATATCAAAGTTTCTTAACACTTTTAACACTATAATCGACAGCACTCAAGATGACAACGACGACGACGGCAACGTCCAGTAATGAAGTTGACAGCGATGGCGACAAGCACTTGACACGATCAATTGAAAGATTCATTTAGCAATAATAATGATGATAAAAAAACACAATTCCCTTAAATGGATTAATAATTTAACTTCAGATTAACACATTTGTATTATTTGTGTAAACTTTTGAATAATTTAATTATTTTGTTTATTTTCCTATTTTTTTTTTTTTTTGTGCAAAATTATCATGTAGAGAAGAAATCTTCCAATTTAACGTTTATTTGATTACCAATTATTGGCACATCATAAACTTAAAGTGTCAAAATATTTATTACTTAGAGAAACGTTTTGTGAACAATCTGTCGTTTATTCTTCTTTTTTGCCCTGCTTTAACAAGAGAATTGTAAAATTTCAATCGTGATAATTGGTATTGTTTAACCCACTTGTAGACACTTCAGGGCAAACATAAAATTATCATGATCAATACGTGCACTAAGGCATACATGGGACTAATTTATTGAGTGATCGAATTAATTGATGATTTCATCTGCAATAATGCTGATGTAGTGTTTCAATTTCACTCATTCCACGTTCTATTCCAATTTGTTCCCATTGTCTGTTTTGTACCAATTTCACTCGTTTCCCTTTCTATTCAATTTTAGAATTTCAGGTTTCAATACTCAGGGATGAACTTCATCATAACTATGAAAAACTTTATAGATTTTCGTGCAATAAAACACTTCATAAATATGAAGGAGTGGTTCATAAAAATGCAAATTCATGCCATAGTTCTTTATATTTAAAAAAAGCTTTCTTAAATATGATGAGGAATTTTTTTAATAAATATTATGTAAGATTTATGAAATTCTTCTTTGTTATAATGAAAAAGTTTCTTAAATTTCTTATCATATTTATTAAGAAGTTGCAGTTTCATATTGATTACGTTTTTTTATACTATTTAAATACACTCAGAATATTATGTAGTTAACTGTTTGTAGTTTAATAAAAAAGTTTTCCGTTCCATTTAAAATTAAAGAAACATACATTTATTTTTCAATGAAATGTCCATATTAACTTTTTTTCTAAATTTATTCGAAATAATTTACTATCATTTACCATTTTTTTCAATTTCATTTACTTTTTTCATTTGTTTGAAATTTAATAAAAATTTACCCACAAAACGGAAACTTGTGGTTTATTTGTGTCCGTTACAGTTATAAAAAAATTTAAATTTTGTTTGCTGTCTGTTTCAAAAAAAAACATATTCAAAAAATTTCAATTTGTTTTTTTTTATTTAAATTGTTTGTATATATACAAAATTTTTCAATACAAATTACAAGAACTTCATAAACACACATACATACACAAACACATTCACACAAAAAGTGTCTATAGGTACATATGCATACATACATTTTGTATTGTACGAGTATTAAAAAAAAAAATACAAATAGGAAACAATTTCAAATAAACAAAAAAAAACATTTATTTTTTTAAGGATTGGTAGGTAAAATTTTGACATTTATTTTAACTGTTTATATCATTTGTGTCAGTTGATTCATCAACATTTAAAAACAAATAACAAATGGCATTTCATTGAAATGAAAATTAAGTAGACCGGTTTCTTAATAAAATATCATTTCTTTTAAATGATATTTTCAGTTATTTTAACTTACAAACTATTTAAGTGTAAGTAAAAATGCAAACTTAATGAGAATTATAAGCAATAGTTTTTTGCAACCAAAATAAATAATTTATAAAATATTTTCATGCAATTTTTTATGAAATGATAAAGATTTTGGAGCGTCCAAATAAAATTTTCTACAGAATATAAAAGTTCGGAAGCTGAGAGAAAACAGGGGAAAATTGAGCAAATTTCCCTGATTTCTGCAAAAATTTGAGTAATATTCTCTGTTTTTAAACCTTTTTTTCAAATCCAATTGGTAAATCTGCTAAAAACTAATTGGATTTGCAAAGAAAATCAACTGGAATCGCAAAAAAACCGATTTGAAAAGATGCAAAACCTTTGTAATTTGCCCATCTAAAACCAAGAGAACGTTTTTTACTACGTGAGCGACATCGACATGGTGTGGTGTTTGTAAGCATTAGAGTGTATACACATCAGTGTTGCCAGATAAGGGGATTTGGCCACACCATGACGATGTCTCTCAAATCGTAAAAAACGTTCTCTTTCTTTTGTATGTGCAGATTTCAAAGGTTCAGCATCTTTTCAAATTGGTTTTTTTGCGATTCCAATTGAATTTCTTTGCAAATCCAATTAGTTTTAGCAGATTTCCCAATTGGATTTAAAAAAAAAGGTTTAAAAACAGGGAAATTTACTCAAATTTTTGCAGAAATCAGGGAAATTTGCTCAATTTTCCCCAGTTTTCTCCAAGTTTCCGAACCTTTGTATTCTGTATAATATTTTATTTGGCCGCTGACGGCGTTGCATCCTCTATACTATTCTTCCTCTATGATTTGGCTAATCGAAAATTATTTCTGTTAAATTAATGACGTATTTGTTTTGATGCATGAATCTATGAATAAATTATAATCACTTCACATCAATGATTCAATTTTAACTCGATTGAATAATTTGTTTTGTGATTCTGTTCGGGAATGATTTTTGGTTATTTGATTTGTTAAAATTTAATAAATGTGATTGATTCTATGATTCATTTATTTTTAATTTGAAGCAAAAAATATCTACGAGAAATCATTTTAGAAAAAAAGAAAATTTGATTATTTAAAAATTTGTTAAGGATTTTTTGCGTACTTGAACTTTGAAAATGGGCACATGGGAACAAACTTTGTTTAGCAACACTGCGGATACGCATGCACCAGTTATGAAAAAGTTGATACCATAGTATTTTTTGTGGTGATATTGGAACCTCAAACTATTTGGTTCAAAGTATTTAGACATTTTCATGCGATGATGAATAAAATTACAAAATTCTGTCTGTAATATTGAACATCTTTCATAGAAAACAAAAATTTAAATTCAAACAAAAAATTGTTAGAAAACGAATTTTAACATATATTTTTAATTACTTAAAATTTTTTGATATTTTTTTCTGCGTATATTTGATAAAAAAATATTTTAAATTTGATTAAAATTCTAATTGATTTGATGCTAGAATTTAAATTAAAATTTTGATTAAAGTTTTAATTATTTTTTGGTTAGAACTTTAATTAAAGTTATATTTTATATAATTAAAACTTTAATTGAAAATGTTAAAGATTTTTGATTACAAATTTAATTGATATGATTAAAAAAATATTGTAATTGAAAATTTCAATTAATTTTAAGAAAAAAAAATTAATCGATATAAAAAATTCCTTTGCTGGTCCAAATTTAATTAAATTTTTAATTGTATTTACAAATATTTTTTTATTAAAACTCGATTTTAGTTTTTTCTGTGTATGATGAAATTCTTTTCACTTAGTGTATCTTACAAATTGGAGCGTTTCATTAAACTGTTTTTAATCGAAAAATTAAAAAAACCACTAAAGAACAATAAAATTTTTGTTATTTTTAACTTTTTTGGTATTTGAACGCTGTAAAAAAATGGAAGAAACTGCGCCAAAGTTAGGCACAGGTTTATTATCTGGAATAAGAATTAAGGTCCCATGCAAAAAACTGCTTAAAACGCTTTGGTTTGATAATAGCATTTAAGCTCAATACTCAGATCTCTCAAATGGAGTCTTTTTATAGCGACTAGCTCAAAACATGGACCGAATTTAACCATTTTCAATGGAGTTGGTCCTTTCATACCAAATTTCGTCCAATTATCTTTACAATTACAACTTTTAGTTGGATTTCAATGGTCGTTAAATGGACGGATATCGTTAAAGCGACTCACAAAGTGATTCTAAGTCGATTGGTTGGTGTACTTCCATTATTTTTGGTAGTTGCAAACATTTGCTCAGATTCAATATACCCTGAGGAGGATACAAAAAATTGTTTTTAATTCACGAATTAAATCTTGTTTTTTTTTAACCCAAAAACTGGCATTAATAAGCAGATCTAAAGAACAACTTTCGTATTTTATCCATTCAAAAATGTTGTTTTTTTTTTGTCTGATAATTAACACCTTATTAATTTATATGTAGCTTTCTAAGATTTCCACATTCTGATTCTTCTAATATATTTTTCATAATTTTTTTCTCATTGTGGTCACCACATCTAGTATTTTGTTTATGAGGTGTAGTTTTTTTTTTTTTTTAATTGTCTTTAGTTTTGTTGTTTTTTTATTGTTGTTTTTATCTTTTATTAAAAATCGGATCTCATTTCGTGATCATGTTTATGTTATTATGTCACTGCCTTCAAATTTAGCATTAAACGCCTTTATAAAGTACTGTAAAATTAGCACAAGGCGTGGGAAGCCTCTACACTTTTTGTACACTTTAAACAGGCTGTATGGTTTTGATGGTTTGGTGTCTTTTTTTAATGCAATATTAACTTTATCTGGTCTGTAAGCAGCAGCTGTTGCAGAGCGAACAAAAAATATCTTTAATTTTTTTTTTTTGCTAGTTGGCAAATTTTTTTTTTATTAATATAAAAAGATACAGTATACAATATTTTTGTTTTTTGAAAAAAAAAATTGCTTTTACCAAATTATTTATAAGCATGTCATGAATGGGTTGAGTTTTTCAAAATAGAGGGCCAAGGGAAGAATATGTTAAGTAAAATGACTGACTGACTGACTGACTAACTTAAAATAGCCCAGCCCATACCGCTGAAGCTTGGAAGTTGAAATTTAGCATGTAGGCTCCTCCTCCATTGTAGTCGGATAAGGGCAGATTTTTGGAAATACTTTCGGGAATAGGCGAAAATGGGGAAATCCTCCATTGACGACCTGCCAAATCTCCTTTGGCTTTAAAAGATGTGTTTCCTGGAGTATGAGATACATTACTGATAAAGTAGATTTGGCAATTTCTTTCCGAAACATTTTTCATTTAAAACACGGTCTATTTAAATTTCATTTAAATCAAATGTTTTTTTTTTGTTTAGTTTTAAATGTTGTTTAAACAACTGGCATATTAGTGATGAATTAAGTCAAAAATAAATGTTAAAAATTGTCCTACCAATTCCGTAGAAAATAACTGATTTATTAATTTATTTCAAATTGTTTCCGTTTTTTGTATTTTTATTTGTTTTTTAATCTACAAAATATGCACTAAAAATAATTTGTAAGTTAAAATAACAGAAAATGCCTTTTACAAGAAATGATAATTCATTTAAAAACGGGTCTAGTTAATTTGCATTTAAACCAAATGGCTTTTGTTGTTTATTTTTAAATATTGTTTAAACAACTGACACATCCGTAAGAAATAAATGATTAATCAGTAAAAATAAATGTTAAAATTTTACCTACCAATTCTTTAAAAAATAAATGATTTTATCATTTATTTGAAATTGTTTCTGTTTTTGTATTTTTTTATCCACAAAATCTATGTACGCATGGCTATAGACACCTTATGTGTGAATGCGTTTCTGTATGTATATATGTTTATGAAGTTCTTCTAATTTGAATTGAAATAATTTTGTATATACATAAGCAATTAATTTATATAAAACATAAATTGGAATTTTTTGAATATTTTTTTTTCTGAAACAAACAAAATTTAAATTTTAAATACGTGTAACGGACACAAATAAACCACAAATTTCCGTTTTGTGGGTAAATTTTTATTAAATTTTCAACAAATGAAAAAAATAATTAAACTGAAAAGACCGGTAAGTGTTAGTAAATTGTTTTGAACAAATGTATAAAAAAGTTAAAATAGATATTTCTTTGAAAAATAAATGTATTTTCCTTTATTTTCAAATGGAACAGAAAACTTTTTTATTAAACTACAAACAGTAAACTGTTGTAAATTGGAATTGTTTTGCAACACACAGGAAACAAAATTTAACCCTCTAATGGTCAAGGCCGATAAAAAGCGGTGCCCGGACCTTAGGTAGTTTTTGATTAAATAACAATATTTTATTAAAAAATTGTATTACATCGATAGAAAACATTTTTCTGCAATGAGCGGCTTTATTAACTTTGGAAAAAAATAACTTTTAAAACAGAAAAATATTTAAAAAATCTTCAAAAATATATTTACGCTCTGAGCGCCCCGGTAGGCTAGTTGGTAGCGTGCTAGCTTATCAGTGCGGGGGTCGTGGGTTCAATTCCCACCAGAGGCTCTGGTCTGTTTTCGCTACAACGAGCCGATGGCCTTTGTTGCTAGTGCTCGGTTAGGGTATTAGGATATAATTTGTAATTATATGATTAATAAATAAAATAAATAAATAAATATTTACGCTCTGTTAAATATTATTGATAATAGCAAACCTAGTCTGTGGTCCCAACTTGTAAAATGAGTTATTATTTTTGTTCCAGGACACACAGGCTACCGTCAGGACACGTTTTACAAATATCTCTCAAACACCAAAACTAGCAAAGAGATTTTTTTCAAATTAAGCACAGCTGCTATGTTTGGAGTTAATTTTATTTTGTCAAAATTAATTGATATTTAGTGTCAATCTCTCTCAATTTCGCTATTTCCAAAAAGCAACAATCGCCATAACTTTCAAAAACCAGAACTAGATCACCTAATTTTATTTTATTGAAAGTGTTATTTATAGCGTAAACTGATATAATTTGATTATTGGATTACTCGATTTGTCTTCAGCATTTATTGTGCTATATCGCCTAAATAAAGCGATAAATTAAAAATTTATAATTTTTAACATAGTGTTTAATTCCAAATACAAAGTATAAATATTATCGATATCAGGAGAAACAGTAGTAGAGGGTTAAATTTGTAATAACTGAAAAAAATCGATAAATGACAGTAAATCATATCGTACAAATGTATAGAAAAAAAGTTAATAATGAAGTTTTTATTTTAAAGCTGATCTTTTTAATACTTATATGTATGAAAATGTATTTTAAGTCTGGTTCGGGATCTTAGAAAAACAATTTTTTTTTAATGAAAAAGTTTTCTTATTTTTATTTACAAAGTAATCATGAAGAATACATAGAAAAAGTGATTAGACACAAGCTGAATGGAATGAATTTTCTGGTTCGCTACGATCTTCATCAACATTCTTGGTGCCCTCTCTATTTAAATCACAAATCAAAGACAAAAGCTAACTTGGTACGGAAAAAGGAAATATTTGAACATATGTAAAAACAATTTAATAGAGATATTTACAATTAGCACTTTCAAGGGCACGAAGAATGTTGATGAAGATCGTAGCGGACCAGAAAATGCATTCAATTCAGCTTGTGTCTAATATTTTTTTCTGTGTATTCTTCATGATTACTTCGTAAATAAAAATAAGAAAATTTTTTCAAATGAAAAAATAAATATTTTTCTATGATCTCGAACCAGACTAAAACTAGATTTTCATACATATAAAAAATTGAAATTTCTTTGAAAAATAAATGTGTGTTTCTTTCAGGGACTGAGACCGAACCCGAACCCAAACGGGTTCAAGTTCGCTGTTTATAAAAACTTCGAATTTGAACCCGCTGAACCGAAAAGTTTAACCAGGTTCGGCTGTTCATGTCGTGAAAAATGTTTGCTAGAAAAATCATAAAAAACATTACATTTCTTGCATTCCAGTTTGCAGTACTTGACACTATATCCAGTCCTTTTTTTAAGCAAATACTTGATCATTGCAAAGCTATTTGCAAAAAATTGCGACCACCAAAAAGTTCTTCTTCCAAGCTAAAAAGCTAAACTTGAAAAAAGCCGTACTAGACTGTCAAACTAGATGGAATTCCTGTTTTGACCATGGTTCAAGCCTTATAGGAATACAGAAGTTTTTGTTCGAAATTACTGGATGCTGCAGTAGTAACTATGAATGTTTGTAAAGAATTCGTAGAAGTTTTTGTAAATGTAAAAAAATTATCGCTGAAACTATAAGAAGAACAGATGATTTTAGAGCTAACAAAAGATGACAAAACAAAAACATTTTCACAAGAATTATATTTAAATATTTTAAAAAGAGAAACCCACTTTTAATCCACTTTTGATTGCAGCATTATATCTTAAGTTATTGCTAAGTCCCGAAGATGTTAAAAATGCTAAAAAAAAACATATTTTAAAAGTAATTAAAATTTTCAAAAATTTGTAAATGGGAAGAGAAGAAAAGAATTTTATGAGACAATCAATATCATGTTCTTTAGAAGATATTCGCAAAAAAAAAGTTCTAAAAGGAAGGAACGATTTTCTAAAGCAAATTCTTCAAATTGAGAGGGCTTTTTGAACCACCCAGCAAAAACAGGGTTTTAAATACTTACCAGCCTATTCACTCGCTTAATTACTTTTGTTCGCGATGTCCCAAAAGTAATGAGTGGTCATTACCTTCTCACTTACAAAAAACCCAATGTAATGGGTAGTCATTACCCTCTCGCTTACGAACAGCCAAAAAATAATGAGTACCCATTACTTTTTGGACATCGCGAACAAAAGTAATTCAGCGAGTAAATAGCCTGGTAAGTATTTGATACAATGTTTTTGCTGGGCATGAAATTATAAAAATAAACGAAAATTTCTTTAAAAAATAAATAAATTTCCTGTTAATGAAACATTTGTACTTTTTTTAAATGTTGAACCAGAACCCTGAACCGAACCGAACCCGAACCTAAGCTTTATATTTCGATTAACCCTGATTAAACTGAACTCATTTTTTTCAGGGTTTCAGTGCCTGCTTTCTTTATTTTTAAATGGAAGGGAAAATTTTAGATTAAACTACAGGGTTTTGGTCTCCACTACCCAGCAAAACCACACATTACCAAATAATGGGTAAAGTAATGTGTAGCCATAGGGGCCGATGGATAACTTTACACCTTACTTCATTGATGAATTTTACAGGCGATGAGCCTCAAAGTTATGTATATATCCATTACTTTAGAGGTGATAATGTAAGGGGTTACTTATATGGTTACTAGAATGGAAAAAGTAATGTGTCTAAAAATAGATTTAAAAAAAAAAATTATTAAATAAAATTATTACAAATATAATATTCCTTATTGAGCCAAAGATCCTTTATTAATAAAAAATTTAATTATAAAGCTTTATTTATCCCAATATTTCGTCACCACATTGGGTGACTTCTTCAGGGGAAATTGTCTTTTTTTTATAATTAATCAATTAATTATAATGATTAATGATTATTATTAATTAATTTAAAAAAATTAATTAAAAAAAAAGACAATTTCCGCTGAAGACGTCACCCAATGTGATGACGAAATATTGGGATAAATAAAGATTTATAATTAAATTTTTTATAAATAAAAGATCTTTGGCTCAATAAGGAATATTATATTAATAGAGAAGATCGAAGAAAACTAATAGCCTGTTCCTCGAACGAAAAACTAGTCGAACGAAAGCAAGTCACTCGAATTCGAATTAATTTGGGTTTCTCTATTTCGATAGCCTTCGATCGACTTGACTTACGTGTGTCAATTTTTGTTTCTTACGCATTTACAAACCACAAAGATGCCAGATTTTATATTTTGAGCATTTGTTACAATTTTCTTTAATAGTAGCAAAAATACTACTAAACTGCTTAAAGACAAAAACAACCCTGTTTAACAGTGATCAGCTGTATATGACAAATGAAATATAAAAAATAACAATAAACAAATCAATTTTTATTTGGAAAATGTGTTTATTTGTGAAAATTTTTGTTATCGATTGGTTGTGAGTGAAATTGTTGTTTGGAGAGCTTTTCTGTTGCATGTTGTCTGTTCGGTGCGGTCACTGCTAAAGTCCTTGTAAAATAAAAGATGTAAAATAAAAACGTGAGCCGCAAACAACACACACATACCTTTTACCACTCAGCAACAGCGTAATAGGGGGTGAAACGGAGTTTAGTTTTCTGGTCAAATTTTCCTCCTCTGCGGAAAATTTGTTTGCTCCGAACACTAGAGTCCTTCTGGCAAAATCAGGTCTTTATTTCATATAAAATCCAAGCGTCTTCGGATGGTCCATTGTTGATTTTTTTTAACTAAAATTTAAAATTCTCAATAATCTATTAATATTTATATTATTTTGTACTTACTTTTTGTTATCCATTGCTTTTTTTTACTTCATTTTGCTTTTAAAAATAACAAACATATATTTACTCGACAAAAAAACAGCAAGTGACTGATTTTGACATTTGCGTTCGAGCTGTTCGAAATAGAGAAACAAAATTTTGTATGAAAACAGTTACGTTTTCGTTCGACTTGTCGTTCGAGTCATCGTTCGCATAGAAATAGAGTTAGTGGAACCCAAATCAGTTTTCTTTCGACTAGAAAGCGAACGAACGTGTTCTTTCGAAATAGAGGAACAGGCTATAAAATAATTATTATAACAAATATTTTATTTAAATTATTTGTAATGAAAAATAATGTGGTCAAGATGGGAATCGAACCATGGAAATCTGGTTGCCAGCCAAGAACTCTATCCACTGAGCTATCGACGCATATAGTATTTGATTGCTTTAAACTTAAATGAATTGTTGCGCTTCGTTTTTTCGCTAGTGTTGTCAAAACAAACATACATTACCCTTTTGCTTACAAAAAAACACAATGTAATGTATCTAAAAATAGATTTTCAAAAATATTTCAATTATTACTTTACATTTATAAATCATATATTACGTAATCAATGATGAGTAACTTATTGCTTTATGCTTGCAAGTAATGAAAAAGGTAACGAGCTATCATTTCAAGGTAACGCATGAGAATATCGCACCCATTACCAAAGTTTTGCTGAGTAATTTTCAAAGTGGTATTTATACCAGTGCGTATGAGTTTTATATTTTCAATCTTCAATATTACTCATACGTACAGAACAAGTTAACTTACACTAATTTTTAACCTAATCAATTGTGCCTCAACTTGACCATTTCTGATATTTTAGAAAAACTTTGCAACATGTTATTAATGTGTTTTTTTTCTTTGCTATGCGCGTTCTCTTATCATGCTTAAGAAGTAATAGATTTCGTATTCGTTTTATTTTATAGTTTTTAATTTTTTTTTGTTCATGTAAAAAAAAAATATACATGACTTTATATACGTTTATGACTGCTACCTCAGAAGGTCTTAATATGTGCCAGTGTTTCTATCTTGCAATTTCGGTTTTTTTTTTTTTTTGTGTGGCTCGTTTAATGTCAACATGGTCTTTTGGAAGGAAAATAAAAACAAAAAAAAAATGTATTAAAGTAACGATGATGGAGCATAAAATACAAAATGTACATTTTATTAAAAAAAAAAAAAAAAAAACATTGTGCTACAACGCATTTTAAGACAAGTGTTATTTCAAAAATTGCTGTTTTGTCTATATTTTTTTTTTGTCTGTCAGTTTATTACGGTCTAAATTTGCATATAATAAGTAAGTAAGCAGCCTTTTAAACTTCAACTATATTTTTTTGTTGTTTTACAAACGTACTTGGCAGTTGTTTTAGTTGGTTGTTTACCTTTTGGCAGATTGTTTTTGTCTTTTTTTTTTCTTACGTTACATTTTTAACGCTTCTGACATTCGACATGGTTGTGACTATAAATTATGCATTAAAATAAGCCCTGAACAAATTAAATATTTTTAATTTTGAAAATTTTAAGAAACAAAAATATATTTTATATTTTTCGACAAAAAATTTCAATCAATAATTTGGATTTTAAATTATTGTTTTTTTTGTTGTTGTTGGTTAAGCTTAAATTTTACTTTAAATATGTATTTATTTATTATTCTTGCAATTCGATGGCAAATAATTGTCTCCGAATCATTATGTATGTAATTTAAAATTGTTGTGAATTTTAGTATTTTCAAGGCTAAATGAATTATTAAACTTTTATATGCAGCTAAATTAATTATTTTTCCATTGTTTTTAAATTCGTAAATATTTTTATTTTTCGAAATTCATATTAGATTTAGAAAAGCTGACAATTATGTCTTAAAGACAGGTAGGGCAGTCATTTACCAAAGACGTCAATCAAGTACGTTTGTAAAGGGTGTCCCAAGAAGAACGCAATTTTTAAATTTTAAATAAAACACAGATATTTAAAAACAAATCGTGAAACTTTATTATATCGTAAAGTAGACAGAATGAGGTTATGTATGGAACAATATATCGTGCAGATGGCCGCCGCGGCTTTGCTGGCATGCACGCGATCTTTTAATGAAATTTTCAATGACCGTTTTGCATAAATGCTGCGGTATTTCATTAATGCAGCGTCCAATTTCCTCTTTTAAGGCTTGAGTCGTCGTCGGCTTATTCGCGTAAACCATCGACTTCAAAAATCCCCAAAGAAAAAAATCTAATGGTGTTAAATCGCACGATCTAGGCGGCCAATTCTGATCTCCAAAACGCGAAATAACACGACCGGGAAATGACTGATGCAGCAATTCAATTGTTTCTCTGGCTGTATGACATGTGGCGCCGTCTTGTTGGAACCACATGCCCTCCACATTTATTTCTTCAATTCTAGGCAAGAAAAAACTGGTTATCATTTCACGATACCGAACACCATTGACTGTTTGCGCTTGACCTGCCTCATTTTCATAAAAAAAGGTCCAATGATTCCTCCAGCCCAAATACCACAACACACAGTGACACGTTGAGGATGCATTTGCTTCTCGTGAATCACTCGAGGATTTTCCTCACCCCAAATGCGACAATTCTGCCTATTGACGAAGCCATCAAGATGAAAATGGGCCTCGTCACTGAAGATGATTTTATCGGCAAAATCAGCATTTTCATGTTGTCTCTCCAATACCCAATTAACGAACTCCCTTCGCTGACTTCAGTTCCTGAGTCAATTAAACTTTGTATGCATGAAGATGCAAATCTTTCGTCAAAATTCGCTGCAAAGTGGATTTGGAGACACCAATTTGCTGAGCTCGGTGTCGAATTGAGGTGGATGGAGTTTGAGCGACATCATCACGTACAGCTGCGACATTTTCGGTCGATCGACCTGGTAGATGGCGCGTTGTTGTCTTTACATCACTAACAGACCCAGATTCGGCAAATTTATACATTAATCTCTTTACAGTTGACTCTTTTGGAGCATTATTGTGACCCCAAATTGATCGCAATTTGCGAACTGTAGCCGCAAAACTTTCACCATTTTGGTAAAACAATTTCACAATGAGAATGCGTTGTTCATTCGTGTAGCGCTCCATTTTTACTAACCTCGTACCTTCTACTAGCAAACAATAACAATTGTTCAAATGTCAAACAATGACACTTCGAATGTTGCCAGATTTAAAAATTGCGTTTTTCTTGGGACACCCTGTATTTGCATATAATTGTATTTGATTTGATTTAATTAGACATAACTAATTTCAGTACATTCCGTATCTAATTGGTTTTGATTTACATAAGATGAATTTTCAATTGGGAAACAATGAACCCCAAACGGAAAAAACCTACAAAATTATTTTCAAAATTAAAAAAATTAATTTGAATAAAAATTTAAATTTAATTTATTCTAACGCCTGAGATACCTCAAAATTATAACAAATTGTATCAAATTATACATTATTATACTTTATCAAACTGTGTTTCTTGAAAATAAGCTGTACGCAAGTTTTTTCAAAAAGTTCGCGAGAGTGGCTTGCTAGCGGACAACACTCCAACTTTAAAGCGACTCATTTTGATACGCGACGGTATAGATACTGATATTTCAAACAGAAAAATTCTTGCACTGTCAAAATAACATATGATTTAAAAATATTGCAGTATTTGGAACACCCTATACATACAAATCTTTAAAATTGACTCGTAGTTCTAAAATATTCTTAAACAAAAAATGTTGAAACAACTCTTAGTTTAATTTTAATCCATTAAATATAAACTTTTTCCAATATGTTTAAAACTAAAAGTTTTTCAATATTGTTCCCTCTATCCAAATTTGATCGAAGTCTGGAGCAGCCCAGAGACTCTTCTTGTGAGAATATTTTTGTCATAGTTATGGTTTTTAAACAGTATTTTTTAGGAATTTTTTTTTTTTTAAGAAAAATTCGCTCTTATAAATTTTGCTTTAATTCAATATGGAAAATTATGTCCGACAAATGGCCGACGTTGGCATTGAGGCAAATTTTGGCACTATTTATAACATTTTGCAAAACTGTACACATCATTTGTGCTGTTACGTTGTCAATTTTGCCTCAAATGCTGTTCTTTAAGGCCAAGTTTTTGGGATGTGAGTTGAACTTCGTTTAGTTAAACTGAAAACAAGTTTCGTCTGCTATTTCCATTTTTATAAACATACAGCTACTCACACACAAAATGGGACATGAAGAAAAGTTTGAGTGTGAAGTATTTGAAACCCAAAATAAAAGACTAAGTTAAACTTAAAAATTTCCATTCTATATTCTTTAGTTAATAAAAGAAATATAAAGGAAAAAAAGATAAAAATAAAGTAAAATTTTTGATTACAACAACATAAAATAAGGCACTTCATACTTCAACTGCTTAACGCAAAGCTCACACTTAAAGTGGGACACGATAATTTTTTGTTTTTATATTAAATTTAAAATTCATTTTTAATATTTTGTTGACTTCCCATTGTTGTCAATAACAGCTTGAAGACGCCGTGGAATACTTTCAACCAATTTCTTACAAACCTCGGGTTCAATACTGTACCACTCTTCTGTAACAATTTCTTTTAATGAGGCAATACTCTTTGGCCGCGTTTTGCCACTCTTTTTTTTAATTCTGCCCACAAATGTTCTATGACATTTAAGTCTGGTGACTGGGGAGGAGTTTCCAAAACTTTTGGGCAATTATAAAGAAGCCAAGTACGGGCATTCAACGACTTGTGTTTGGGGTCGTTGTCTTGGTAGAACACGAAGTCTTCTTTTATACCAAGATTTTCGGCGCTCTTTACCACGGTTTCTTTCAGAATGTCAATGTAATATTTTGAATCCATAATTCCGTTAACAAAATGAATTTTACCGACCCCGGACGCCGACATACACCCCCATAGCATAAGGGAACCACCACCGTACTTGACTGTCTTTTTAATAGCCTTATCATTAAATTCACAACGAGGTTTGCGCCAAGCGAATCTTTTTCCATCCGGTCCAAAAAGGTTTATTTTCGTTTCATCTGTGAAAAGAACCTAATGAAATAATATTTAAATAAAAAAAAGTTCGAAAATGGTAGCTTAAATATTATTACTTTGGACCAGAATGTCGAATCCATACTGCAATATTTTTGAGCGAAGGCGTATCTCAGTCGTTGGTTTTTTTCCGATATTAAAGGCTTTCGACGACACGATCTACCATGCAAATTATTGTCTCTGAAGACTCGTCGGACTGTTTCTGCGCTGACATCAATATCTTTTACTTCTTTTAATTTATTTTTAATGTCAACAGCTGATAAAAGTGGATCATTCTCGATCAGTTTTAGACAAAATCGCTTATCGCGGTCCGACAACTTGCATCTTTTTGTGCAGTTTCTCTTTTTATTTTCAACACTGTTGGTAGCTTTAAAGCGTTTGATGATATTAAATACAGTACTTTTACTTTTATTTACTATTTGTGCAATTTCTCTGATTGATTTATTATTTTTGAAATTGTTAATGATAATTTGTCTTTCTTCAACTGTAGATTGAGGTTTACGAGACATTTTGCAAAAAAATAATAACTTACCAGAATAAAATATCTAGAAACACTGATTTGACGTCATTACGCGTCATTATCGTATTAAAAATAACGGTAATTCAAAAATAATGCACGTGTCCCACTTTGAAAGTGAGCATAAGGTTGCCAGATAAATTAGAAAAAATTAAAAAAAATTTCTTCGTACACTGTAAAAAAAGATATGCTGACAGATTTAGTGAATTTTCATTGTAGAGAAAAAAATGTAAGCAAATTTTTGAAGCAAATTTAATTCATGCAAAAAATAATTAGAATAATGTTAGTCAACTAAGTAATATTTAGATGTGTCCCATTTTGTATGTGAGTAGCTGTACATTTGTCGGAACAACTTTTTGTTACATAACATTTTGGTATTCATTAAAATAAAATAAATTAAACAAATTTCAAAATCAGTATTCAAATTACAAACTGCAATAAACTGAGTTTAAAGATAATCTACATCCTAAGAACTCGGCGTAACTCCTTCAAGGTCAAGGTCCTGGACGGACAGTCAAATCGGTAGATCTGACTGGCCAAGCCAAATCATCGAAAAATAATGGTGTTACCGTCGGATCCTTAAAAAAAGATCCAATCACCTTTTCGAACGTAACTGTACACTGCACGATGACTACACTCAAAAAAAAAAAAAAAAAAATTAACTAGAATTTAGAAAAATTAATTATTTGAAAGAAAAATTTAAATGTCAATGGCATCAGACACTTTTTACCAATATTTAATAAAATTTTTCTTGAAATTAAGAAACAAATTTGCTCAAAATTTCTTAATTATAGAAAAATTTTACTACTGAGAACTAAATTTTTATTAGAAAACAGTAAAATTTCCTCCTAATTAGTTCATACATCATCTAAAATTTTACTGTTAGTTAGGAAACGTTTTCTTGGTTTTAAGAAAAATTTTATTTTATTTAAGTTCATTTGTTAATTTTTTAACTAAAAACTTGAACTTAACTCCCTAAAAATAAGAAAATATTCTCTAACATCAAGTTAAATAGCACTTCTTTTAAGTGAAAATTATCCTTATTCTGCTTCTATGGCAAAGGATATATATTTTACCATATATTTTAAAGTATTTTACACTCATTGAGTATGTATTTTTCCACTTTCGGAGGAATTTCGCTTTTTGAGGACACTGCTCTTCACAAGCTTATTGCTATACGTTTTTGCCTTTAAATTAAATTGAATTATACTAATACATGAATATTTAAAATATAAATTAAATTTCATTAGCAAAAAGCTAAACAAATTAAAAAAATGTACTGCACGATATCCTGAAACGTAATAAATTGTGACAGATCCTTTTCGTAGTTAATTAACGGTTCTGCTAAAGAGAACTACAAAAAGAGATGCCATAAGTGACACACGGCATCTATGGCTAAGGAAAATTGGGAATCCTTTGTCTTCTTAAGTTAACTAAAATTTTCCTTAGAAATAGTTCATCAGTTTCTAAAACCAAATAAATTTTCATTATTACATAGGAAAAAATGTATTAGTTTTTGTTTTTAATTGTCTGAACTAATTTTTAGAAGACAATTATTAAAAATTAGAAAGTGGTAGACTTAAAAACTGAATTTAGAAATGGCTTTCTAAAATTCAGTTAATTTTACTACGTGCGTAACAAAACGAACACACATTAAGTTCAAGTACTTTGTCGTTTTAAGTTAGACACATTTTTTGAACTAAATGGGAGTAAATTATTTTCGATTTTTTTTTTTTGAACTAAACTTAATTTTATTACAGTTTATTATGAAAATTTTTTAAAGCTGAGGTGGTTTTCTTAAAAATTGATGAATTTTTATTTAATATACTTGTTTTTTTTTTCCTAAAATCAAAAAAAAAAAAAATATTACTTAAGAAAGGTATGAACTATTTCTGAGTATTTAAATTATTTCGAATTTTTATTAATTTTAGATAAATTTTTTTAAATTTTAATAAAATTTTACTTAAATTGAGAAAAAATTATAAACTATTTTAAAGGAAATTTTGGATTAATTTTTAGTGTATGTGCGAGATTTCCGTCTATTAAAAACCCAGAATTTTCCCTATTAACGTGGAGTCTGAGTTAAAAATGAGCCAGGTCGCTCATGAATAATTTAAATGAAAAATAATCTTCTTAATCGATGTGTTGTTTTTCACTATAAATTTCGCTCGTGTCTACTTCACGTATGTAAAAACTAAACTCTAGCACTTCTTTTAAGTGAAAATTATCCTTATTCTGCTTCTATGGCAAAGGATATATATTTTACCATATATTTTAAAGTATTTTACACTCATTGAGTATGTATTTTTCCACTTTCGGAGGAATTTCGCTTTTTGAGGACACTGCTCTTCACAAGCTTATTGCTATACGTTTTTGCCTTTAAATTAAATTGAATTATACTAATACATGAATATTTAAAATATAAATTAAATTTCATTAGCAAAAAGCTAAACAAATTAAAAAAATGTACTGCACGATATCCTGAAACGTAATAAATTGTGACAGATCCTTTTCGTAGTTAATTAACGGTTCTGCTAAAGAGAACTACAAAAAGAGATGCCATAAGTGACACACGGCATCTATGGCTAAGGAAAATTGGGAATCCTTTGTCTTCTTAAGTTAACTAAAATTTTCCTTAGAAATAGTTCATCAGTTTCTAAAACCAAATAAATTTTCATTATTACATAGGAAAAAATGTATTAGTTTTTGTTTTTAATTGTCTGAACTAATTTTTAGAAGACAATTATTAAAAATTAGAAAGTGGTAGACTTAAAAACTGAATTTAGAAATGGCTTTCTAAAATTCAGTTAATTTTACTACGTGCGTAACAAAACGAACACACATTAAGTTCAAGTACTTTGTCGTTTTAAGTTAGACACATTTTTTGAACTAAATGGGAGTAAATTATTTTCGATTTTTTTTTTTTGAACTAAACTTAATTTTATTACAGTTTATTATGAAAATTTTTTAAAGCTGAGGTGGTTTTCTTAAAAATTGATGAATTTTTATTTAATATACTTGTTTTTTTTTTCCTAAAATCAAAAAAAAAAAAAATATTACTTAAGAAAGGTATGAACTATTTCTGAGTATTTAAATTATTTCGAATTTTTATTAATTTTAGATAAATTTTTTTAAATTTTAATAAAATTTTACTTAAATTGAGAAAAAATTATAAACTATTTTAAAGGAAATTTTGGATTAATTTTTAGTGTATGTGCGAGATTTCCGTCTATTAAAAACCCAGAATTTTCCCTATTAACGTGGAGTCTGAGTTAAAAATGAGCCAGGTCGCTCATGAATAATTTAAATGAAAAATAATCTTCTTAATCGATGTGTTGTTTTTCACTATAAATTTCGCTCGTGTCTACTTCACGTATGTAAAAACTAAACTCATATACGACGCAATTTGCAAAAATGGCAGCTCTTCCAATAGGGGGATACTTATTGCCCCACCATATGGCCAATTTAAACAAATATCAGGAAGGCGGGTTTATATAAGGACTAAGTTAAAATATGGTGCGATTTTCATTAAATTTGGAGGCATGATTTATAAAACCCACTACCCAACTATATATTTAGGATTTTTATGTCTAAACACCATATGATCACAATTTAGAGAAGACCTTTCGATGGGAGGTAGGTCTGAAAATGGGCGGATGGTACTTTTAAACGATTCAGCAAGTGATTCTAACTCTGAGCACTGGGTGTACCCTCAGTGCAAGGATTGGTTGCAATTTGATCAAAACCATAAACATTTATTTGTGAGGATTTAATTTTACTTGGAATAATCTTAATTCATTAGTAAATCAAAATTGTTTTATTGGAAATTAAATAAAGGGAAAAGAAACTAAAAATCAATCCTATTATTCAATTATTGGTATTTTCAATCATCTTTAAAAATAAAATTCATTTAGTATTTGTGTGCGGTGGAAGCAACCATTTATTTAGTGAATATATTATTGGTACAATCTATTAAATTTATTAAAAAATTGTTAATATTCAAAAGCGGTAACTACAAGTATGGTTATTCTGATCAAATATATCATTTAATTAGGGCTTCAGTAGAACACGCAAAGGAAAAACATAGTTGGGTCAATCATATTCGAAGAGCATCATGTATTTTTGGGTTAATGGTTGTATCAACCATAATTGTACTATATTATGGTTATCATATTATGATAATAAAATAATCATATTTTTACCATAATATGGTCCCTACAGTTATATTATGATTCAAAAATTACCATATTATTGTCCTAAATAAACATTTTATAATGAATTTATCATAATATGATCGCACGTAATCATAGTATGCTCAAAATGTTATCATATTATGGCCCCTCATAACTGTATTATGATTCCTGGATTATCATTATATGATCCATAATCTAAGAAAATTTTTTAAAGGAAAAGTTCTTAGAAACTATGAAAAAGCTCTTTAAATTTTAGAATATTTCCTTTAGAAGTGTTTTAAAAAAAAAAAAAACTTAATATTAAGTACTTTTTGAAGAAAAATTGTTAAGGAAAAAATCATAGACTTTGACAACTTTTCTTTCTTTGATTGTATAATTATTTCTTGATTGTTGATCGTTGCATAATTATCATATTTTTTTCAGAGTCAGAATTTTTGTTACCAAAGTATGGTTACAGCCAATCAAGATATAAAATTGAAGGTGCCAATCATAAAATAGTAAAATATTTACTAAATAATGATAATAGCGACCATGTTGATGGTTAGAAAACCAATAACTTAGTTGTGACAACCATACCCGATTGCAGCAAGCACAAAATAGTAGCAGTGATCATATTGCAACAATGTTTTTTCTCTGCGTGAAGCAACCGAATTGTGGATTATATTGATAATAGACGTCACTAATGATTTGTATTGATAAACAAATTTTTTACTAATATTTGTTTTCCTTTAAAATTGCTTAAATTCAAAATTAGCCATAAATTTTAATTTTGTGGTGTAGTAGGTAGAGAGGTAGCTCAGTACTCCGAATTTCCGAGTTCAAATCCCGGAAAAGGCAAACATTTAAAAAAGATATATTTTTTTTAATTAATATAGAATATTCAAATATTTAAATGGCAAATATATCAAAGAAAATTTAAATTAGTTGTGGTGCAGTAAGCAAGAATGTGAACTATAAATCTGATTGCCCAGGTTCGACACCGGAAAAATCTAAAAATAATATTTCTGTAGAATATAAATATTAAATTGTACAACTGAATATTGGCTGTCCCAACTAAAAATATAATTTAATTTGAAAACCGTTGTCGTAACCGCCAGAATTCGATTGGCAACAAATCCGATGGCCACAACTGATACTGCTTTCTGTTTGTGCTGATGTTTGTAACTACCAAAAATATCAGATTTTTAGTACACTCAAAAAAAAAAGTTAGTAGAAAAATTTTTAAACGGTTTTCAATTCCACTTTACTATTTTTGTACTGATTTTTAGTAAAAAAATATTATTTAGCAAATCTTTTTGCTATTTACATTTTACAAATTACAGAGTTTTTACAGAATATTTACAAATTTTTGTTGCTAATTTTAGAAATTATTTTACAAATTTTTGAAAACAGATTTGTTAAAATTAGCAAAAAAAATTCTAATTTTAAAAAAGTACATATTGTAGGAAATGTTATTTCTAATTACAACTTACACTTACAAACTTAAATTTCCTTAAAATGTTACATTGATTAAAAAAAGGGATCGGAAGTGAATATACCGACTCATGTCTAAAAATAGGACATCGACTTAAAATAGCACTAAAAAGTTTTTTTAGTTCTAAAATTTTGACCTTAAAAGTAAAAAAAATTTTACTAAAATATTTTTCAAAACAGAAATTACCAAATAAAAACAAAATGATTAATTCGTTTATGTTTTAACAATTTTTAAGATTTTTAAGTCTTAGATTTTTTTTTTAATTTTGTATAAAATATTTTTTAAAAAAATAAATAAAATGAAATAAATTTGATGCTCAATAAAGAAAAAAAAAAAATTTTAAATTTTGTACTAATATTTAGTAATTTTTTTTTTGCTGATTTTAGGTTTTAAATTCCGCTTTACAAAAAGTTTACTAAAATTAAGTAGCGGCTACTAATTTTTCTACTAATTTCAACAGACATGTGTTGCTAAGATTAGCAAAAAATACCGCTTGGTTCAAATTAGCAAAATTTCCCGTAATAACAGCAAAATTTTCAGTTGCCATTACAGACTTTTTTGGTGAGTGTATACCTATCGACACACGAATAACTTTCTGAGTCGACTTAACAATGTCCGTCCGTCCGTGAGTCTATGTAAGCATTGTAATTAACCTCATCAGGTTACAAATATAAAGATATTTTTTAAATGACATTTTTAGGGTAGGGTATAAAAATAATTATATGCAGAGCAAAAAAAAATTTAAATTATTTTCTAAATATGGAATTAAATTATAAATAATAAAAAAATAAACCTACCGCAATAGCATCCATAACAGCGTTCACCATTTTGTTGATATTAGTTTTTGTGTTGAATTTTTCCTTTCTTCTAAATAATTTCTAATTTAAATAATAATTTTCACTTTTCTTTGACGCCAGCCAGCCAACCAACCAAACAACAACACAAAAAAATACACCAGCTCCAGCATAAAAATCTACAGTTGATATCTTGTTGACATTTAATTTAGCCACCGTTTTGAATACTCCATACTCTCTCTCTCCCTCCTCCTTTGATTTAAAAATACATTCACTTTACTTGTTAAGGAGATTGGCGGTGGTTGGATGGTGGTTTGGTTATTCACACAGATAGATATACAACTAAAGTTTTCCGGCTACTGTCACTTTTAATACAAGTTAATCCATAAAAATGATTGAATTTCATATACACATATAAAAGCTGATGTGGAACAGCCTCGTTTCTGTTTTTGGTTTGGGTTGGTTGCAAGGATTAATGGTGGGGATCCATTTTTTTTTTTTTATTTTATTCAAGATAACAAATTGAAATAATTTTTCTTTTGTCTGCTGTTTGTGAATATGCTTTCATATTTTTCAATTTTCAGTTTATGATGATCACTTAAGTTTACATTTCATTTATTTGTTTAAAAAATAAATCTTTTATAAGGATTTTTCTTTTTTCAATTTTCACTTGATTTGAAATCATTTTTGTCATTATTTATAGCGATGGATTTTTAATTACATTTTTTAATCAATTTTACTTTCATATTAATAGTTTTAATGTTTATTTTTTAAAAAAATATTAATTTATCACAAGTTTTTTAATCACAATTTGTTTTTTTTTTTTTTTGTTGTTTTAATCTAAGTATTTAAAATTAAAAAGAAAATAAAATCTGTCTAAAAACTCATTTAATATTTTAAAGACTATTTTCCTATCAACTGTCCAATATTGATGAAACGAATTGTCAATTTTTTAATAATTTTTGCTTACAACTGACAATTCGTATCCCCAATATTGGGTGATTCAAGTAGGGATACTTTTTTCAATATCCTTTTTTTTGACAGATCACGTGTGAGTCATGTCATGCTGTCATGTTATTTTTGTTTAGTATTGTTTGACATTTCATAACGGAAAGACTTACGCCTGAACAATGTTTACAAATCGTTCAACTTTATTACGAAATTTCACGTTCTGTGGGGAATGTGTTTCGTGCACTTCGCTCAACTTATGGTCAACATAATCGGCCTACTGAGCGTACTATTCGCAACACCATCACCCATTTTGAGACCCAGCATTCATTATTGGATAATATTCGACCTAATGGACCACGTCCAGCACGCTGTGAAGAAAATAAAGCGGCCGTAGCTGAGAGTGTACACGAAGACCGTGGAGAGTCGATTCGGCGCCGTTCGCAGCAACTCGGACTGACGTATGCAACGACTTGGCGCATTTTACGTCGAGATCATAAATTGAAAGCGTACAAAGTTCCAAGAAGATCCGACGTTTTCGAGGCAAATTATGTTCAGCGATGAGGTCCATTTCTGGCTCAATGGGTATGTAAACAAACAAAATTGCCGCATTTGGGACGAAGAGCAACCTGAAGAGATTCAAGAACTGCCACTTCATCCAGAAAAAACAACGGTTTGGTGTGGTTTGAGGGCCGGTGGAATTATCGGTCAATATTTCTTTAAAAATGATGCCGGTGCGAACGTAACCGTCAATGGCGACCGTTATCGTGCCATGATAACCGACTATTTGATGCCTGAAATTGAAGCTCATGATCTCAACGACATTTGGTTTCAACCAGACGGCGCCACTTCCCACACATCGCATCAATCAATGGATTTATTGAGAAAACACTTCGGGGAGCACATAATTTCACGTTTTGGGCCGGTCGATTGGCCACCAAGAACGTGTGATATCACACCGTTGGACTTTTTCCTGTGGGAATATGTAAAGTCAGGCCTTGGAGGAAAGCATCACGCGCGTCATTCGCTAATTACCAGTCGAAATGCCCGAACGAGTCATTGAAAATTGGACTCAACGGCCAACATTTGATAGACATAATCTTCAAAAAATAAATGCCAAAAAATGTTCTTTCAAATGATAATAAACATTTCCCATTTAATTTGAATTTTCTGTGTTTTTTTCTTTAAAAAAAGTACGGAATCTCGAAATGGATCACGCTTTAGTAGACAGGAATGGTTAACATATAAATCAAATTTTATTCAAGTGGAAACTGGGTCATAAGAACAATTTCTCATTTTTAATATAAATCATTTGTGTTGTTTTTAATCCCATAATTAAAAATCTATAAATGTTTTAATCTTTTTTAAGTGTTTATTTATTTATTTTTTTTTTGACTACAACCTACCTCAATATATTTTATTTTTTTAAGAAAAAATTAATTTAATAAAAATTTGACCTTAAACCATAAAATGTTATTTCATTTTATTTTCATCTTTATTTGCGTTCGTTATCTCAAATATTTTTATGTCTTCAGTAAACAAATATTGTTTATGTTTATTTTTGTCCGCAAACATTATCGATTTCAGATCAGTTTTTAAGTTATACGCAAAGAATAAATGAAAAAGTAGCAACAATAATAAACAATCTGGCAGACAAATGGACAGCCAGAAAGATAAACTTTAAAAATATTGTAAGGTGACCTTATTATTACTATTTTTTTTATTTTATATAAGAGTTTTCTATGTTGGAATTATTTAAACATTAGGATGGTAGTTATTTGTTGAGGTTTTAAATTTGAATGAATTTTTCGCCAGTTGAACCAATAAAATTTTTTTTAACGAAAAGTTTTTTATGATTAATAAGTGGATCCCGGCGTGCTTCACTACGCATGAATATTAGCATTGAATCAAATTCGATCCGCGAGTTCGATGAAAAAGAACCTTAAAATGATCACTCACTGACAGTTGTCAATGTGTATGCGTGTATGCGCTACAACGTGTATTTACCGTGTGTATGAAGTCAGCACACAAAATCACATGTTGGCATGAAAAGTCATAACTGACGAACGCATTTAGGTAAACCATCTACACGACCATACGAACAAACCCTAAAAATTTAATCGAATTCGGTTTGACCGTTCGTGAGTTATAAAGTCACAACACACTTGCAAATTTTTTTTCATTCTAAGTATATACACGCAGAGAAAAAAACATGGTTGGGGCAATCATATTCACAGAGCATCATATATTTTTGGGATTATGATTGTGCCCCAACAATAGTCGTACTATAATATAGTTATGATATTATGATAATAAAATAACCGTAATTTTACCATAATATGATCCCTACAGTTATATTATGATTCGAAATTATGAAAAGGAATATTTAATTAATGTCTTCCTAAAGAAAAAAATTGATATTAAGCACTTTTTCAAAACTTTTTTGATTCTATGGAATTTTTAAAGAAAAATACTTCAAAAAAATTGTTAAATTCTAAGAACTTTTTAATAAAAAAAAATGATAAATTCTAAGCACTTTTTAATAAAAAAAAAAATTTATAGTTTTTCTGAATTTTTATTTTCTAATAGAAAAATTCTTAGATTATAAAGAAATTTTTAAGATTTTTTTAGATAGTCAAATTTTTTTTTTTTTCGAAAAAGTCATTAGGATCAAACAATGTTTCTATTAGAAAAAGTTCTTAGAATCTAAGTATTTTTCATGATGATAAGTCCTTACAATCTAAAGGTACAGTCACATTAGGCAAATATTTGACGAAAACCGTCAAATATTTGTTTGCCGTAGTCTGACCACAAAATATTTTTGAGGGACAAACAACAAAACAGCTGATTTTGGGAAAATAAAATTATTTGCCATCAAACAAAAATGTGCCTAATGTGAACATAGTGTGAACACTAAAGGGAAAATATTTTCCTCATTTTTGGGCAAACAATTATTTGATCTTACAAAATGTTTGTAAGAGCAAACAATGTCAAATAACAGCCGTTTCAACAGTTTTGTCAAATATTAATATTTAAATCATTAAAATCGTCTAAATATCTAAAATCTTAGAACTGAAACGATTTAATTTGTTTGAAACTTGTATATTTATTAGTGTTTCCAATTCGGTTAATAAATTACCCGATTCATCGATTATTTGGCTCTAATTTGGTTAATGTCAAAACAAATAATTTAAACTTAAAAAGCAGATAGTGTTGTCAAAAATATTTAAGAATTCGCGTATTCGCATCACTAGATGAAGATCAAAATGGATGAAGATCAAAATGGAATTTGCGTTTTAATAACTACAATATTCTTGGAAATTTTTCGACTTAATTGCTTTTTGTGCAAAAATCAAACTTGGATATTTTAAAAATAGAAACACGCAGATTTTCATACCTTTTTTTACTAAAAAACATCCAAAGCCCAAAACAAATAGTGAAATTGTCAGTAAACAATGGGAGTGCTGTCAAACTTAGTTCGTGAATTTCGCAAAACCTCTATAATATTTTTAAGAACTTCTTATTGAATTTTGTTTGAAAGCTGCTTTTGTTTATTAAGAAAATTTTCTATATTCAATTTTACCCAGCGGCTATAGACTGGCTACACTGAATTTATCAAATTTAGGCTTTAGGGTTTATTTCCACTGATCATGTCTGACAATATTTTCTGCCAAAAAATACCAAGATTCTATGGCAATATTTCTTCGAAATACTTTAAACTTAACTAGGTATTTTACAAAAAGCAGCTCTTTGTGTTTTTATTGATAAAATAAAAACATTTATATTGCATTAATCGATTAATTGCAAATTTTCCGAATAATCGACCCGGATAACCAGCAATAGCTGTTTTTATGCGTCGGTTCGTGTCATTCGCATACTAATTTGACTTAAGTAACGCTAAGCGTTGGCTAATGCCAAATTTATATGGTAGTGACTTATGCCAACTTTAATAGCTTGCGGCATAAGCACATCTAATGTAGGATTCAGCAGTTAATTTATATTTCAAAATATATCGTTAAAAGTAAAATATTTGCGCTTTTGCCATTAAAAATAACATCTAGATGTCAACACTTAAATAAAACAAACAAATAATCATATGTTTCGTCACTTTGTTTACAAAATAAAATATTACATGAAAACATCGGCTTAAGTTTACATTTTCAGCCACCCTCTAATAAGATATATAACCCCTTGAGAATTAAAAAAGAAAATTTATTTTATATATGTTGTTAAGGTGGCAGGAGCTCCTAGGACGCGCTAGGTCCAAAAAACCGAAACACACCCAAAAGTTAAAGGAAATTTTCTTACGATTCCAAATATGAATTTTGTTCCAAAATCCAGCAAATAGAATTCGCGTTAGGTCCATTTTAATTAAATTTTAGATGGTAGAAAAGGAAAAGTGAAGTTTTCGTTTTGAAATAAACTGAAATTTATTGTTCATATTAAACGGAATGGCATTTAGTAAAAAAAATGAAAAGTTTTGAGAAATATTTGCGCGATTTAAAAAAAAAATATTTTTGTCTGCGGCGCTACGTGCCGCGCGGTTTTTAAAAAAAATTTCGATTGCGGTGCTATCTTCCATATTGTACCAAGAAATTAATTTTTTTTTTTGTAAAATGGGCGGTTTTCAGTTTCTGCTATCACCACCCTAAGGTAATCCCTGGATAACGCCAACGATAGAAACTACAAAACACTAGAATTTTTTAACATCTAAAAACCTAACGCTAATTCTGTTTCACGGATTCTGAAGAAAATTTCCTTTAATTCAAGTTATCACACTTACCATTTTTGGTGTGTTTCGGTTTTTTGGACATATCGGGACTGGGGTCCCCGACCCCCTTAACACCAAAAAAATAATTTTTTCATTCCAGAGGGGGTCATATCTTTTTTCCGTAATTCTATTTCCCAGATCTTAAACGAAATGCATGTTGGGAATCGTGAGAAAATTTTCTTTAATAAAAGCCGTCACACTTACGATTTTTGGTGTGTTTTGTTGTTTTTAAAACCTAGCGGGTCACAGAGGCCCGACACACTTAACCCCATAGAGATTTTTTTTTTTAATTCCCGAGGGGGTGATATTTTTATATTTTTTTGAGGGTGTACCGATACTGCTTTAAAGCACAACTCAAAAAAACTTGTATCGTCCTTTATCAGATTTTAAGTTTTTATAGTTTTTAATTTTTGAGAAAATAAATCTGTTTTATTATAGTTTGATCAAACAATTTTTATTGTCTAATATTTGTTCAAGTGTGACCATAGGGCACACATGAATCCCTCATTTTTGTTTTCCACTATTTGAAAGTTGTTTAATCAAACAAAAAGAGGCAAATAAATGTGTGTAGTGTGACCACAAAATAATTCCTATATTGCTTTGACAAAATTTTGGGCAAATATGTTCAAACATTTTTGCGGAAAATATTTGCCCAATGTGACCGTAGCTTAAGAATTTTTTATTCAAATAAAGGCCTTAGAATCAAGTGTTTTTCTTAAAAATATATATATTTTGACCTAAGAAAAATTTACAAAATCTGAGAATGTTTCTTTAAGGAAAAGTCCATAGAATCTAAAAAATGTTTCCATTTTGTATAAGAAACCTTTACGTACAAAGCAACTCTTGGGTTCTACAGACTTTTTCCTTTACAAAATTATTTTATAACATTCTGAGTTCTTTTTTCACAAGAAGTCGTTATTTTATAACAAATTAATTAATTAACATCCCAGCAAAAATAAATGGAAGTGATTCTTAAGGAATTAATATTTCATTGATTCCAAAGTATCGTTTAGTTCTGATAATCCTCTTCTAAGGCAGTTCTTTTTCACAATTTCCGAAAATGTGATTTTTAATGAAATTGAACATTTTCCAAATCTATGACGAGTATTTTAAAAACAACCAAAGTTAAACATTTATAATAGATATTTCTATATAAATTTGACATTTATAACTATGGTTTAAGTTTAAGTGATTTGTTTCAATCTTTAATTTACAATTTACCAGATTTTAAATTCTTAAAATCGTAGAGATTATTGTTACAAAAAGTAAAAAAAAAAATATTATAGTAAATATTGCAAAAATTTCGAATAAAGTTATTTAATAAATAAGGCCGGATTACTGAATGCCCCGTTAAATTTAACCAACAGAAAAACTCAAACTTTATATGTGAAACAACAATAAATGTATCAGTTAAAAGCTAACGGGTGATTGTGAAAATGAGGCCAAGGCCCAATTACTGATGTCCTATTAAAATCTAAATAACAAATTCAAACTTTATTTGGAAACATCAAAAGATCTCATTTTTCACTAAACCATAAGAAGGGCTTTATAGGCAATGAAAAAGGATCATAAAAGAAAACTTCCACCCTATGACACCCCTATGTAAAAATCATTGGTTCCGATCCAAATTTTCACAACACCGGAATCAAAATCACTGCTTCCTTTTCTCTTCTTTTCCTACTTTTTTTTGCTGGGATAATATTTTTAAAAAAGTTTTTTTTATTGTTTTTATTGAAAAGAATTAAAAATATATAAAATTTTTATCAGAATCTGTTTGACAATGAATTTTTTCGACAATGAATTGATAAGTTATAAATTATATATAATATAAGGCATTTCTGAAAATGAAACCCCCTGGTAAAATTTATCATTTATTATAATTTTTACAACTGATACAATTTTTATTATTTTTTTTTTTTTTTTTGAAAACAAGACAGTATAATAGTTCCATTATCATCATAATTTTTTCATAGTCAGAATTTTTTTTACCAAAGTATGGTTACAGATAATCATGTTATAAAATAGAAAGTGGCAATCATGAAATAATAAAATATTTACTATAATAATGATGGTAGCTACCATATTGATGGTTAAAACGTATTTATAATCCAATAACTTCATTGTGAAAACCATGCACGAATGCAGCAACCATAATATAGTAGCAGTGATCATATTGCAACCATGTTTTTTTTTCTGCGTGTAAGGAATTATATCTTTACTTATATCTTTAATATTTGTAAAGGTTTAAATTATAGGGTTTAATTTTAAAAATCATTATAAAAATATCTACTTTTCAATGAAGAGCGAAGTTTTTTTTTCAAATTTAATATAACTCTTGAAATTTTTCACTCACATGGTTTTAGAGTCAGTAAAAAAGTTAGATTTTAAAATTTAAAATGGCAGCTTCAAAAGAGCGATTTTTTTATTTTTTTTATTTAATATAGGGTGGGGCAAAAACCATCATCTGATTTTCTTTCACTATAACTTTTGTTTAAAGTGAAAATTTTTTTGTTTTTTAACTGATTATGTTTACTGGCATTTATAAATTTTGTTTGTAATAATTGTGAAAAATTATGTCCGACAAATAGCCGCTAACGGTGTTGATGAAAACTGGGGCTCTTTTTATTACATTTTTCATAAATCTGCTGTCACGTTGACAATTTCGGCTTACAAGTTCTTCTTTAAATCTTCGCGTATACCAACGACTTCAAATATACTTATTGGAAGAATAACGGCTCAGACAAGCCGGGAGAACTGGTCATATCACCGAAACGAGAGATTAAACGCACTTGAAAGTCATCCTTTAAAATACGCATTGTCTCGTGTACAAAATCGACAATTTTGCTTATTCACGTGCCAGCTGAGATAAAAATGAGGCTCGTCGCTCATGACAAATTTTAATGGAAAATCATCCACTTCGAGGTAGACTTTCAAAATCGCGCATTCTTTGGCTTTTGTTATTCACTATAAATTTTGCATGTGTCTACTTCACGAATGTCAAAACCAAACTCGCATACGATGCAATTTACAAAAATGGCAACACTTTCCAATAGGGTGATAATTATTGCCCCACCTTGTACAATAAATTCGCCATTTTTAATTTTGAAAATATAACTTTAGATAATTATTAACCAACCCCAAATATAAGTGTTGTAAAGAGTTCCAAAATTTAAATTTAAAAAAAAAAAATTTATTTGTTTTTTCAAAATAATGCCATAAATGGGGTTTCCACAAAACGCACGTCGCTAGACTACATGTATTTTGTTTTTCTATTGCATGTATTTTGTTATTGTATTTTCTTTCGTGTGAAGTAAAACGTCATCTGGAAACACGACCATAATAAATAATATTAAAAAGAATGAAATTTAACCATTTTTGAAATGTATTTATTAAAAATAATTCATAAGTATTTGTCAAATTTAACCATTTTTTGAAAAATATTACCCAGTTGTATCTAAAAACGGTTTAAATAATTGATTTTTTTTAGTTTTAATTTTGCCTTCGATATCATAATAACTTCTTGCAAATTTTGGTTACGATAAAAGCGTTATTTATGGCTTTTCACAATTTTTGTGTGACTTATTTTTTTTTTTTGTAAAAATAATCTTAATAGATAACCGAATTGATTGATTGGATTCAGACAAAATATCTACTTTTTAACTAGCGATATGATCAGTACCTTAAAAGACACAGACACCAGTTCCGCGCATTTCGAAAAATATTGCAAACATTTCAAGGTACAGTTAAAAAGTGTGTACTGAAACAAATATGAAATTTTTGCAAAATATTCATATTTGGAAAATGTGATTTGATAGACAAGTTTTGACTTCAAATTCCAGTTTAGGAGGCTTTGAATATATTTTAGTAGAAATCTGTGCAAGTAAAGCCGGTTTTTGTTCAATACACCCAAAAAAAAATTAACTAGAATTTAAGATTCTGAAACGTAATAAGTTATGACAAAGTCAGATCCTTTTCGTAGTTAATTAATGGTTCCCCTTAGGAGAACTACAAAAAAGGGACGCCCTAAGTGACACACGTCATCTATGGCTTAGGAACACTGGGGGTCCTTTGTCTTCTTAAATTAACTAATTTAAGGAAATTGTTGCAAAAAAAAAGCAACAAAAATTATAGGAAACCGTTTATGTTGTTACGTATAAAATGTGCTTGCAATGTTTTGTATTGTAATCAGCAAACAAAATTATTACATAAAAGCGCAAATTCGAAAATTTTTACCTTTTGCTAACAAAATTTTAAAATATATTTTAAGCCGCTTTAAGTTCAATATTTAAGACTGCGCTCAAAAAAACAAAAAAAAAAACAGACATAAACTAAAATAGTTTATAAATTGTCTACAATTAAGGTAAAATTTTATTAAAACTAAAAAAAAAAAAATTCTTAAAAAGAATAAAAATACCTAAGTTTGAGAAAAAAAAAGAAATACTCAGAAATAGTTCATATTTTTCCTAAGTAATATTTCTTGATTTTAGGAAAAAAAACAAGTCAATTAAATAAAAATTTATTAATTTTAAGAAAAAACATCTTAGTTCTAAGAAATTTGCATACTCAAGTGTAATAAAATTAAGTGTAGTTCAAAAGATGTGTCTAACAAAAAACGAGAAAGTACTTGAACCTAATTTGTGTTCATTTTTTGTTCGCGAGTAGTAAATTTAACTAAATGTTTGAAAGCCATTTCCAAATTTAGTTTTTAAGTCTACCTCTTTCTAATTTTTAAAAAATTGTTTTCTAAAAATTAGTTCAGACAATTAAAAACAAAAAGTAATAAATTTTTTCCTATGTAAAAATAAAAATTTATTTGAATTTAGAAACTGATGAACTATTTCTAAGGAAAATTTGCATGCGACTTAGTTCAGATAAATTTTAAAAATTTTAATAAAATATTCTTTTTTTTTTTTTGGAAGAAAAAGTTTTTTGGTCTTAGAAAGTGATGAACTATTTCTAAGAAAATTTGCATGCGACTTAGTTCAGATAAATTTTAAAAATTTTAATAAAATATTCTTTTTTTTAGGTAAAAGTTTTCTTGGTCTTAGAAACTGATGAAATATTTTTAGGGAAAATTTTCATACAACTTATTTCAGATAAATTTTAAAAATTTTAATAAAATATTCTTTTTTTCTAGTAAAAGTTTTTCTAATTTTTGGAAAATAATAAACTTAGCTACAGGATTTTTCTTCTAAAAATTTTTTCAGATAAATTAAAATACTTGAGTAAATTTTTCTCATATCGAGGAAAAATTTTGTTTTTGTGGGAAAAAGTTTAACTTTAAAGAAAATAATATAAATTCAGGCTACTAATAACTTATAGAGAAGATATCTCCGGTGTCACTCACCGAATTTCCTAAAATTTGGATATGTGATAGAGGAGACAAAAATAATGAATACACATTTACCAATCCATATTAAGAGGTTAGAAGGCGGGGGAAAAGTACGTTTAAAAAATTTAAATGTGACATTTTATTTCTATTTGGAAGAAATTTATTTAACTTAATATTAGAAATATTTATTTAACTTAATTTTAGAAAGTTAAGAACTTTGTTAGGGAAAAAATTAACTCAATATAAACTCATTTGAATTTTCTTTTTTAATTTATCATAGAAACAGTTTTATATTTATTAGCAATTTTTTTTTATCAAATTTAAGGATAATTTACACTTAAAAGATGTGCTATTTAACTTCATGTTAGAAAATATTTTCTTATTTTTAGGCAGTTATGTCCTAGTTTTTAGCAAAAAAAAAATTATATAATGACTTAAATAAAATAAAAATTTTCTTAAAACCAAGGAAACATTTCCTAACTTTCAGTTTTCTAAAAAAAATTTACTTCCCAGTAGTAAAATTTTTCTATAATATAGAAATTATGACAAAATTTTAATTAAAATTTGTTTCTTAATTTCAAGGAAAATTTTATTAAATATTGGGAAAAAGTGTCTTTGGCACCGTTTTCGTTTTAATTTTTCCTCAAAATAAGTTAATTTTTCTAAATTCTAGTTCCTGTTTTTTTTGAGTGTGTTAAGATTAGAGACAAACCAAAAATTACAATCTTGCCCGATAATTTTTTTTAAATTGTTACTTTAATTCGTTTCCTTAAAAAATATTTTTTCTTTAAAATAAGGAAAATAAACTAATGTTTTTGATTTTTTGTTTTTGAAAAAAGATATTGAAAATAAGTTACAACATTTTCCCACAAAAATTAAATTTTTTCTCGATTTAAAAACAATTTACTCAAGTTTTTTTTTTTATTTATGTGAAGAAATTTTGGGAAAAATAATATTTCTGAGAAATTAAAAAACTTTTACTTTAAAAAAAAATATTTTATTAAAATTTTTAAAATTTATCTGAACTAAGTTACATGCAAATTTTCTTTAGAAATAGTTTATTAGTTTCTAAAATCAAATAAATTTTTATTATTACATAGGAACAAATTTTTGACTTTTTATTTTTAATTGGCTGAACTAATTTTTAGAACACAATTCTTAAAAATTAGAAAGTGGTAGACTTAAAACTGAATTTAGAAATGGCTTTCTAAAATTTAGTTAATTTAATTTTTGAATAAAAAATGAACACACATTAAGTTCAAGTACTTTCTCATATTGAACTAAATGGGAGTAAAATATGATCTAATTTTTTTTTAATTAAACTTTGTTTCATTATATTTTATAATGCAAATTTCTTAATACTACGATGTTTTTTTTTAAATTGATAAATTTTTACTAAACAAACATGTTTTTTTTCCAAAAATCAAGTAATATTACTTAGGAAGGATGGGAACTATTTCTGAGTAAAGAAACTATTTCGTTTTTACCCAAACATAGGAATTTTTAATCATTTCAAGAAAATTTTTCTAAGTTTTACTAAAATTTGACTAAAATTGAGTAAACTTTTTTAAACTATTTTAAAGGAAATTTTGAATAAATTTTTAGCTCATGTTTTTTTTTATGGAGTGGAGTTTAAGTAATAGGTTTGCATCATTAGAAGGTCATATTTTTAAGGGTGATCAAAATCACAACAATACTCATGGTTAGGCATGACTTTAAAATATGATTGGATTTAAACCACCCTAATTTTTAAATATAATTTTAATAGCCTTAAAACAAGTTATTAAACTTAAAAAAAGTCCATCTAATAATTAACAGAAAAGTATTACATACATAAATTCTTTCAGATGATACAAAAATCTGACCACTCAAAAAGTTTGTCATCGTTTTATTTTTTACACATTTCTAGAAATGTAACATGGGGAACAACACATATGTATACACAGGTATAGCTGTGTATTTGATATGGGATTTAATTTTTTTTCTTTTAAAACTATTTGTTTGCTTGCAAAGTGATAAAAAAAAATAATGCACTCATCGAAAAGCCAAAGTAAAATGATAATTTCATAAATTAAAATTATAAAGTGAAATTCTGAATTTACAATCACATATTTTCCTTCATCGGTATTAAAGACTTTAATTACTTTAACTATTATTCAAAGTTATGATACGATTTTGATTTAAATGCATTAAACAATTTAACATTTTTCTCAGTGTATGTAAATACTTATGTATTTAACGCATTCCCATAATATGATTAATATTTATTTAATGATTATAAAAAAAAATGCATTATAAGAATATTTATGAGTATCTTTGTGACAGTAGTCGATAAAAGTGATGATTTGTAGTAGTATCCACTTAAAACAAAAAATTAAAAAAAAAAAACTGTAATAAATGTGTTCGTTGTCAACCGAAAAAAACAGTAATTTGAAGTATAAAAACATGCAACATCGTTAACGATGATAATAATGCAATAAACCTGAATACTGCATGCACTAAAGCAGAAATGCTAAACTTAAATGGCAACACTACATCTCGCATAGACTGATTAAGATATGTATGGACGGATGGCATCATCGTCATTAATAACATCACATGCATGTGCATGCAGTATGTATGCTGCATTTACATACAACTTGTTGTCTACTTCGAGTATGGGTTTATTGATTGCATACCAGCTTATAGTTCAATAAATCAATTAATATTTATGAAAGCGATAACATTAATGTAAATATTAGGATGGAACTTTATTTAAGCGCACACTTTTTTTCAGAAAGAGGAGGAAAAAAATATACAATTACTAAAGATATTTATTTGAGGTTTTTATTTTAATTTTTTTATAGTTAATCTTTTTAATACTTATTTGTATGAAAATGGATTTTTAGTCTGACATTATGCGGATGTAGTGAGTTCAACCCGGAGTTCAACCAACCCTCTCCCTTTATTATATAAAACAGATATTTGTGATTTATTTGTGTCCGTAATAGTTATTACAAATTTAAATTTTGTTTGCTGTCTATTTCAAAAAAAAAATATTCAAAAAATTTCAATTTGTTTTTTTATTTAAATTTGTTGTATATATAGAAATTTTTTCAATTCAAATAACAATAACTTCATAAACACACATACATACACAAACACATTCACACAAAAAGTGTCTATAGCTATGCATACATACATTTTGTATTAACAAAAAAAATAAACAAAAAATACAAAAAGGGAAACAATTTCAAATAAATGATAAAAACATTTATTTTTTAAGGAATTGGTAGGTAAAATTTGACATTTATTTTAACTGATTATATCATTTGTTTCTTACGGATGTGTCAGTTGATTAATCAACATTTAAAAATAAATAACAAAAGGCATTTAATTTAAATGAAAATTTTGTAGACCGGTTTTAAATGAAATATCATTTATTGTAAATGACATTTTCTGTTATTTTAACTTACAATTTATTTTAAGTGTACAATTGCGAAATATTGTCCGAATAAGTAACCCTAAAACTCTACCCGCCTAGTTTGAGAATTGTTTGATATTTCACTTGATACTTTACTTCAGAAACCTTGTCCTAACTAAAGTCAGCCGATCGCAAGTCCGGGAAAAATTACGAGGAACCTACTTGAGAACGCACCATAAGCCGACTTTCAGGCTTAGGCGAATGTCCTATTTTTAGACATGAGTCGGTTGTGAAGAAATTCCCCACCTCTGATTCCTCTTTTTCAACCTAGCTTTGGCTGGGTTGAAAAGGAGAATTGCCATTCGCCCTTCATGATCATCCAAAAATGTTTTACATACACATATGCCAGGCTACCAGAAGAATTCATTATCCCTCAAGTATTTAATCAGTTTTAGCACTCCAATAACGGTACTCGTATAACGTCCCCGTAACAATGCTTACCCCTACTCCTCGTTAAAGCCAGGCAAAAACAAAGGAAGTGCTGCAGAGGAAATAATACATCATCCTCCTAGGCTCTACACACACAGATAAAACAGCTGAATTTGTAGCCAATCGAATGGTTCGGTTTTGGTAACCGCATTTTTCGGTTGTGACAACAGAAACCCAATTGAGACATAAGTAATTTGATTGTGACTACAGTATTTCGGTTGCCTCAATAACAATCAAAACATTCTGTTGCTGCAGCCGAACCAAAAAAAAATTTCAATTGTCAACACGAAAATGTTTTCTGGTTGCAACACAGAAACTCTCTTTTCCGATTTTAAAAGATTTGATCGAAGTGTAAAGTGGCCTGTTATAAATCCCATCATATTGGCCCTAAAATTATCCTTGTCCTGCCTATATCCGGGTCACCCCTCATCACACCAACATTATCCCCATTTCAGATCTCCATGCGCTTGTTGTTGGCCCAAAGGTCCAATTTAGTCATTCCAAAAGCTTTTGGATTTTTAATGTTAACAGAGACCAGGTTTGATCCATCCCTAGCCGGTATGTCAGCCCTCTTATTCCCCATCATATCTCATCACACTCTTGCAGTTCAAAACTGTCCTCCACTGCGCAGACTCCACTAACAGAGCCCTAACCGCAGCCTGACTACCAGTTCAGATGACTGCATTTCCAGAATAATCAGTCGCAGTTAAAAAACCGAGTGCACTCTGTTATAGCAACAACCTGAAAATGGTCTTGTGGTTCGGTTCTATTTTCAACTTAACCTAACTCTCACACACGGGTTTTCTTTATTATAATTTAAATATTTCGCCGCAATATTGGAATTATGATTTTGTACTTTTGACCAAAATATTCGAGATCTGGCCGTGGTTGCAGTAGCTTAGCTTAAATTCGAGATAATTAGTAAATGATTTTCGACTTCCCCTTTTCTTCGAAAATATGAAATTTGTCAATAAAGTAAACATTTTTATTTAAAAACGATGCTTTTACGAAAAATAATAAATAATAATAAAAATAAATTTTAATTGCACAAAATTTGAAAAAAAAACGTTTTTTATTACCCCTTTTGGTGATTTTAAAATTTAAATTTACTGTGAAGACCACACATTTCGAAATTTTCCTTCTTTTCCTCGTTTATTAGAGAGTAAATAAATATTTTTAGTGAAAATTTGCTATTTTGACAAAAAAAAATTCATTTTGTTGGAAAAATTTCAGATGGTAAGCGCTACTGAAAGATCAGTTGTGATATGGCTAAAACTTTTCAAAATATATATATATATTTTTTGAGCGCCCCGGTAGGCTAGTTGGTAGCGTGCTAGCTTATCAGTGCGGGGGTCGTGGGTTCGATTCCCACCAGAGGCTCTGGTCTGTTTTCGCTACAACGAGCCGAAGGCCTTTGTTGCTAGTGCTCTGTTAGGGTATTAACATACAATTTGTAATTATATGATTAATATAAATTAAAATAAAAAAAATATATATTTTTTTATCTATCCACAACTTTTCTACCACAGCCCTAAGCAAATTCCTGCAACGGCCGAATTCGACACACAATAGTGTGTAGTCGTTTATTCAAACTTTTATATACTCAATTATAAGTGTCACCCTACAAACAACTTGTAAGATCGTTCATTCCATCCAATATTGTTCATCATACATACTAATGTAGTAGTTGTTACTATAAATATGAATTAAAAAATCACATACTTCCAATATTTAAATCAGTTTAACTATTATTTTCTATTGAATGTAATAATTTTTGTTTTGATTTTTATTAATTATGCTAATAGGAAATTGTATAGAATGTTTAATTAAAATGTTAAATCTTTTTAAATACAATTAAAATTTTATACAATATATGATTAATTTGTTAATAAATTTTGTCTTCATATATCCCACTGTGTGTGTGTGTTTTAAAAAAGTTACCTTTTTTGAAAAGCAAACTAAAAACCTTAAATAGTTTTAGACAATTAATCGTTATTTAGATTTAAGATTTTTGTAGATACAAAATCAAATAATCCAAAATTGATTTTATTATCAAGAAATTTATATTTTTTTATTGGCGGATTATTTGTTTAATCTTTTGGTTAACAAAACTTTGGTATTTCATGCTTTATTAAATTAAATATTGATGTTGCTGTTCAGGGTCAATTTTCTATTGATTTATAGTCATTACGAACATAATTTGTACAAATGATTAGAGATTTTAAAATTTGTTTGATATTTTCGTTTATTGAATTTAGGATTAAAAAACAAATACAATTAAGGCGTTAAGCTATAGCAGCGGCAGATCTAGCCCTTGATTTTGGGAAGGGATAATTTCTTTTTACACTTCAAAGTTTTTTTTTAAACTTCCCTTAAACCTCTATTTCTATTAACTTAAACTTTTTGCTTCTTTAGTTTGAAATCAATAAAAAAAATAATAAACAGCTGACTTCCAAATCATTTTCACATTTTTTTCTATTTTCGTGAATAAATGTCAAAGAAAGAGAGACCACCCATTACTTAGTGTTTTTTGTAAGCGAGAAGATAATGACCACTCATTACTTTTGGGACATCGCGAACAAAAGTAATTAAGCGAGTAAATAGCCTGGTAAGTATTTGATGTCATGTTTTTGCTGGGAAGTTTTATAAACATTACAAAATATGATATATATTATTTAATAAAGAGCTGGTGACCCAAAATTAAGATTTTAACAAAATAAAGGTTATTCCTTCTATTATATAGGATTCCCATCCAAATCATATTAAAATAAGATATTCGGAAGGAATTCGATAGTATCAACTATTTAAAAAAAAGTAGAAGAATTCTATTATTAATAACACTGTGCCAGTCGCAAAATTTAACAAGCTGGGCACCCTACTTTCAAAGCTTATTTAAGTAGGCTGAATTTAATGGGGCTAGACGTTATTCAAAAATTAAAAATTAAAAATTTTGACGCTAATTTACAAAAAAATATATATTTTTATACATCTGACATTATTTTTAATTATAAAAATTGTATTCAATAAAGTTGGGTGGATTAAAATAATCCAAAAAGTGTAAAAATATCGTTTTATGGTATTTGAGTATAAAAATTTTAAGTCGCTAATATCGCGAATACGAGCACTAACTTTGAATAACGTCTAGCAACATTAAATTAAGTCTACCTTAATTAGCTTTGCAAGTAGAGTGCCCAGCTTGTTATAACAAAGCGTCAAATTCGAGCACAGTACAGTGTAAAAATTCGTTGTTTCTTTAGGGAAACAAAAATTAATACACACAACACTCACAACAAAATCTGGAAACAAAGGAAGTGTGCTATGCCTTTTTTATGTTGTGGAACTCCAAAACATAAATCTGAGCTTAACAAATGTATTAAGAAATATCATAAATTATAAATACAATTTTTAAAATATCCATTTATTAAAATGTAAATTTATATTTAATCTCCTAGATGTTGTGAGCGATTACTCAAGGACACCAAAATCTGATGTATGAAATTAAATACGAAAAACGTTAGTTTATAAAAACATTTCTATGAAATTTACTGCGGACTAAACGCCTTAGGAAACAATAAGATTTAAGTCTTTCTATATATAGAACACTCTGATATTAAAACTTTTTTTTGATATTCTCATGCGTTACCTTGTAATGATAGCTCGTTACCTTTTTCATTATATGCAGGCATAAAGTAATAAGTTACTGATTATTGATTACGTAATATATGATTTATAAATGTAAAGCAATAATTGAAATATTTTTGAAAATCTATTTTTAGATACATACATTACTTTGTGTTTTTTTGTAAGCAAAAGGGTAATGTATGTTTGTTTTGATAACACTAGCGCATCAATTCATTTAAGTTTAAAGCAATCAAATACCATATGCGTCGATGGCTCAGTGGGTAGAGTTCTTGGCTGGCAACCAGAGTTCCCTGGTTCGATTCCCATCATGACCACATTATTTTTAATAACGTTTAAAATATTTTTAATAATTTTTTTAATAAAAATTCCTCTTTTTTTAAAAAATCTATTTTTGCCACATTACTTTTTCCATTCTCGTAACCAAAAAAGTAACCCCTTACATTATCACCTCTAAAGTAATGGGTATATACATTACTTTGAGGCTCTTCGCCTGTAAAATTCATCAGTTAAGCAAGGTGTAAGGTAATCCATGAGCCCCTATGGCTACACATTACTTTACACATTATGAGGAATTTTTTCGTATTAATTTCTTCTATTGAAAATCTCTCAAATTTTGAAGATCTTTTTCTAGAAAAAAACTCCTTAAATTTTGTCTGCTGCAGAAAAATTCTCAGATAGAAAAAGTCTTTAGGAAAAGTATCAGATTATGAGGAGTTTTTAATTCATAAAAATTTATATTTTGAGGACATTTCCTTATGTAAAAAATTTTTATATTCAGACGACTTTACATATACACTCAGAAAAAAAGTTATTAGAAAAATCTCTTAACGGTTTTCAATCCCACTGTATTATTTTTATACTAAGTTTTAGTAAAAAAAAAAATATTATTTAGCAAACCTTGTTACTATTTACATTTTACACATTACAAAATTTTTACAAATTTTTTTTTTTTTGCTAACTTCAGAAATTATTTTATAAATTTTGAAAACCGATTTGCTAAAATTAACAAAAAAAACATTTACTGATATTTGATATTGAAGGAAATTTTATGTCGAATAAAAAAACTTATACTTACAAACTTAAATTGCCTTAAAACGCTACATAGGTTGAAAAATAGGACATCCACTTAAAATTAGCACTAAAAATTTTTTTAGTTCTAAAAATCAGCCCTTAAAACAATTAAAATTTGACCTTAAATTCCAAAAAATTTACTATAAATATTTTTCAAAATAAAAATTAGCAAATTAAAACAAAATAATAAATTCGTTTGTTTTTACTATTTTTAAACCCTTTGAGTTTTTTTTTTAATTTTGTCTAAAATATTTTTTGAAAAATATAAATAAAATAATGTTGCTCGATAAAAAACCAAATATAAATTTGTATATTCGAATTTGTAAGACAATTACAAAAGCAATAAGTAGCTTTAAAGTGTAACAAGTGTATCTAAAAATAATGAAATTAATTTGTGCATTTTAATAATATTTTTTAAAAATTAAAATTTTGCTTTATTTTACAACTCATTGAGTTTACAGATGTGTACTAAAATTTAGTAGCGCTTACTAATTTAGTATACTAACTTTATTGTACTAATATTCACAATATTTAGTAAATTTTTTTTGTTGATTTTACCGATTTCAAATTCTACTTTACAAAATGTTTACTGAAATTTAGTAGCACCTACTAATGTTTTCTACTAGTTTCATTGTTATAATATTTATAATATTTAGTACATTTTTTGCTGATTTCAGCAAACCGATTTTAAATTTTGCTTTACAAAAAGTTTACTTAAATTTTGTAGCGGCTACTAACTTTTCTACTAATTTCATTGTACTATACGTCAACAGACATGTGTTGCTAAGATTAGCAAAAAATTACCGCTGGGCTCAAATTAGCAAAATTTCCCGTAATAACAGCAAAAATTTCCGTTGCCATTACAGACTTTTTTTGGTGAGTGCAGAAAAATCCTCAGATTCTGATAAATATTTTCAACAGAAAACTGCTAAAATTTTTTAAAACTTACTGCTACAGAAAATCCCTAAGTCTGTGAAGACTTTTTTTATAGTAAAACTTTCAGATTCTAATGACTTTTCCCAAAATAAAAAACACGCGGACTTTGAGAATTTTTTTTCTATAAACAACCCTCCTATTTTATACATATTTTCCTTTAGAAAAATTCTTAGATTATAACGACTTTTTTCTTAATAAAAATCCTGAGGATAACTTTTTCCTATAGACTCTGAAAGATTTTTTCGATAAAAAAATCCTCTGATTATAAGGATTTTTTCTTATGAAAAATTCTCAGATTCTGACGAAAAACACTTAATTTTGAGAACCTTTTTATACAAAAATTTCTACGTTTCGGAGGATTTTTCCATTGGTAAAAAAGGAAAAGCCTAAGATCTGATGGATTTTTTATTTATAAAAAACCTAAGACCCTATGCAATATTTCTGGCAGTCAAATTTTTAGATTTTAAGGACTTTTTTCTTGAAAGGTTTCCTTTAATAAAAACCACTGGACTCTAAACAAAAACTGTCAGATTCTAATTTTATAGAAATATAGATTATACAGATATCGAAATAACATCATTTCACTTCTCAAAGTCTGTTGTGTATTATAAAGGGTTTTCCCATAGGTACTTGACAACTTTGAATGTGATTTGTGAACGCACTATTTCACTGATCATCGAACTGTTACTTTCCTTTTTTTCCAGTAAACTCAGTGAATAAACTTATTTTTGGCTCAATGGGTTTTTCAAAAAGTCATACAGCACACGTTACAATCGATTTATTGAAGAGTAAGTTTGGTGAGAGTGTTATCTCAAGAAATAGACCAGCCTTTTTTCATTGGGGCTACGTCAAATCATTAGTCTATGCCAAAAATTGGGTCCAACGAATCGACCGCTGCCGACGTGCCCGCGGTGGCTATATGAACAAAGTCGAGTTCCATTCATAAATGTTTTGATTGTATTTCAAGTCGATCATAAAGTTTTGGAAATATCTCAAATGGATTGCGTTTTATTTAAAAAAAAAAGTTGTCAAGTCCTTATTGGAAAACTCTATATTATTATTTTTATTTTTCATTGATTTTTTTTAATATGGAAAAAATTGAATATCGTGCAGTCATTAGCTTCTTTGTTTTGAAGGGTTTAAAAGTAAAGGAAATTTATGAACAATTGTTAGAACGCACCGTTGAATTTTGGGCTGGTGAATTTAAACGTGGTCGTACCAGCCATGAAGACGATCCACGCGAAGGACGACCAAAAATTGCAACCACAGCAGAAATCATTGAGCAGGTACATAATATGGTTGATGAAGATCCAAGTTTGACTAAGCGTGAAATTGCTAATGCCATAGGCATCTCAGACGAACGAGTACTCCAAATTTTACATGAAGAATTACGTATGAAAAAACTGTTTGGAAAGTTAGTGCTGCACACATTAATAATTCAACAAAAACTGGATCGAAAACAAATTTCTCAGCGTAATTTGGAGCGTTTTAAGCCGAATAAAACCGACTTCTTGCATCGTTTTATAACTATGGATGAGACTTGGATCTACCACCATGATCCTAAATTGAAACATGAACGTTTACAGTGGACTGAAGCTGGTTGTTCAGCTCCAAAGCAGGTGAAGTCACAACGATCAGCAAAGAAGGTTATGAAATCAGTTTTTTGGGATGCAAAAGGAATCTTGTTGATTGATTATCTTCAGAAAGGTAAAACAATCAACTCTGAATATTATTACAGCCTTTTGGATCAGCTGGATGAAAAAATTCGTGAGAAAAGACCTGGCTTAAAGAAGAAAAAAAAATCAGTTTTCATTAAGACAATGCACCTGCGCACAAAAGTGTTTTGACGATGGCTAAATTCAAAGAATTAAAGTACGAATTGCTTGAACATCCACCGTATTCACCAGATTCGGCTCCCAGTGACTACTATCTCTTCAGAAATCTCAAACAATTTCTTCGTGGAAAGCATTTTTCGTCGAATGAATAGGCCATAGCAGTCGTAGACGGTTATTTTGCAGAGCTTTTGGAAAACCATTATAAAGATGGGATAAAATTATTGGAAGATCATTGGAACAAGTGTATTGAGCTTCTAGGAGATTATATTGAATAAAAAAAATATATTTCGTAACCAAAACAGTATTCTTTCATTTCGAGCGCAGGAACTTTTCAACCAACCTGTATCATTCTCAACCCCCCCCCCCCCTGGATCCGTGCCAGAGCTATAGCGACATTATACCATAAATATAATTCGATTAAAATAAAGGCACTGAATTAAGAAATTTTTCTAGGTTTTTGTTTCGAAACACCTTTAATCAAATTTCTTAAATTCTGAATTATTTAAGCTTCTTTAAAATACTTAACATTTTTTATAAACCATTAGTTCCAACTAACATATGTACATTATTTGCATAATTTGAAAAATCTTATATTCAACAAATATATTTAAATTATGCTATTATCATAAAAAATATCTTAAATATTTGTTTATCTTGTGTTGTTTTACACCAACAAAAAAAAAAAAGAAATAATATAAAAGTAGTAATCAGATTATAAAAAAAAAAAAAGTTATTCAAATTACGAAATATGCCCACATATTGTGCTAGACTATTCGTAATAGTTGTCGAAAAATAGATGTGTGAAAATCAACTTTATTAAAGTTAATAACAAGTTTTAAGTTATATTGTCGATATAATTTATTAAAATTCAGTATAAAATGTAGGCGTTTTATGAATACTTTTTTTTTTTAATTATTTCAATATTCAGCAAAAACCTAACAACTTAAATTGAAAATATAATAAATTAACTAAACAACAATACTACTTTCAATTTTATATAATTCAACTTTTTTTTCATTTTATAAAATTTTGTAAATATGCCAAAGAAATCTGTAAATATAATCATCATTAAAATTTTAGTTAATTTCATAGTTCAGTGCATTTTTTCAAAGAATTTTTACGCTTTACTGGTCACTGGTTGAACTTATTTATTTATAATTTGTTTTGCTTTATGTACGAGTTGTGTGTTACTAATGTTGGTTTGGTCTAAAAAAAATTAGCAACATTTGAAAATTATAGCTGTTGACTCAGGGTCAACATTTTATTACTTCATACAAATAAATAAACAAAAAAAAAAACTATTAAATTTTCTATTTTTATATCAACAAGTTGAAATAACTGCAAATTAAATTTGAAACTTTTAAGTTATTATCTAAGACTTAACTACTAACTGGGATTATAACTGACACATGGGTTGTTGATTCTCATATAATATTTTAATTTATCTATTTGTTAAATTTTTAACCAGACATTGAGTGACATCGGGTCATGAATTCGGAAAGAATTTTTATAAAAAATAAACGAAAAAAAATTTTTTGAAATTATTACAATTAAAAATATTTTCCTGCTTTTACACTAAAAAAATATAAGTAACTCCAGCAATATTTTTTTACAAACGGTCCCTCAAAACATCAATTCTACAACTGTTTCCACTTGAACAGATTTCACACAACTAATTTTGAAGTGATGCCCCAATGGTATATATTCGATAATTATAAACATTACCTGACAACTATAAATATTTATATGGACTGAAAAAAGTTTGTCAGTAGAATCTGCTGAAAATAATATATGCAGTTAGATCACCGATAAAAGTATTTTCATCTATATAAAGGGTGGTTAAATTTTAAGGGCCGATGTTGAATATGAACCACACCTAAACGTCAAGTTTTTTTCTGCATTTCATTTGACATTTCTCAGTTTAGGACTAACTCAATTTGAACCATAAAAAGATACACAATCGAGCAACGCCTTAAAGTTATTCGGGCTTATTATGAAAATGGGCGTTCAAATCAAAACGCATTTCGTGCATTTTTTTGGTCAGCATAATCGACCAAATGTGTCCACAATCGTAGGAATTGTGCGCAAATTCCAGCAAACCGGTCTGTGGGAATTGTAAAAACACCTGTGCATGCTCACCCAGTTTGTTCTGGGGAAAACTTTGCTGTTGTTCGCGGTAGTGTGGCAAAAGCGCCGTCATCCTCGACTCGTCCTCGGTGTTTGCTATCGCGAGATGATAACGGACTTTTTATGGCCATAAATTAAGGATATGGACCTGGAAATTATGTGGTTCCAACAGGATGTTGCCACTTGCCACACAGCCAAGAAAACTATGGCTCTTTTGCGAGAGCAATTCAATGGCCGTGTTATCTCACGTGGTGGAGATGTCGATTGGCCGCCAAGATCATGTGATTTAACACCGTTGGACTTCTTTCTTTGGGGTTATTTGAAAGAAAAGGTGTACGTCGATAAGCCAACAACAATTCAGAAGCTAAAGGATGAGATAATTCGGCTCATTAACGGCATAAAACCTCAATTATGCCTCAGCGTCATTGAAAATTTGGACCATCGGATGGAGGTGTGCCGCCGAGGTCGCGGCGGCCATTTGGCCGATATTTTGTTCCATACATAATTGAACCATACCATATTATCATAATAAAAAGAAATGACAATAATTTCCTAAATGATTTGTGTATATTCAAAATCAACATCGGCCCTTAAAATTTAACCACCCTTTATATAAAAAAAATTGTTGCAAGTGTGTTGTGACTTTATAACTCACGAACGGTCAAACCGAATTCGATTAAATTAGGGTTTGTTTGTATGGTCGTGTAGATGGTTTATCTAAAGTTTACACGAAATCGGTCGACGCGTTCGTGAGTTTAGACTTTTCATATCAACATGTGATTTTGTCCATATAAAAAAAAAACAACAAATACGTAGGCGCCCATGAGCGTGTATACGCAGCTGACAGCTGTCAATGAGTAAACATTTTAAGGTTCTTTTTCATCGAACTCGCGGATCGAGGAGAATCCAATGAATTTGATTCAATGTTAATATTCATGCGTAGCGAAGCAAGCTGGGATCCGCTAGTTTAAAATAAATATAATTGAATTCATTTAACTGTTAGAAACAAATAAAAAAGCAGTAAAAATAACTGACAAATTCTATTACAAACACCTTCAAGAAACTGACAAAAATTGGTAAAAACTGCTAAAAATATAAAGTTAAAATTTCAAACGGTACTATGCCTGTTATGTTTTTATGCATTGGAGGTTATAGATCTGTACGGGACACGAAATTTCGTGATGCACTTGAATCACGAGTGAGCCACAATTTAAATTACGTGCGTGAGTGAGTGGTAAAAAAATTTTGTGCGTGAGCGTGCGTGAGTCGAGTTTTTTTCGTGATTTTTTTGTGATTATTCCTTTTATTCGTAGTTTATTCAAGTGGTCCAAGTGATTAAATAAATTTTGTTATGTTAAATTTTGCGAAATATTTTTCCAAATCGTATTTCGTGAGTGCAAGCGAGACTTTGAATTACTCACGTGAACGTGAGTAGAAACAATAATCGTGCGTGATTGTAATTTTTGGTTCCTTATTGGGCGTGAGCGTGTGTCAAAAATCACTCACGTGCCCATCTCTATTGAAGATAAAATAAAATTTTCTGATTTTTCTGTGCAAACTGCGAATATATCAATAATAACAAAACAAAAAAACTAAACAAGAGTTTGAAAAAAAAAACTGAACGATATTACTAAATTTTTAAAAATCTTAATATAAAAAATTAACTATTTACTGCAGAAATATTCATTTAAAAAAGTTTGTAAGGTAAAATAACTGAAAATATCATTTAAAAGAAATGATATTTAATTTAAAAACCGGTCGACTTAATTTTTATTTAAATTAAATACCATTTGTTATTTATTTTTAAATGTTGATTAATCAACTGACACATCCGTAAAAAACAACTGATATAATCAGTTAAAATAATTGTCAAAATTTTACCTACCAATCCTTAAAAAATAAATGTTTTTTTCATTTATTTGAAATTGTTTCCGTTTTTGTATTTTTTATTTTTTTTTAATATACTCGTACAATACAAAATGTATGTATGCATATGAAGCTATAGAGACTAATTGTATGAATGTGTTTTTATATGTATGTGTGTTTATGAAGTTCTTGTAATTTGTATTGAAAAATTTTGTATGTATACAACCAATTTAACTTTTTTGAATATTTTTTTTTTTTTTGAAACAGACAGCAAACAAAATTTAAATTTGTAATAACTGTTACGGACACAAATAAACCACAAGATTCCGTTTAGTGGGTAAATTTTTATTAAATTTCAAACAAATGAAAAAAATTATTGAAACTGATAAGAAATGGTAAATGATAGTAAATTATTTCGAATAAATGTCTAAAAAAGTTAATATAGATATTTCTTTGAAAAATAAATGTATGTTCCTTTATTTTTAAATGGAACGGAAAGCTTTTTTATTAAACTACAAACAGTTAATTACATAATACTCTGAGTGTTGGTTTGGTAGATGAATTTTATTTTGAATAAATTCCCTAAAAATCAAATTCGATTTACTTTTACTATATCACTAATTAAACTTAATCCTTAAGAATTATTCGATTTACAATTTGGGAGTTTAATCGATCAGTTGAATTCTTTCATCTGATTGAGCCAATAGGGAATGGCAATCGATTTAAAAAAAAATTGGAAAATTTTTAATTATATTATTTTATTACAAAAATGAAACGAAATTAAATACACAATAAATTGATTATTGAATTGACAATTGAAGCGTTGAAACATGAAATCGAAGTTACCTTTGAAGAGATTCGAGCCGAAACAATTGAAAACCCTACGGGAAATGAAGGGTCGATTGATCCAAGGTGATAAATCTGTGTTAGCTGAATGAGGGACATGTCACAATACTGGTGTAAAATATAATTCAGTGTCTGAAAAAGTGGTAATAGCTGTAAAATTACCAGTGCCCCAACTTTTAAAATGGTGGCAGAACCTTGACTAGTTATTTGTAAATATATCATGTAACTAGAGAGAAATGAACATAACACAAAAGTCTACTAAAGAAAGGAGAGGACTATTATAGTTGAAATAATGACAGAACACGGAACTGGTTCAACAAATTTTGCTGTGTACAAAGTAATGACAATCGGTGGGATTTGCGAAATGTTAATTTTTAATTAGTGGGGCTGGGGCTGGGGCTGGGGCAGACTGGCTTCCAAGTCTGGGGCAGACTTGCCTCCACAGACCTGCTTTTAGCCCCACCCATAATTTGAAAATTTTGAATTCATTTTTTGCTTAATTGAATAGCAAACAATTTTTGCTATTCAATTCACATGATGTTTTTTTTTTTTTTTGAGAAAATAGTTTAATGTCGCAAAATATAAAAAAATTTAAAAATTTTTGTAATAAACTTTGCAGGTAAATTCAGGGACTGAACCTTATGGAATCTTTCAGAAACATGTTCTTAATATGAGACACGCGGAAGAAATATTGAGAGGTTACATGCTAACTAATTTTCGTTTGCTCTGTGATATGTTCACTTGCAGCAGTCAAGTGATATGTCACGGAACTATTCATTTCCTACAAGTTCTGCAACATAACACATTGTGATTGATATATAACCAGTTTTTTATTAATTACTTGTCTTCAGTCCTGTGGTAGGTATATTTGAGTCAGTCACGTAACGTTTCATTTTGCACTAGTTCTGATACACATAACGTAGTGTCTAACATGAGATTAGTTACGTGTAAGATTCTATCCTGTTCTGTTGCGCATTCCTTACATCAATGTAGTGATATGGTACCCTAAATAAGGTAAATGATATGTCACAATTAGCTTAAAAGGTAGAAATTCCCACCTCCCATGACAAGCCCATGTTAAAGTTACCGGTTACTTTCTTATAAGAGAACCAACTCGAGGACCGGTTTCTGCCACGAAGTTCCGGTCACGTGACTAACTCTATGACCGGTCCATTTCCCGTAAGGAATGTACTGAAAAATTAGGTTGATCGGATGGGGTACTGTAGAGCTAGTCGTGGTATTCATATGAATGATATTGTGTTCCATTCTTAAATGACAAAATTCAACCTTTCCAAAAAAAAACCAAAAATTTGAAAAAATAATCAGTACTTTTTTTATAGTCGATTCAAATTAAAAATTTTAAATGGTTGACCCTGTACAAATAATGTAAAAAAAATTAAAAGTAAAATTATGGTGAAAAAATTTTTTTCAGGTAAAAACTTTTTTGGATGTGAAAACGAACTTTGTGGTGAAAGTTTTCGAGGTGAAAAAAAATTTTTCGAGGTGAAAAAAAATTTTAGTGGTGAAAAAAATTTTTTGAGGTGAAAAATATTTAAGGTGAATATTAAAAATTATTCAATTCTAAGAGACTGGTGAAAAAGCAAGAGAAAATATTTTACGTGCCAGTCGCTACAATGAATTGTACTAAAATACATATTTTCACATTTTCGCTCATAACATTTTAATCGCTGGACCAACTTTGCTAATTTTCAATACCAAGCTGCTCGGGAGGATTTTCATTTATCTAGGTAAAAATGAGCACTCCAGCTTGCGTCTTAACGTCGGGATCGCTAAATCGTCTTAAAATCGCATGAGAATCACGAATATGTATACTTTATTTGGTCGACATGTGGTATTTTTTGTTATATAACTCTTATTAGGTCGTTAACCAACCAAACCGCTTCAGCGGAATCATTTTTTTTTTTTGGCCAGCTTTTTTCATGTGACCAATTTTTTCATACACTGAGATTGTTTATTTTTGATGACTTCAAAAAAATACTAATCAACGTGGCGCCTTGAAGCTTAAAATATATGTTTTATAAGATTGTCACCTTGCACCAAAATATTTTTTTCAAACTACTACATGTATACATCAGGTCGGCTAATTACACGCAGAGTTTTTGGGCAATATGACATATTTAGCTTTTTGGTTTCAGACGCTATTAAATAATGCTGGGGGCATGAGTTCTAAAACCAATTCAGTTCTAAAACGAATTCCATGTTACTTAAGTCTAAGGGATAACTGACTAAGAAGTAGTTATAGGACTAGGCCTTGAACTGGTTATAGGTTGCCATATTCTCTCATAAAGCTTTTGGAAGAATTTCACATAAAAATCAAAGGGTGATACAATAGAATAAGTTGCTTTACAAGTGGTTCCTTGGAACAGAATATTTAGCAGAGTGCTCTCTAGTAATTGGTAACTATCCAAACTATGAGACATTCTTGGCACAGGGAAAATATTTTATTTATCTGTATTGAGGAGTATAACAAAATCCTTTTTATTTTTATGGATTGAAATTATTCATAAAATTAGCTCCCATTCAATTATAATCATGTCTAGAAATGTTTAAGAGAATTTTTAGAAGATCGCGAGGAGGAACTAACGAGAAAACAAGTTATCAGATTTTGAAGAAATCTGTGTGATAGAAGGGAGAAAATTAATAAACATGTCCCAATTTTTGGCGGCCAAATATAATACGGCGTTTAAAATTGTTTGAATGCTATTTATTTGTAAATTTATTATTAATTTTTTATAAACGATTGATATCCAATGTTAGAATAAATTTAAAATTCTATTTTGAATTGTGTGATTTTTGTTTCAATAAATATTAAATTATTTAAACTCCTCAAAGTTGTGGGAATTTCTATTAAATTATGCAAAAATGTAGTTAATATAAATGTTCAAGTTCAAGTTAGTTGATTAGTTATTCTAAACAGAAACTAAGTTTAGGTGTGTGAATTAAATAACGTTCAATGCACTTGTTGTAAATACTAATAGAATTGCAATTTTAAAGCCTTATAAATTGTACAATTTTATAACACATTTGACGCCTCACATCAAGAATGTTTTCTTAAAATTATCATAAACGTTAAACAATTATAAAAATAAACGACATAAAAAAAAGTTAACAATTATAAACAGTTCAATGACTTAAAAACAGTAAAATGAATCAAATTAAATGCAAAAACATACACAAAATATTTAAGTTTATTGTTGGCATTACAACTGAATGCAGCCGCAACAGAAAATATGCATAAAAAATGCAAAACAATTGTCAACACTTAACAACAAAATAACAATTGAAATGTTAAAATTAAAAATTCAACAAAGATACGAAAAAAAACAGATATTTCACAACCAAAAAAGAAATCCCGGTTCAAAGAAACCTTTCGAACAACCTTAACAAATACACTACATATAAAAAGAACCGTTTCTTCAAAAAGGGCATTGACATCGATTTGACATCTTTAACAGTATAAGGAGAAGTATATATAAAAAAAAAAATAAAATATACTGTACCATTCCTAAAGTTCTTAAAGAGATACAAAAAATTATAGTAAAAAAAAAACAACTGAGCAATTCATTTCCTTTAAACAATTGACCAAATATATGAAATGAAGTGCATTGTATCGCATCGTATCACATTCAGTGGTAGACTGTTTTAACATTCAAAGGTTCTTTCATAGTGACAAAAAAACCTTTAGGCCATTTCTTTTCTTAAGGGCTAACACTTGTGTAATAAAACTGAAGAATAAATTTGTTATTTGTTACTCTAAAATTTGGTTAATGAGAGTGGTCTTGAGAGTGTACTTGTGTTTCTTTTTTAACTAAATGTTAGCCAGATTTTTTCATCAGATAACTTTCGTAAATTATTACGCGAACAGCTGTTGCAATGACAGGCAAAAACCCATCGCGAAAATTTAAATTAAATAATGAAAATCGCAAAAAGAAGCTTCTTGGAACAAAATCTAAGAGAATTAAATTATTCAAACTAAAATTATACATATTTTGATATTTTTCTTTGAAAGTTTGGGCGTTCCGACACTTTTTGGTATTTTTGTCACTTCATGAGAGGATTTTGTGCATACTCTTACAAAATAATGACTCTTCCGGGCATATATCAAAAAAAAAAAAAAAAAATATAAAAAATTGTGGAACTTTTTTAAACGGAATTTTTAAAAATCAGCAGTAATCTTTTTGAAATTTATGCAGTATTTAGAACAATAAATTGAGAAACTGTTTGTATTGCAGAAACAGACTTTTTTCTCTAAAGATCCACCATTAAGTCAAAAATTAATATTTCCAAAAATCATACATACTTCCGGACTAAAATTCTATATAATTTCTAGTTCAAGCTGTCATTTCTATCTTAAGGATTGAGCGCCCCGGTAGGCAGTTGGTAGCGTGCTAGCTTGGTCGTGGGTTCGATTCCCACCAGAGGCTCTGGTCTGTTTTCGCTACAACGAGCTGAAGGCCTTCGTTGCTAGTGCTCGGTTAGGGTGTTAAAATATAATTTGTAATTATATGTTTAATAAAATAAATAAATAAATAAATAAATAAATAAATAATTATGGACCCGTCAGTTTCGCTTCATTCAGATGTCTGACAGATCGAGACGGTTCTTCATTTTAGGGAATTTACTTTGGGAGTCTTCCTTGACACCGCTGGCGATTTTAATAACGTGTCAACGAATTCCATATTAGATAGTGTGGCAAGATGATGTATGCAGATGATGTATGCAGATGATGTAGCCGTTGTCGTCACTGGGAGTACCTGAACACAATTAGTTTTATGATGCAGTCTACACGGGGGGTAATAAACCCAAGCTCTACAAGAATGGGACTTGTTGATTATCCTCAGATGATACGAGTACTCTTTACTTTACAAGACTAAGACAGATTCTTGTACCAAGAGCCTTGTTCTGCAACACCAAACAATAATGGACAGCAATTTATCATGGAAACTAAATGTTGAAGAGAGGGCCAAAAAAGTACTCTACTCATGCAGGCAAATGCTAAGACAAACTTGTGGTCTGTCACCTAATACGGCAGTAGCTACACACAGAGAAAAATTTGGTCATATTCCAACTAAAATTCGGTTTTTACTGAATATTAGTTTCCACTACAAAAATCAGTTTTCGCATCTGAATTTTAGTTGGAACAACCAAATAATTCAGCAATCACATTTGAATATGGATATGCTAACCGAATTTATTAGTTGTCGCAACCAAAATACACTTTTCAATTCGGTTGGCATTTTATTTTTCTGTGTGTAGATAAATTGCACTTTGTGGAGTATTTGTTTTGGTGGACTGCATTAGTAGGGATTAGACTCTCCCTGCTGGCACATGGAGAGTGAATAGAAACTTGCTAAACTATTCGTCAACGGTGCGTAGTACACCAACTGATTAATCTGGTAGCGGAAGGGGCTTTGTTGAAATCCGTTGTTCCGTTGTGGCGGCCGGAATGGCTGCTGACCTTGCTTTTACCCCTAAGACGACTGGTGCTTACGTTAATTTCTACATTGATAGTCAAGCGGACATTAAGACGATTTTCGCCAATCTGATCGATTTTCCAAGACTTTTTAGGTATCAACAAGATTAACAGTCATTAAGAGTAATGAGAATGCAGACAAACGAGCGAAACGGGGGATCCAGTTGCCTGTTAACATGGGTGTTACCCCTTAAGCACCTTCTTAAAGTAATATTGGGATTTTCAAACTTTTATGCTAACTTAACATACCCCTTCTATATACACTAGAGAGGAAAGATATTCGAAATTTTCGATTTTTCAAATTAAACAGAGCAGAAAGAAAGTTATGATGATTGATCTGAATCTGGAACTCTTTAGTTTTGCACTAAAAAAATTTCCAGTCTTCAAATTAATGTCACATAATTCATTATGCCTTTCGATATGTACCTCTCAGATTATGAAAATTTTTAAGAAACAAGTTTTCAGTTGTGTTAAAAATAAAGCAACATACATTCATTTTTCAAAGAAATAGTTATTTTAACTTTTTTACACATGTGTTAAAATGATTTACTGGCATTTACCGATTTTAAAAATTAAAAAAAAAAAAAAATTATTAAAAATATTAAAAATATTTTTCACAACAAAAATTAGCAAATTAAAACAAAATTATAAATTCGCTTCTGTTTTTACTATTTTTTAAGCTTTTCATATTTTTTAATTTAAAAAAATAAATAAAATAAAATAAAAAATATGTTGCTCGATAAAAAAAAAATATAAATTTGTATATTCGAATTAGTAAGACAAATTGAAAAGAAATTAGCAGCTTTAAAGTGTTACAAGTGTATCTAAAAATAATTTTAGTTAATTTGTGCATTTTAATTATATTTTTTTACAAATTAAAATTTTGCTATATTTTAAAATTCATTGAGTTTACAGCAATTTACTAATATTTAGTAGCGCTAACTAATTATCTTAATAATTTCATTGTACTAATATTAATAATATTTAGTAAACTGATTTTAACAAACCGATTTTAAATTTCACTTTATTATAAATTTACTTAAATTTAGTACCGGTTACTAATTTTTTCTACTAATTTCATTAGCAAAAAAACACCGTTGGGCTTAAATTAGCAAAATTTCCCGTAATAACAGCAAAATTTTCAGTTGACATTACAGAATTTTTTTTTTTTTTTGGTGAGTGTATACAAAATTATTTCAATTCCATTACAAGGACTTCATAAACACACATGCATACACATTTACAAAAAATGTGTCTATACATTCACCAAAAAAAGTCTGTAATGGCAACTGAAAATTTTCCAGGGAAATTTTCCTAATTTGAGCCCAGTGGTATTTTTTTGCTAATCTTAGCAACACATGTCTGCTGATGTGTAGTACAATAAAATTAGTAGAAAAAATTAGCTGCCGCTATTAAATTTTAGTAAAATTTTTGTAAAGAGGAATTTTAAATCTATTTGCTAAAATCAGCAAAAAAAAATTTACTAAATATTATTAATATTAGTACAAAATTTCAAATTTATTTTTTTTATCAAGCATCAAAATTTTTTATTTTATTTTATTTATTTTTTTTTTTTTATTTTTCAAAAAAGTATTTAAGACAAAATTACAAAAAAAAAATAAAAGGCTTTTTAAATTAAAAAAAACATAAACGATTTTATAATTTTTGGTAATTTCTGTTTTGAAGAATATTTTAGTAAATTTTTTTGCTTTTAAGGTCATAGTTTAATTGTTTTTAGGGCTGATTTTTAGAACTAAAAAAACTTTTTAGTGCTGTTTTAAGTGAATGTCCTATTGTTAGGCATGAGTCGGTATATTTACTTCTGATTCCTTTTTTTAATTTCTGTAACATTTTAAGACAATTTAAGTTTTAATTAGAAAAAAAAAAATTCCTTCGATATCCACTTTTTTTAAAATTACTAAATTTTTTTTTTGCTAATTTTAGCAAATCGGTTTGCAAAAATTTGTAAATGATTTCTGAAATTAGCAACAAAAATTTGTAAATATTCTGTAATAATTCTGTAATTTGTAAAATTTGAATAACAAAAAGATTTGCTAAATAATATTTTTTTTTATTAAAATCAGTACAAAAATAGTAACGTGGAATTGAAATCGGTTAAACATTTTTTTAACTAACTTTTTTTATGAGTGTAGACTGTGTGAGTATACATTTTGTAGTTTAAAAAAACATACAAAAATATAAACATATGAATAAATCAGTTATTTTTTTCAGAATTGGTAGGTAAAATTTTAACATTTAATTTGTTTTTTACTCTAAATAACCAAATCCATTTGATTTAAATGAAAAGTAGATCTACTTACTTTAAATAAAATATAATTACTTTGTATTGATTTTTTTTTGTTACTTACAAACTATTTTAAGTGCATTAATGAAAAAAAAATTATCAAAAGTCTTATTGAATTCAATCGAAAATTATTGCTTTTTATGACTGCACTAGAAAATATCTCAACAGAAATTCTATTCCGATGAATAAATCAATTATTTTTTACGGAATTGGTATGAAAAATTTTAACATTTAATTTTAACTTAATTGATCATTTGTTTTTTACTTTAAATGACAAAAACCATTTGATTTGAATGAATAGTAAGTAGAAAGGGTTTTAAATGAAATATAATTTCTTTTTAAATGGTATATTCTGTTATTTTAACTTGCAAACTATTTTAAGTGTACAAATTAAAAAAATCATCAAAAACCTTTTTGCATTCAATTGAAAATTATTGCTTTTTATGACTGCACTAGAAAATATATCAACAGAAATTCTATTCCGGTTTTTATGAAGTTTGGTTATGATGAAAAGTCATCCTATTTTTAGGAACTTTTGGTGAGCGGCATTAACAATAAATCATATGCAGTTAAAAAAAAAAAAAATAATATCTGAGTTTATATTTTTTACTGAATATATTTTTGACCCACTCTAACGTGAACATACTGGACGATAACATTGTTGCAGCATCAACAAGTGAAACATGCGTTTATTCAATGCTTTTAGGCTTTTTAAAATCACTTTAGAATTGTTTTGATGCAAAAATATTCTTTGCACACCACATGATATCTTGACAACATGCTGCTTTAAAAAAAAAAGAAAAGGTGTTGCTTTTGTTTTTTTTTCTCTCTGGGCTTTAGGCTCAGATTGAAAATGTTAATGTTTCTTATTTTTTTTTAAAGGGAGTTTAATGCATCAAATTGAATACGACAATATATAAAAATGATTATGTAAGTTAAATTTATGTACATATTGTGTATCCGTGTAAAAGTTCAATAACTTTGCATCACAATTGATTATTATGGAACAGATCAAATCGAAAAGATTTATGCTCAAACTTAATTTGAACAAAGGCATTGGACTCACTTATCGCAATTATAAGATTTATAAAGGGTGTCCCAAGAAGAACGCAATTTTTAAACTTTAAATAAAACACAGATATTTAAAAAAAATCGTGAAACTTTATTATATCGTAAAGTAGACAGAATGAGGTTATGTATGGAACAATATATCGTGCAGATGGCCGCCGCGGCTTTGCTGATCGGTATTTCATTAATGCAGCGGTATTTCATTAATGCAGCGTCCAATTTCCTCTTTTAAGGCTTGAGTCGTCGTCGGCTTATTCGCGTAAACCATCGACTTCAAAAAACCCCAAAGAAAAAAATCTAATGGTGTTAAATCGCACGATCTAGGCGGCCAATTCTGATCTCCAAAACGCGAAATAACACGACCGGGAAATGACTGATGCAGCAATTGAATTGTTTCTCTGGCTGTATGACATGTGGCGCCGTCTTGTTGGAACCACATGCCCTCCACATTCATTTCTTCAATTCTAGGCAAGAAAAAACTGGTTATCATTTCACGATACCGAACCATTGACTGTTTGCGCTTGACCTGCCTCATTTTCATAAAAAAAGGTCCAATGATTCCTCCAGCCCAAAAACCACACCACACAGTGACACGTTGAGGATGCATTTGCTTCTCGTGAATCACTTGAGGATTTTCCTCACCCCAAATGCGACAATTCTGCCTATTGACGAAGCCATCAAGATGAAAATGGGCCTCGTCACTGAAGATGATTTTATCGGCAAAATCAGCATTTTCATGTTGTCTCTCCAATACCCAATTAACGAACTTCCTTCGCTGTCCATGGTCAGCTGGCTTCAGTTCCTGAGTCAATTGAACTTTGTATGCATGAAGATGCAAATCTTTCGTCAAAATTCGCTGCAAAGTGGATTTGGAGACACCAATTTGCTGAGCTCGGTGTCGAATTGAGGTGGATGGAGTTTGAGCGACATCATCACGTACAGCTGCGACATTTTCGGTCGATCGACCTGGTCGATGGCGCGTTGTTGTCTTTACATCACTAACAGACCCAGTTTCGGCAAATTTATCCATTAATCTCTTTACAGTTGACTCTTTTGGAGCATTATTGTGACCCCAAATTGATCGCAATTTGCGAACTGTAGCCGCAAAACTTTCACCATTTTGGTAAAACAATTTCACAATGAGAATGCGTTGTTCATTCGTGTAGCGCTCCATTTTTACTAACCTCGTACCTTCTACTAGCAAACAATAACAATTGTTCAAATGTCAAACAATGACACTTCGAATGTTGCCAGATTTAAAAATTGCGTTCTTCTTGGGACACCCTGTATTTATTAAATTAATATTTATATGGAAAATCTTAAGAAACTTAGGCTGATTTAAATCTAATAATATTTTCTGTCAAATTTTACACGCCATTTTCATGTCTTAACATCAACATAAACATCAATTATGTATAATTATTTAAATAATTTTCTGATAAAAATTTAATAACTGAACTTGCACTTTGCAAAATCAACATATGTTTTAGCACATTTTTTGTTGTAGTAACATGTATAAAATTAATTTTAAAAATAACTATTACCTTATGTTGTTCAATTGAATAACCCACCAGACACCCAGTCACCAAATACCATATTTGTGTAATAATAATCAATAAATTCCAAAAAAAAAACACTTAAGAAACAAAATCAATTGAAAATACTTTTTCTGCCGAACAAGTATGTAATTGGTGATTTTTTTCGTTAAAAAAAAAAAACATTTTTTTAAAGTAGACCAACAACTTTTTTGTTTTGCTGATATTGTCGTTCAATAAATTAACAATAACTGCAAACAAATTGTTTAAACAATAAAACCACTTTAACCATAAAACAAAATATACTCATGTTTTTTTCATGGTATATAAAGCACCTTAAAAAAAAAAAACAAAATCGCTAAAAAATTCATTCGATTTTTGTATGTAGGAGATGATGACGAAAAACAAAAACAAAACAATAAAATGTATTTACTTATTGATATCAATCAAACAATTTGCAATGAAAGCGTTTAAATTTCTTTCAACAAATACAAAAACAAAAAATAGTTTAAATTTCAAACCGTAACAAAATATATAAATCGTTACGTCATTTATTTAAGTAGAATATGTACTACAAAGCAATAAAAAAAAAAGTATAAATAAAACTAATACAAAAATTAAAGACGTTCATGCCGACTATATGATAATAATTTGAATCATATTCCGGGAAGCGGTTCAATTTGTGGCAAGGAGACTGATTCATGTTATGGTATAACACTCACAGCTTTAATTTCAGATAGCATTTAAGCTCAATTGAGAAAAGGAACTTTCTTTGGAAGGTAGATCTGCATATGGATTGATTTTATTAAAATTCTTTCTAGGGCCAATATAACCTTTTGTACCAAATTTTATACAAATATATTGACACTTGCGTGCTTAAGTTTGATAACAAGGTTTATATGGACACACGGGGGAATTGATGGACAGACGGACGACTCAGAAAGTAATTCTAACCCTATTGGTACAAAAAAATTTCATTTGATCTTTTTTTTATTTTTTGTTTATTTTCAATTAAAAGCTTAATCATATCAATTAAATTTTTAATCGATAGTGAACTTAGTGTAAAAAATATTCTAATTTACAATAAATTATATTGCCAAAATACGAGGACAGATCAATAAGTCCATGACTTTTCGAACTTCCCCGTAGTTATATGAAAAGCAACACTGCTCCCATCAAGTACCACCTGTTAATAGACTACTGTCAAATTTTGAACAAGTTCCATCATTTACTTTGCGTTTAACAGCTGTTCAAAACATACAACCTCGTGGATTTTTTTTAAATGGACAAAAGTGAATTTCAAGTGCTCATTAAACATTATTTTTTGCGAAAAAAAACCGTCAATCAAACCAAGGAAAAGCTTGATAAATACTATGGGGACTCTGCACCATCAATTTCAATGGTAAAAAAGTGGTTTACTGACTTTTGTTGTGGACGCACAAGTACAAATAAAGCTGAACGTTCTGGGCGGCCAATTGAGGTCAATACACCCGAAAATGTCGAAAAATCCACGATATAGTGTTGGCCGAGCGAAGAGGTGTGATTGTTGATGCCACAGGCATTTCGTATGGCAGTGTGATTTCAATTTTAAATGATCAGTTGGATTTAAGAAAGCTGTCTGCAAGATGGGTGCCGCGTTTGCTCTCTAACATAATCGTGTGATAACTTTGAAGGATTGGGAAAATTCCATGAATTGGGCAACGAATTGGTACCTCATCCGCCATATTCTCCTCGGTGGAAAGAGATTTAGCTCCAACGATGAAATTATTGATCAAACAAATGCCTTTTTTATGGTCCTCGAAAAATCCTTTTTTTTTTGGAAAGGATACAAATATTGGATAAACGTTGGACTAAGTGTATTGAGCTATTTTGCAAAAAAAACTGTGTTTTATTCAAAAAGTCACGGACTTATTGATCCGCCTTCATATAAAACATAGTTTTTTAAATTGCAAAAAAAAAATGTTTTTAAAAATATTTTTAATATGCGTAATATTTATAAAAGCGTCATAACGTTATTTCAGATTTGAATATTTATTGATAAAAAAAAAGTTAAAATCTTGATAGATTTTTCAGATCGATTACCGAAAGATATTTCTGTTAAATTAATGACGTATTGGTTTTAATGCAGAGCTTGATTGAATAATTTGTTTTGTGATTCTGTTCAGGAACGATTTTTGGTTATTTGATTTGTAAAAATTTAATCAATTTGATTGATTCAGTGAAAAGAATCAACAAAAATCAAATTGATTCTCTGAGTTTGATATTAAATGAATAAAGTAGAAAATGATTCAAACAATAAATATAATTTTGCATAATAAAAGGTATATTTTAAAATTGTTAAAATTTGAATTTGTTAAAATTTTAACTTTTTTTATGATGCCACCATTTTTTCAAGAATATTTATTTTTAATTTTTAGCAAAGAAAATCTGCGAAAAAATCATTTTATAAAAAGGAAAATTTGATTATTTCACAATTTGTTAAGGATTTTTGGGTATATCAACTTTGAAAATGGGACCATGAGAACAAACATTTTTGGCAACACTGCGGATTCGCATGCACCACTTATGATAAAGTTGGTACCATAGTATTTTTTGTGGTGCTATTGGAACCTCAAAAGTACCTACTGGAACCTCTATGACTATTTGGTACAAAGTATTTGTAAATGTTCATGCGTTGTTGAATTACAAACAAACATATGAATATTTGATAAAAAAAAATATTAAAATTTTAATTGGTTATAATCTGGAATTTCAATCAAAAATTTTATTAAAATTTAAATTGGTTTGTTATAATTAAAACTTTTATTGAAAATTTTGAAGATTTTTGATTAAAAATTTAATTAATATAATAATCGAAAATTTCAATTAATTTTAACAAAAAAATTATATGACATAACAAATTCTTTTGCTGCACAAAGTCATTATTACCTGACAACGTAGTGATGTAGGGTAAAACAGAGTTAAAGAAAAATAAAATTTATAATCGTGCAGGTAATTGGATTTAGATAAAAAAAAAACAAAAGGCAATATAATTAAAAGATAAATTCAATCAAAGCAAACCGAACATAATATTCCCTACTAAGCAAATATAAATGAGAGTTTTGGATACAAACTACTACGCTTAAGCTTACTTAGTATCACACCACTTCTTTACCTTAAACACTCACCATATTTCCTGGACTTGACAACAGCTGACTTCAGTCAAGACATTATATACTTAATAAGTCCCCAAGTGCAATGCTAAAATTTTCAAATTTTGTTTAACAAAAATTAAAATAAAAAAATTAATATTGAAACTTTAAAAACCTCTTTTGGCCGCACCTAGGATAAGCCGAGCGCTATTCTAGAGAAAGTCATATATATTTTTGGGTTTATAAAGGGTGTCCCAAGAAGAACGCAATTTTTAAATCTGGCAACATTTGAAGTGTCATTGTTTGACATTTGAACAATTGTTATTGTTTGCTAGTAAAATGTACGAGGTTAGTAAAAATGGAGCGCTACACGAATGAACAACGCATTCTCATTGTGAAATTGTTTTACCAAAATGGTGAAAGTTTTGCGGATACAGTTCGCAAATTGCGATCAATTTGGGGTCACAATAATGCTCCAAAAGAGTCAACTGTAAAGAGATTAATGGATAAATTTGCCGAAACTGGATGAAAAGTGTAATACAGGATTAAAAAATAAAAGAAATTCAAGAAAATTAATAAAATTTATTCTTGATTTTAAGAGTCAAGTGCTCTTTGATTGAACCGATTTTTATACCCTCCACATATGTACTGGTTTTTTAGACGTTCCATTTTCCTATAACTATTAAACGGTCACAATTTGGTCAGATCTGGCAATCATACTGGGTTATCCATTTTTCGGTTTCAAAAGTAAGGTTAATAAAAGCTATGATTTCGATGAAAATATTATTTCATTATAATGTTTGGACCTTACCTTACGTACGAAATACAATATAAACTCAAATTTTTTTTTACCACAATTTTTAAAAAAAAAAATATTTTCACCTCAAAAAGTTTTTCCCATTCAATAACGTTTTTCACCACAAAAATTTTTTCTTCTAAAAAATTTGTTCTAAATTTATTTTTTTTTAATTTATCTGTAACGAAAATACTATGGTACACTCAGAAAAAAAAGTTAGTAGAAAATTTGTAAACGGGTTTCAATCCCACTCTACTATTTTTGTACTGATTTTTAGTAAAAAATTATTATTTAGCAAATCTTTTTGCTATTTACATTTTACAAATTACAGAATTTTTACAGAATATTTACAAAATTTTGTTGCTAATTTCAGAAATCATTTTACAAATTTTTGAAAACCGATTTGCTAAAATTAGCAAAAAATTTTACTAATTTTAAAAACGTGGATATTGAAGGAAATGTTATTTCTAATTGAAACTTACACCTACAAACTTAAATTAAATTAAACAAAAAAGGTTTTTTAGTTCTAAAAATCCGCCCTAAAAACAATTAAAATTAAACCTTAAAATTAAAAAAAAACTGACAAAAATATTTTTCAAAACAGAAATTACCAAATTAAAACAAAATGATTAATTCGTTATTTAAAAAATATAATCAAAATTTTTGATGCTCGATAGAAAAAATAAATTCAAAGCTTTTTACTAACATTAATAATATTTAGTAATTTTTTTTGCTGATTTTAGCAAACAGATTTTAAATTCCACTTTACAAAAAGTCTACTAAAATTTAGTAGCGGCTACTAATTTCATTGTACTACACGTCAGCAGACATGTGTTGCTAAGATTAGCAAAAAATACCGCTGGGCTCAAATTAGCAGAATTTCCCGTAATAACAGCAAAATTTTCAGTTGACATTACAGACTTTTTTTGGTGAGTGTATACAAAACTTTTTTAAAAAATTTTCATGTAACTCAGAACACCTATAAAGGTCAGCTTATAGATACAGTTTTGGTTAAAGTTTTGATATGTTATAGAGAACCAAAATAAGGGCCTTCTATTTCCTTTGGCCCTCAAACTTCGTGTTATGTCGTGTTAATCGCTGACAAATTAGGGGGCTAAATATGTTTTTTGAAAACCATAAATATTTTGATGGTGTTTCCACAAGACCCTTGTCGCAACACGATTGAGTAACTGCATGTATTTTGTTTTGGTATATTCGTTCGTCTTATCTGGAAACACCTTCTTTAAGTTTGTTACATGGAGCATTCGTCCTTAAAGAGTTTTCTTGTTAGCGCGAAAAAATTTACATTAATTACAAGTTAAGTACACAATTTTTAAAATTGTTCATAATTGAATGGCGAGGTGCTGTATAGCATTATTTTTCTCATAGTTAAATGCCTTATCTATCTTATTTTTGCTGTTGTTTTGAATTAAAACTATAATTCGTTGTTGTTATTTTGTTTTGTTTCTTTTTGCGAAAATAACAACAAAAAGTAGTTAAACAAACAAATTAACTTGACAAATTTTATATTATTATCTTAAGATAAGAATCGTTAACTGCGGGAGTTATTTTTTTCTTTTTGTTTCATTCGAATTGTTATAAAATTAGTAACTTTTTTATTAGAATGCGTGTTAACTGGTTGCATTTAAATTTAGTCATAGAAATTTACAAAGAAAATCTGTAAAGATTATTTAGATTGCACATGTACTTGAACGAATTTTTTATTTATCATATTTTACACTGAAAAAACTATATTTATGATATAAATGAACTGTTTCATAAAAATTTCATGAAATTCTTAGTTTTTTATAAAAATGGTTTAAAAGATTTAATGAATAAGTTTTTATTTAGAAATTTTCATGTTTAAATTTATAATAAAATGTTACTATGAAATAGAAAACCATAATTTCCAATTAATGTAAGAGAAGAGGTAAAAAAGTTTAAAAAAAAAATTTTATATAAACTATGAAGCTGTACATTAGACCGTACCTCAAAAAAAAAAGTTCACCGTACACCCTCAAATATAAAGTATTTTATCAAGAAAATTTCGAAAATGTTTTTTTTTTTTTTTTTGGCCGAACGTAGGGGTCGCCATTTTATATTTTTCTTTATATCTTCGCCATTTACCGTCGGATCTTAAAGTGTTGTATATCAATGTTTTTTGTCTCGCGGAGACCGATGTTTTCCTCGAAGGAGCCATTGACCTCAAGTAACCCGTTCTAGTATTAACCCACCACATCTCAGTTGCTACCACCTTAATGTACTACCCTAATATTTTAAAATGAAAGCTCGCAAAAAAGCAATAAACTTTTGCTAGTAAAGAATTCCAATAATTCCAGCGGAACTATTATTTTATTTTTTTTTTAATTTTTTTTGTTGCCGAATGTAGGGCAATTTAATTTTTTTTCATATCTTCTGTATTTACAGTCGGATCTTAAAGGGTTATATATCAATGTTTTTGTCGCAATGATACCAATTTGTTACATCAAAAATCATTGACCTCAAGCACCCTTTTATACCACTTAAGGGGTAAAACCTACGTAAAAAGCCTATATATAAAAACTTCCTATTTTTATTTTCTTTATTTACGGAGATGTGTTAACAAAGATTGGTTTTCACAAGATTTATGAAGAAGTACAAAAAAATATTTGTTTTTCACAAAGTTTTACAAAATGATAGTATATTTAGTATAGAGGTCCATGGCACGCAGCATTACTTAATAAATTTTTGGTGGATTTCTCTGAAATTTATAATGCATATGGAAAACTAAATTATCTTTGGATGCGCGTAGGAGTTTTTGATAGGTCAAATACTTTTTGACTTAGAGCTGTTTCTTTACGAGTATAAAAAATAGATATTTTGACTTTAACACTTCGCTGTTTTGTCAAAAATTAATATACCCAAAAACTCAAACGCTTTTCTTTAGATAATTTGGTTAAATTATAGGCATACGAACCATTGCAAAGGTCTCTGTAAATGGCGTTCCATTCTTACAATGACTCCATTTTTGTAGCCAGTGTTGGTAGGAGTTCCATCGCAACTAATAGCTATTAAGAAGTCCATATTGAAGTTCTCTTGACTCAAATAATACAGCCAACTTCAATCACGCCAAAATATGATCGATTAAAATTTGTGTTATTTTATAAGTGATCCACGGCACTCAGCATAATTTAACCAATTTTAGGTGGATCGGTCTGAAACATACACTTTATATAGAAAACTAAATTATCTAAAGAAAAGCGTATGATTTTTTGGGTATATTAATTTTTGACAAAACAGCGAAGTGTTAAAGTCAAAATATCTATTTTTTATACTCGTAAAGAAACAGCTCTAAGTCAAAAAGTATTTGACTTATCAATAACTCCTACGCGCATCCATAGATAATTTAGTTTTCCATATGCATTATAAATTTCAGAGAAATCCATCAAAAATTGATTAAGTAATGCTGCCTGCCGTGGACCTCTTTTGTAAATATACTATTATTTTGTAAAACTTTGTGAAAAACAAATATTTTTTTGTACTTCTTCATAAATCTTGTGAAAACCAATCTTTGTTAACACATCTCCGTAAATAAAGAAAATAAAAATAGGAAGTTTTTATATATAGGCTTTTTACGTAGGTTTTACCCCTTAAGTGGTATAAAAGGGTGCTTGAGGTCAATGATTTTTGATGTAACAAATTGGTATCATTGCGACAAAAACATTGATATATAACCCTTTAAGATCCGACTGTAAATACAGAAGATATGAAAAAAAATTAAATTGCCCTACATTCGGCAACATAAAAAATTAAAAAAAAAAATAAAATAATAGTTCCGCTGGAATTATTGGAATTCTTTACTAGCAAAAGTTTATTGCTTTTTTGCGAGCTTTCATTTTAAAATATTAGGGTAGTACATTAAGGTGGTAGCAACTGAGATGTGGTGGGTTAATACTAGAACGGGTTACTTGAGGTCAAAGGCTTTTCGAAATTTTCTTGTTAAAATACTTTATATTTGAGGGTGTACGGTGAACTTTTTTTTTGTTTGCCTGTAAGGTGGTACGGTCTACTGTACATCTATGTTTATTTTATGAAAATAAGTTTTTATAAAGTTATAAAAATTGCCATGGTTTAAATGAGGAATTTGGAAATGTTTAAGAATCAAATCAATATAAATCATAACAACTCAAAGTTATGCAATTGGCCCGCAAAACTAACACCCTGAGAAAAATCATGGTCGCAACATGATCACTAGTACTATAATATGCTTGCTGCATTCGGGTATAGTTGTCGCAATCAATTTATAGGCTTATAAATAGGTTCTTACCATTAATATAATCGCTACCAATATTATAATAGTAAACAATTTATTATCTCATAATGGCTACTTTCTATTTTATAACATGATTGGCTGTAACCATACTGTAGCTACAAAAATTCTGATTACACAGAAAAAAAATTAACTAGAATTTAGAAAAATTAACTTATCTGGAGGAAACATTTAAATCGAAATGGCGCCAAAGACACTTTTTTTTACCAACATTTAATAAAATTTTCTTTAAAATTAAAAAAAAAAAATTCACTTAAAATTTTGTCAAAAATTTCTCAATTATAGACAAATTTTACCATTCAAAACAAAATTTTTATTAGAAAACAGTAAAATTTCCTCCTAATTAGCTCATATAACATCTAAAATTTTACTTTTAGTTAGGAAATGTTTCTTTGATTTTAATAAAAATTTTATTTTATTTAAGTTTTTGAGATACTTTTTTTTTTACTAAAAACTAGGACTTAACTTCCTAAAATTAAGAAAATTTGTTCTAACATCAAGTTAAATAGCACTTCTTTTAAGTGGAAATTGTGCTTAAATTTTATAAAAATTTTCTAATAAATATGAAAGTGTTTCTACATACAATATTTTTGTAAATACAAAAAAAAATATATATTTTTAAAAAGGCACCAAAAATGGAAATTGTTAATCTAAAAAACTATTTGTTATTTTTTGTAACATCAATTTTTATTTTCAAAGATTTTTTATATGAAAAATAACAATTGTTAAACATTTCAAACAAAAAATTGTTGGATTTCTAATTTGGATTTTAACATACATTTTTAATTACCCATGTAAAAATCGAAATATATATGAACATATATGATCATACATGGGCTTGTATATGATCATACATGGGCATACATGGTCATATACGTCTATACATGAAATCATATATGACCATATATCTTCGGATCCGAAATTTGAGGGTATATGGTGATATATGTGCATATATTATCATACATGCTCATATATTATTCATGTATGCTCGTATATGATCATATACGTCCATATGCCCTCAAATTTTAGATCCGAAGATATATGATCATATATGAGATCATGTATGGTCATATATTGAACAATGTATGGACGTATATGACCATGTATGCCCATGTATGATCATATACAGACCCATGTATGATCATGTATGCATGGGTATAGTTAAAATTTTTAATTACTTAAAATTTTGTGATACTTTTTTTCTGTATATGCTGAAGGTAAAATATTTTACCATATATTTTAAAGTACTTTACACACATTGTGTAAATATTTTCCAACTTTCGATGGACTTTCGCTTTGTGATATCACTGCTTTTAACAAGCTTTTTGTTTTACATTTTGATCTTTAAGTTAAATTGAATTATACTAAACTCAGGTATTTAAAATATAAATTAAATTCCATCAGCAGAATAAATTGTGACAAGGTCAGATCCTTTCCGTAGTAAATTAATGGCTCTTCTCGAGGGAATTACAAAATGGATGCCCTAAGTGACACACGGCGTCTGTGGCTAAGAAACACGGGGGGTTCTTTGTCTTCTTAAATTAATTAATTTAAGAAAATTGTTGCGACAATACAAAATATCACGCTTACACTTCTTGTTATTATTGGAAAATGGAAAATTTTTCAAGATTATTTTATGACATTTTTAGCTTGAACTTCAACTGACATACAAAGTTTTACTTTTTTTATTATTAAGTAAAAAAAAAAAATAGTTTTAGTGCCTTCGATAAATATAAAGTTTAATAGGCGCAACGTCAATTATAGAAAAGCCATTTTGCCATAATGTATATAATGTGCTTGCGATTTTTTCCTGTTGCCAACAAAATTTTAAAATATATTCTAAGCTACTTTAAGAAAAATGTTCTCAAGTTTTTTAATTCATCTGAAGAAATTTTGAGGGAAAAATACCTAAGTTTATTATTTTCAAAAAATTAGAACACTTTTACTTTAAAAAAACAAAATAAAAATAATATTCATGAAAATTTTTAAAATTTATCTGAACTAAGTTGCATGAAAATTTTCCCTACAAATAGTTTATCACTTTCTAAAACAAAACTAATTTTCATTATTACATAGGAAAAATTTATTACTTTTTGTTTTTAATTGCCTGAACTAATTATTAGAAAACAATTCTTAAAAATTAGAAAGTTGTAGACTTAAAAACTGAATTTAGAAATGACTTTTAAAAATTTATTTTAGTTCGAAAATTAGTTCAACTACTTTCTCATTTTAAATTAGACACAATTTTTGACCTAAATGTTAATTTTTTTTTTGAACTAAACCTAGTTTTATTATATTTTAGTATACAAATTTCTTAAAACTAAGATGTTGTTCTTAAAAATTGATTAATTTGTATTAACTATACTTGTTTTTTTTTTTTTTAATAATCAAGAAATATTACTTTGGAAAGATATGAACTATTTCTGAGTATATAAACTATTTCGTTGTTACTTGAACAGGAATCTTTATAATTTAAAAAAAAAAAAATCTAATTTTTAATTAAATTTGTCTTAAATTGAAGAAAATTTTTTAACTATTTTAAAGAAAATTTTGGATTAAATTTTAATTTTATGATAATTATGGAACTATAAACTGCTGACAACATTCAATAAATAATTATAAATCATATAAAACATAACTTTGACATTTACAGTCATATTTTCAAAAAAGAAATTGTATCAGTTCAGTCGCCCATGTAAAAATAATAATATATGATCATTTTCACCTGGGGGGTTTTTATTTTCGAAATGCATATAACATTATGATTCACACTTATCAATTTATTGTGGAAAAAATTCATTACCAAAAAGATTCTATAGTTGAAGTTTTAATATTATTTAATTCTTTTCAATAAAAACAACAATATTTTTTTTTTTTAATATTTTTAATTAATTTCTTTTAAAATCACGACTTTCTTGTGGAAAAAGTACTCAGAATAGAAAAAGACTGTAAAAACCAAGAGTTCTTTTGTAGAAAAAGGCTTCTGATACAAAATATGAGATTTTTAGAAATTTTTCTGATAGAAATATTTTTAGATTCTATGTTTTTTTTTTTCTTAAAGTAAAATTCTCAGTTTCTGCAAACTGTTTCTTAGATAAAAATTCATATATTCTTAAAAAAAACTTAGATTTAAAAAAACTCTTAGATTCTGAGCATTTTTCTACTTTGATTCTAAGAACTTTTTCTATTAGAAATATTTTGACACTCTAAGGGCTTTTTTTAAAAGAAAAATTCGGAGACTCTTAAGACTATCTAAACAAAATCTTAAATATGTTTTTAGAATCTAAGAATTTTTCTTTTAGCAAAAGTCCATATAATTAAAGAAGTTCTCTTGAAAAGGTCCTTAGGCCCTGTGTGAGGTGGCTAAATAATTTCTAAACCAAATACAAATTGACAAAAGGGTTTAAAACTGTTTTGAAATATATTTTAAAATATTTTTAAATTTCAAAGAAATTTAGACCCCTAAATTTAGTTTAATATCAAATTTTTTCTTTAGGAAAAACATTCCTTAAGAAATATTCTTAAATTTAAAGAACTTTTTTATAGCTTCGAATCATAGGGACCCTTATGGTATATTACGACTATGGTAGGTACAATCATAGTCCAAAAAATATATATAATGCTCTTCGAATATGATTGCCCCAAACATGTTTTTTTTTCTGCGTGAAAGGGCAGAACAATTTTTTCAGGTTTTACCAAATTTTTAATTATTTTCCGAATTATTTATTTTTAATATTAAGTTTGTTCTTTACTTTTTTGAGCAAAATTTTTTTAACCTTTTATATAAATTTCTAAAAAAAAATATTAGAAACATTTATATTTCCTCATGATATGTTAACGCAAAACTAAGGACACACTTGCTGTTTAGCAAAAGTCAGTTGTAATATGTAAGCAGCATCGTAATTGGCACGAAAAACATAAATTTATTAAATTCCTTAAGTTATAACTTCAATATATGTGACCTTCTCCGAGAAAAGGGACCTAGTGTGTGAAAATGAAGTTTTGAGAAAAACGCATTTAAAGTTTCATAACACATTATCACTGTGAACACACCTTCAGTTGGGAGATGCGATTTGGTATCGTTAGTTATCATTGGGTGCCGACTTTGGTGACGTCATGCCTATGTGGTGACGTATTTTTTTTGCTTTTAGTGTGACAATACCTTTGCTATTATTGCAGCTCTGTTAGTTCTTAGCTATCTGTTAGCTCTCAGCAAATGGTTGATGTGCGTATAGTAATACGTTTTTATGGGGTAAATAAATTTTTATCAGAAATCTAACTCATTTCATCTTATTTTACACCCTTTTAGTCCAAACCCGTTTTTTCACACACTAGGTCCCTTTTCTCGGAGAAGGTCACATATCCATAAAAAAGCAAGGTAATGCTGGGCAAGCATCAAACTCTTGGGGAAAGACAAATTATAATTGATTTGTATGAGAAAGAACACAATTCTTATGCACAAATCGGTAGAAAACAAAGTGTCCCGTGTTTGTTTTAGGGTGAGAAAAGTTATTCAACTGGATCGAAAATAAGCCTGTACAAAACCCAATATTTTTACCCGATAATCTTCTTAGGTGTCTTAGAAGTGTTTGATAACAGCACGAAATAAATTTTTTTACATTTTTTAAAATAGCAGAAGTAAGGTCAAACAAACGATTATTAAAAAGAAACTATATAAGGTACTTCCCCAAAAACTTGCAAGGCGTTTAAGTGTTCCTTATATAATTTTGTAAAGTCTTATTGACTTGAACTCGTATTTTTGCATTATTGAGTATTTTTCTTTGGTTTTTTTTTCTTAAACAAATAAAAAAAATTAAAGAAAATAAAAAAACATGTTGCTGTGCAAATCAAATATTTATAAGTTTTGTCAAATCTTTGTCCAAGAAGAACGCAACAAAAAAATGACTGATGCAGCAATTGAATTGTTTCTCTGGCTGTATGACATGTGCCGACGTCTTGTTGGAACCACATGCCCTCCACATTCATTTCTTCAATTCTAGGCAAGAAAAAACTGGTTATCATTTCACGATACCGAACACCATTGACTGTTTGCGCTTGACCTGCCTCATTTTCATAAAAAAAGGTCCAATGATTCCTCCAGCCCAAAAACCACACCACACAGTGACACGTTGAGGATGCATTTGCTTTTCGTGAATCACTCGAGGATTTTCCTCACCCCAAATGCGACAATTCTGCCTATTGACGAAGCCATTAAGATCAAAATGGGCCTCGTCACTGAAGATGATTTTATCAGCAAAATCAGCATTTTCATGTTGTCTCTCCAATACCCAATTAACGAACTCCCTTCGCTGTCCATGGTCAGCTGGCTTCAATTCCTGAGTCAATTGAACTTTGTATGCATGAAGATGCAAATCTTTCGTCAAAATTCGCTTCAAAGTGGATTTGGAGACACCAATTTGCTGAGCTCGGTGTCGAATTGAGGTGGATGGAGTTTGAGCGACATCATCACGTACAGCTGCGACATTTTCGGTCGATCGACCTGGTCGATGGCGCGTTGTTGTCTTTACATCACTAACAGACCCAGATTCGGCAAATTTACCCATTAATCTCTTTACAGTTGACTCTTTTGGAGCATTATTGTGACCCCAAATTGATCGCAATTTGCGAACTGTAGCCGCAAAACTTTCACCATTTTGGTAAAACAATTTCACAATGAGAATGCGTTGTTCATTCGTGTAACGCTCCATTTTTACTAACCTCGTACCTTCTACTAGCAAACAATAACAATTGTAAAAATGTCAAACAATGACACTTCGAATGTTGCCAGATTTAAAAATTGCGTTCTTCTTGGGACACCCTTTAAATCTAAAATGCTCTAAATTTAAACTACAATATAGTTTTTTTTCCTTGTCACTTGTTCCTTCTTAAACTTGGATCAAATTTCAAATTACACATCAGTTCAAAATTATTGCGGTTTATAATACCCTCCACCATATATGGTGAGGGTATATATCAGTTTGTCATTCCGTTTGTAATATGTCGAAATATAGGTTTAAGACCCCATAAAGTATATATATTCGTGATCCTTATGACATTTTAAGTTGATTTAGCGATGTCCGTCTGTCTGTCCGTCTGTCTGTCTGTCTGTCTGTCTGTTGAAATCACGATCACGGCGCGAAGACGCAAGCGGGGGTGCCTATTTTTACCCAGATTATTGAACATCCTCCCGAGCAGTTTGGTATTTAAAATGAGCAAAATCGGTCAAGCGGTTCAAAAGTTATGAGTGAAAATGTGAAGGTACCTCTAAATTTTCCATACAAATTTGTACAATTTTTCTGTATCAATTTTTTCTTCTGTTAAGTAAGTAAAAATGTTATTAAGTCTTCTTATTGTTCGATTACATTTATTGTCTTACATACATGATAACTAAGTTAACGTAAAAATGAACAATGTTAAAGTCGCTAACAGAGCAGACCTCTGTAAATAACATTGCTAAAACTAAATAACAAAAGTTCGTTACATAAATTGCCAAAACATATTCATAATACAGTTCATGCAAAATTTAGTATATACGTATATCATCTTCATCCCCTTTGGTGGAGGGTATTCAAAGATTCGGCACAGCCGAATTTAGCCCTTTTTTACTTGTTTTTTAAACTAACATTACTGTAAATATTTATAAATTTTTAATTTTTCTATTCAATGATAATTTTAATATTCAATAGTATATGTTGTAGCTCATATATTTGAATACATTTATTACACTTTCCACCTGAATAAATATTGAATGCATTTTGGAATATTTTTTTTCTTTTTCTATCAACACAATAAAAAAAAACTAAATTTTTTTCATAAGAATCATATACAGTTATAAATTAGTAATAATATGAATTAATAAATTTTATAAATTTATTAGCAAATTAATTAAAGCCAACATTTATATATTTTTTTTAATAAAAAAAACAAAAAAAAAAGCACTGAAGTTTCTTTTACGTTTATTGATTTTTTTGTATGTTTATTTTTATGTTTTGATCCTTTGTTTGATTATTAATTTTAGAACTGAGTTTAATAATGCCGGGGTTTTTTTTTTGTGCATATTTTTTTATTTAACGATTTTTCAACGCTTCAATACACATAATGATCATTTTTTCTTTGCACTTTGTCGACAAATGTTGGTAATGATGATGATCATAATGAAGATCATCATTATTGGTATTATTATGGTTATAAAAAATGAATATTATTTATATATATGTATATCCAATCATATAATACAGTAAAGTATGGATATAACTTTCTTATCGTTTTAAAACTTTAACAAAAATCACCTTAATTTTTAGCGGCCGTATTTATAACGAAAAGTTAGCCACAATGATCTGCTTACTAGCAAATCGTTTAGATTAAGTGGGGAGTTAGCATAGAGTTTCATTTATAATGATTTATTATCTGTCAATTAATGGTTTGTAAATCAACTCTGAAAATTGTGATGACATTGTGTTTTTTTTTCAACATTTGACAAAGATGTTGAAATTTTTATTTAAGTTTTTCCCCCAATCTGGAAAATGATTCGTGAAGAAGAATTTTTAAACATTTGGTAATTCGTGAGCGTGAATTTAGCAGACAGGAAAACAAGTGCATTATAAATAACACACATGTTAAATCCACGCAAAATTGGCAAAAAAAAATTTCAATAAAAATTTTTTTTTTTTTGTTCATTTTCAATTAAAAGTTTAATCAAATCAATTTAATTAATAATTCATAATGAACTTGTCATATTATTTTGATTTATTGATAACTTATATTTTATTAGAGTTATTTAAATTGCAAAATTGCATCTCAAATCCCTAAAAAAACAAAAAAAAAATTATTAAGAATAAACAATACCGACAGTTTAAGTACCGGTTGCGGTCCGTCATAAACGGAATCCAACTCCGTTTACGTACCGTTTTCTTTATCCGTAAACGGACCAGAAAACGGATTTTAAGGAACATCGAAACTGATTCGAATCCGTTTAAAAACCGTCAATGACGGACCGTTTACGGACCGGATATATCGAATGAAAAACGGAGTTGTCCGTTAAAAGTCCGTCAATGAAGACCTTTTACGGATCCGTATTCATACCATTTTTTCAACAAAAAACGGATTTGTGTAAAGGCAAATTATTTTAATTGTTAGTAGCAAATTTTTGTTTTTTTTTAATTTATTAACAAATATATTTAAATTAAAATAACAAAATTAAATAAACTAAATCCAACAAATACCAAACAAATACCATATGTATTTATCTCCAGCACAATCACCATCCATCAATCACTGCGATTGTGGACCATTAAAAATCATGAAATAAATAAAACAATTATTTAATTTTGGTTTAAATTGTGGTACTTACGATATGATGAAGCAAACAATGCAAATTTGCAAATTTTTTCACAAAATTATTTTAAGCTGTCGGGCAATATTTTTATTTGCAAATCAACATAATTTTGCACACATCATCGTAAAACTTGTTTTCAATTTCATAAATATTTGCCTGAGGGATATTTAAGTATTAGCTTTTAATTACTAAGCAAATCCAAAAGCAACGGAAGAAAAACCGATGAAAAACAGTGGTCCGTATTTGACGGTACAGAAACGGATACACCAAAACGGAGTAAAAACGTATTGTTTTCGAAAATTCAATTATACGGTCCGTTAATGTTCCGATTACGTACAAGCTTTGACGGATACGTATTTTCGGATCGTAAACGTACAGTAGAAGCCGGATTCATGAATCCGTACGTATCGGAGAGTCCGTAAAAATGTTTCTTGGGATATTAAAAAAAGCATCAATTTGATTGATTATATGAAAAGAATCAACAAAAATCAAATTAATTCTCTAAATTTGATATTAATTGAATAAAGTAGAAAATTATTCAAATAATGAACAGAATTTTGCATAAACGATTCGTTAAAAATTGAATCAGATTTAAAAATTTAATCAAGGAATCATGTTTTAAAGATGTATTTTAAAATTTAAAAAAATTGTTAAAATTTGTATTCTTTTATGAGGCCACCATTTTTTCTAGAACATTTATTTTTAGTTTTTAGCAAACAAAATCTGAGAATAAACATTTTAGAAAAAAAGTCAAATTTGATTATTTTACAGTTTGTTAAGGATTTTTGAGTATTTCAACTGTGGAAATGGGGAACTTGAGAGCAAACTTTGGGGATACGCATGCACCAGTTATGATAAAGTTGGTACCATAGTATTTTTTGTGGTGCTATTAGAACCTCAAAAGTACTATGGTACTCCTAGGAACTATTTGGTACAAAATATTTAGAAATTTTCATGCGTTAATAAATTACACACAATCATACGTTATTTTATAAAAAAAAATATTGAAAATTTGATTGAAATATTAATTGATTTGAATCTAGAATTTCAATAAAAAATTTTATTAAAATTTTAATTGATTTTATGCTGGAATTTCAATAAAAAATTTAAATTGATTTTAGGTCAGAACTTTAATTAAAGTTTTAATTGATATAATTAATTTTAATTAAAGTTTTAATTGATATAATTAATTTTTTATTAAAAATTTAATTGATTATTAAAAAAAAATTTAAATAAAAAGAAAAAACAAATTAATTGATATAACAAATTCTTTTGCTGGTCAAAATTCAATTAAATTTTTAATAGTGTTGACAAATATTTTAATTGAAACTCGATTTTAGTTTTTTCTGTGAAGCTTTAGTAAGTAAAATACGACATGTTTAAGCAATTTTTTTCAAATTTTATGCTGATTTTAGATAAAGGAGGTTGATGGAATGAACTGAATCCAAATCTATTAAAAAAACGTAAAATTGGGATGAGAATTGTTTCGACCCAAGTACGAGAAAGGAGGGAAGAGTTGCTTAAACATTTTCTAAGCCCTGTCTCCGTAATATGGATCTACAACCGGGTCCGGGATCGCTTGTGTTTTTAAAATGCGGCGGAACTAAAAACTTCATTGTAACCGCATGATGCCATATTGCATCACTGGCCGGGAATGGATTAAAATTCTGAGTTTTACAAATCATATCTCATATGACAGCTAAGATTGTCTGCTTTCAAAAATACTTTTTACAAAAAAGTTAAAAAATGCAAAAACATTATTTATTTACGATTATCAAAAATTTAGAGTGGGATAACCATTATGTCGAAAATACTCTTATTTTGGTGAGGGAATCTCATTATATATTCTTAAAAATGTTAAATTTTTCATTTTGAACAATACACAGAAATTCAAAGTTCGACAAAAATTCAAGACCACAAGTCCAGAGTATAATTTTTAAAAAGTCTTCCGCACTCTGAGTCCAAATCTGAAATCAGAATTCTTTTTTGAATTAAGTATTCAAAGCTAAGATAACAAAAACTATATCGTTCCTTCATATTTGGGACTTTATTACATTAAGAATAATTTATTTTTTTGTTGGCAACTAAAAATAGCACTCTTCGCCTTTAAAATTCTTTCAACGGGAAATTTATTTTAGACTGAATAAAGATAACTGATAAATTTGAAAAGTATTTTAAATATGAAGAGTAGTAATTAAGTGTATGTATTTTAGAGAGAGGGAGAGAGAGGCAGAGATTTTGTTTCTCAAACTTCTTTCGATATATTTACGATCTATTTCCTAAGAAGAAACCTTTTAATAAAAAAAAGAATACGGGTTGAGTAACTAGGAAAAGCATAGAAGGAGTGTCAATGTATTTTCAAATGCCATAAAGGGCTTTATTCGCGTTGAAGTAAAGTCCCAAAAAATATATTTTTTTTTTGCATTTTTAAAGTTATAATATTAGAAAAAACTTAATGAGAGCAATTCTGACTTGAGAAAAATGACTAGCACCATTGAATTCAGCCTACCCAAATTAGCTTTTCCAGTATGGTGCCCAGCTTGTTAAAAAAATGTCACATTCGAGTACAGTTTATCCATAGATATGTATCCGGATAACGTTTCGAAAAATTTTTAAATGACTCTTAAGATGTTTTTTGCTTATTTTGTAAGAAATAGTTCATTTTTTTAATTAAAATTTCCATTAATTTAATTAATTTCCATTGTGTCATTTTTTGGCGAATCTTTAAGGCGAGAGAATTTTTTTTTATTTATAAAAAAGTTCATTATAACCATACTTCACTGTATTTGTATATTGTGTCTTGTCTAGATGTTGTTTTATTTGAGATTTTGTTTAGCTCATTTTTAATGCCGGTGTTGTATTAAGTATTCAAAAACGATGTTCAAAAAGAACAGGCAAAAAAAAAACTATATTTTTTGCTTTTGCGTTGGATGCGTTTTATTTTTTTAATTTTTTATTCTTGATTTTAATATATTTTTTTTTTACATAAATTCGTGTATATCATAATTTTATTTTACTTGCGTTGGCGTTAAAAAGATACTTTTTCTAAACTGCAATCAGTGTCATATCTAAAGGGTTTCTTTATCTAGTAGAAAGGCCTTAATTTTAAGGACAAGATTGTCCATATGATCTACAAAATAAAAATCAACCCTTACAAGACGCTTTTGAGAAAATTCGTATCAAACTCTGTTTTTTTAATGGGTAATATTATTTAAAATTGTGGAGGATTATGATCCCAATTCTAGGTATAATGTCTGAAAAATATTCGACCACCATTATATACGAGGGTTATGGATGGCCAATTGTAGACATATTCCTTAATTTTGACATGGAGCAATATTCAGATTTTGAACACATAAGATCAACCTTAGTGTATACCAATCGACTTGGAATCACTCCATAATTCGATTTAATGGTGACTATCCCTCCAATCGTGTATCCATCTAAACTTTGTAATCAAACTATAGGTCGCAAATATAAATTTATTTGGTTAAACTTTAAGATCATAAATTTCTTTTGCATCATGGATGAACTCCATTGAATTTGGTTAAGATCGGTCCATATTAGAAAAGTTCTTTCTTTCTTAAATGTAATTTAGACACACAAAACCGGGTAAAATTTGAATTGTATATAAGATTATAAATTTAAAGAAAATCGGACCATATTTGGATTCAGTCCCCATATAGACCCGCCTTCCCGGTATTTACTTAAATGATCTCTAATCTAGGCAAAGGTCGCAAATAAAGGGTGATTAAATTTTAAGGGCCGATGTTGAATGTGAACCACACCTAAACGTCAAGTTTTTTTCTGCATTTCATTTGACATTTCTCAATTTCAGACTAACTCAATTTGAACCATGGAAGATACACAATCGAGCAACGCGTTAAAGTTATTCAGGATTATTATGAAAATGGGCGTTTAAATCAAAATGCATTTCGTGCACTTCGTGATTTTTTTTGGTCAGCATAACCGACCAAATGTGTCCACAATCGGGATAAATGTGCACATATTTCTGCAAATAGGGTCTGTAGGAAATGAGAAAACACCTGTGCATGCTCGCCAAGTTCGTTCTGCGTAAAACATTGCTGTTGATAGTGTGGCAGAATAGCCGTCAACCTCGACTCGCCGTCGGTGTTCGCTATCGCGAGATCATAACGGAATTCTTGAAGCCAGAAATTGAGGATATGGATGTGCACGATATGTGGTTTTAACAGGACGGTGACACTTGTCACACAACTAACGAAACAATGGCTCTTTTGCGAGACAAATTCAATGGCCGTGTTATCTCACGCGGTGGCGATATCAATTGGCCGCCAATATCATGTGATTTGACACAGTTGGACTTCTTTCTTTGGGGTTATTTGAAAGAAAAGGAGTACGTCGATAAGCCAGCAACAATCCAAGAGCTAAAGGATGAGATAATTCGGCACATTAACGGCATTAAACCTCAATTATGCCTTAGCGTCATTGAAAATTTAGACCTTTGGATGGAGGTGTGCCGCCGAGGTCGCGGCGGCCATTTGGCCGATATTCTGTTCCATAACCATATTATCATAATAAAAATAATTTGTGTTTTATTCAAAATCAACATCGGCCCTTAAAATTTAACCACCCTCTATAATGCTGTTCGAATATGTTTGCCCCAACAAAAAAAAAAAAAAATGCGTATTTCAGAATAATAAAGTTATAAAGAAAACAATTTTAAAACTCCAATTTATAGTTCAAAAATATTATGATCTACACTCTAATTAATTTCTGTTGAATTTTATCCAACTTCCAGTAGGAAACTGTTCTCCTACTAAAAATTGGGTAAATTTACTCTGTATGTACATGCAAATATTGGGTATTCCAAGAAAAATTTAATATTTTTCCTGCATTCCTACCTAATTAATTCTTTTTTTAAAACGTCTTTAACGGGTAATAACTGATGTAAATAGAGGTAACTTTGAGCAATTTTTGTAATAGATTTGCTGAATCAATTAACAATATTCATATTTTTTAATCACCCATTATTTTATAAAATAATATGAGACTTATGGGTTGCTTTAAAAAAACAAAAAATCACAACTGAGTTAAGGAATATTTTTTCTGAATTCCCTGTATGATCAAAAATATTATTAATTCACTGCTAACTTTAAAAAAAAACCAAAGTATGAAAATAACAATGGTTAAGGTTTAACTCTTATTATCTTTTGGGTACACTAAAAGGATTTATAATGAAAACTTTCTAAAAAAAAAAGTCATATTTGTATGCATATTTTGGATTTCTTAGCATTTATTTTGGATGCTGTTCAGAAGAACTAAGAAATGCCTTGAAAGTAATGAAAAGTAATTTTTTGAAGTTGTTCAGAGTTACTTCCTAAAAAGCAGTAAAAATACACACTCAGAATATTATGTAGTTTACTGTTTGTAGTTTAATAAAAAAGTTTTCCGTTAAATTTAAAAATAAAGGAGCATACATTTATTTTTTGAAGAAATATCTATATTAAATTTTTTATACATTTATTCGAAATGATTTACTGTTATTTACCGATTTTTTTTAAGTTTCATTTATTTTTTCATTTGTTTATTTTTTCATTTGGTTTATTTGTGTCCGTAACAGTTATTACAAATTTAAATTTTGTTTGCTGTGTGTTTAAAAAAAAATATATTCAAAAAAATTCAATTTGTTTTTTTATTTAAATTGGTTGTATATATACAAAATTTTTCAATTCAAATCACAAGAACTTCATAAACACACATTCACACAAAAAGTATCTATAGCTATACATACATACATTTTGTATTGTAAATAAAAAAAAAAACAAAAAATACAAAAAAGGAAACAATTTTAAATAAATGATAAAATCATTTCTTTTTTAAGGAATTGGTAGGTAAAATTTTGACATTTATTTTAACTGATTATATCATTTGTTTCTGACGGATGTGTCAGTTGATTAATCGACATTTAAAAATAAATAACAAAAGGCATTTAATTTAAATGAAAATTAATTAGACCGGTTTTTAAATGATATATCATTTTGTTATTTTAATTAACAAACTATTTAAAGTGCACAAGCGGGTACTTTGGGAGCAGTAAAAGAAGTGCTTTATTATTGTTAAACTTTCAATGGGCCCCACTGTACTACAGGCCTAAGAACTTATTATCCAACCAGCACTTTTTTATAACATTTTAATTTTTAACTAACATATTATTAAAAACAAAAACGCTCTAAAGGTTATTAAAACTCTTTCTCAATTTTCTTTATAAACATTTTTAACACTTTAAAAATGGTTAATCAATTAATCGCTAATTTTATCGCTTAATCGACCCAAATAACCGTTTAACTAGATTTCGTCATTTTTCGAATAATTCTCTAACGGATTAACCGGCAGGATCGAATAATTGGAAACACTCATATAAACTAAAAATAGCTTAAAAATTGTTAAAGCTTAATTGAACATCAAAAGAATCTTCCTTTATTTTTTTCTTTCTTCTATGTTATAGAATTGGTTAAATCATCTATAAAGACACAACACACACACATAAACACTAAATAAATAAACCGCAATACTACAAGATCACAAGACACCATCTATCCATCTATCCATAGACAACACCAACCATCAGCAACCACAAAACCCTGTATCCATATAAACTCTATAAATGACACCGGCATTGAAAACGAATTGAAGCGTTGAACTTGAACTTGAGAGTATCCAAGGAAGGAGCCGAGCAACAAAAAAAAAAAACAACACAAAAAGGAAAAACACGATGTTGAACACAGATACTACCAGCTATTGGAAACTTTACGTTTTTAAGTGTACAAAAATGACCGGGGTTTAGAAACATACTTCAAACCATAAATGGATAGATCATGGAACATGAACACAATTTTGTTTTTTTTTTCATTTTACTTTTATTTTTTAAACAATTTCCTACATTTTTTTTTTGTGCTCATGTATTTTTCAGCATGAATTCTAAATAATAATAATAAAAAAACACACAAACAACGAACTTGTTATACCATTTAAGGATTTTTGCACAATTTATTTCTATACACTCATCAAAGATAAATACTTTTTATAAAACATTTTTTTTATAAATTTTATTTATAGATGAATATTTTTTTTTTTAATATGCATGCAATTACATCATGTTATATTCATACTTTATTCATACTTCATAAGATGCAAACAAAAAAAAAAAAAAAAAGATTTCACATAAATTTATATTTCTTATTTTTTTCTTCTTTTTTTTATTTATTTATTCACACACATCAAATAAAAATGTATAATTAACCACAGGTATTTAATTTTAAACGCGTATCCATAAGATGCGAAATTTTATTCAAAGATCCATTCATATGTCACTTGACAAACAAACAAACAAAATTTAAATAAGCGATCAGTTTTATACACGCGCACATTCGTTACGTTTCATGAGCTAAAGTCGCGATCGACTAAATAACCATAACAATTCGCGGAGTCGCGAGAGTCCCCAAAACAATCAAGCAAACAACCAAATCAACCAACTAACCAGCCAGCCAACATAAGTTTAAAATCAGTGATGATAACAAATCATAAACAAAAACAAAAAAATCGTTTAAAGTTTTAAAAATCGCTAAAAGTTATAATTTCTTTAAAAGAAAATAATATTTTAATACTTAAGAAAAAAAAAAATGTCTAAAGAAGCAAGCTTAACTCTTTATCTGATTCTGAGCCACCCAGCAAAACTTTGGTAATGGGTGCGATATTCTCATGCGTTACCTTGTAATAACAGCTCGTTACCTTCTTGATTATTTGCAAGCATAAAGTAATAACTTACTCATTATTGATTACGTAATATATGATTTATAAATGTAAAGAAATAATTGAAATATTTTTGAAAATCAATTTTTCGAACATTACTTTGTGTTTTTTTGTAAGCAAAAGGGTAATGTATATTTGTTTTGACAACACTAGCGAAAAAACGAAGCGCAACAATTCATTTAAGTTTAAAGCAATCAATAACAATATCCGTCGATAGCTCAGTGGGTAGAGTTCTTGGCTGGCAACCAGAGTTCCCTGGTTCGATTCCCATCTTGACCACATTATTTTTAATAACGTTTAAAATATTTTTAATAATTTTTTTTTGATAAAAATTCCTCTTTTTTTTAAAATGTATTTTTAGACACATTACTTTTCCCACCCTAGTAACCATATAAGTAACTACTTACTTAATCACCTCTAAAGGAATAGGTATATACATTACTTTGAGGCTCATCGCCTGAAAAATTCATCAGTGAAGTAAGGTGTAAAGTAATCCATGAGCCCCTATGGCTACACATTACTTTACACATTATTTGGTAATGTGTGGTTTTGCTGGGCATTTTGGGCTGGCTGTTTTTCAAAAAGGAAGAACAAAAAATCTCTTCGATAAAGTGTTCTTCATCTGTTACTGCAAGTAATACATTTGATTGACAATATATTAAATTTCCGAGTAATACACTCACCAAAAAAAGTCTGTAATGGCAACTGAAAATTTTGCTGTTTTTCTGGAAATTTTGCTAATTTGAGCCCAGTGGCATTTTTTGCTAATCTTAGTAACAGATGTCTGCTGACGTGTAGTACAATGAAATTAGTAGAAAAATTAGCAGCCGCTACTAAATTTTAGTATACTTGTTGTAAAGTGGAATTTTAAATCTGCTAAAATCAGCAAAAAAAAAAATACTAAATATTAGTACAAAATTTTAAATTTATTTTTTTATCGAGAATCAATTTTTTTTTTTTATTTTATCTATTTTTTTCAAAAAATATTTTAGACAAAATTAAAAAAAAATCAAATGCTTAAAAATTGTTAAAACATAAACGAATTAATCATTTTGTTTTTATTTGGTAATTTCTGTTTTGAAAAATATTTTAGTCAATATTTTTTTAACTTTTTAGGTGAAATTTTAATTGTTTTTAGGACTGATTTTTAGAACTAAAATAACTTTTTAGTACTATTTTAAGTGGATGTCCTATTTTCAGACATGAGTCAGTATATTCACTTCCGATCCCTTTTTTAATCTATGTAACATTTAAAGACAAGGTGTAAATTTTAATTAGAAATAATATTTTATTCAACATCCACTTTTTTAAAACTAAGTAACTTTTTTCTTGAAAATTTTAGCAAATCGGTTTTTAAAAATTTGTAAAATGATTTATGAAATTAGCACCAAAAATTTGTAAATATTCTGTAAAAACTCTGTAATTTGTAAAATGTAAACAGCAAAAGGATTTGCTAAATAGTATTTTTTTTTACTAAATATCAGTACAAAAATAGTAAAGTGGGATTGAAAACCGTTTAAAAATTTGTCTACCAATTTTTTTTCTGAGTGTAACATATTAGCTGTGTTTATTCGGCAGGCTTTTGTCGTTCCCATAAGCCAACGTTTTTTTTGAAGGTAATTTTTTTTTTTTGTTCAAGATTATCTGAAAAATTATTAGGGAAAGGTTATTTTATTATGATGAAAAAAATAAATTTTTGGCTGTCACTTTTAGCCGAATAAAATATTCAAAATTGGTCCAACGATGAAATTATTGATTAAAAAAATCCTGCTGTTAAACGCAAAGTAAATGACAGAACTTGCTCAAAACTTGACAGTAGTAGTAGTTGACAGTGGTATTTGATGGGAGCAGTGTTGCATTTCACATAACTACGACGGAAGTTCAAAATGTCACGGACTTATTAATCCGCCCTCGTATCAATTTTTAAGTAACAACTTACCAGATTTTTAATTCTTAAAATCAATATAAAAAGTCATAAATTTATTGTTGTAAAGATTGTAAGAATATTGAAGTAAAGTAATTTAATAAATAAGTTGCGATTAATGAATGTCCCGTTATAATTTATCCAAGAGTTAAGCTCAAACTTTATATGGGAAACAACAAAAAAAAGTGTCAGTTAAATTGCCAGGTAGAAGGTAACGGAGCATTGTGAAAATGAGGATAAAACCCGAATACTGATGTCCTGTTAAAATTTAAATTCAAAATTTATTTGGGAACATGAAAACATCTCCTTTTCCACTAAACTATGTATTAGAACTGCTGTAGATGCAATGAAAAATGTTCACAGAAGAAAACTTTCACCCTACGACATCATTGGTTCCGATTCAAATTTTCACTGGAATCAAAATCACTGCTTCTTTTTCTTTGAAATACTGGGATAAATTTTAGGAAATAGGAATAAAGAGCTATTGCCATTCTTCCAGAAGATATATCAGATTTGTTTCTCTAATAACGTCAATGGTCTATTTTGAAAAAATGATTCAATTGCAGTTAAAGCTCCCATAACCGGACACTTACCGTCGCGCTGTTTTTGTCCGGTTATGAGAAATGTCTTGTTATGAGGGAAGTACACATTTTTTTCTTTTAAATGTTTCATTTTATTATGTATACATTTTATTAAAATAATGGAGAGCTTGTCTACTGTGATTGAAAAAACTTATTAATATTAAGCTGTTGAATTTCACAATGACTACCGATGTTTTTGAAATATATTTGAAATGCTACAAAGTCAGCCTTGACCTTTACAATCGGACCAGGAAATAGAATATTTCGACATCTAGCCTTAGCGAACCAATCAAAGCACATTTTTGTCTATTTCAGAGCCACTAGCTTTAATAAACAGCCTCTTCTAATCAACATTTACTCCTGACTCCCATTTAAATCGAATTGCTTCTTTATTTGTATTTATTTCTGCGGCCTGTGTTTAACCAATACTCTTTTTCAAACTTATTAATTATTTAAATTTATTCTGTAGTAGATAAAATATTTATTTATTGATGCCATTTTAATGCTCTAAAACTAATAACCGATAATGTAAATAATTTTTAAAAAGACAACTAACACGGCTTAAGCCCAAAAAATTTTGAAATAATCAGCAATTTCATTGCCATCCTCAACACATATGACATGAATAGTATGTACATTTGTGTTAACAGGGGATTCACCAATTCCTGGCATCAACACAATTATAAATAAGAGCTGGTAAAAAGGGGAACTACAGATTTAATACAATTCTTATTTTTGTGTTCCATCGCTTCTGTCCGCTTATGACAGATGTTTTGAAAAAAAAAAAATGTAAAAGTTTAAAGCCCGCTCTCCTGCATTTTGCAAATATAACGCCAACGATTCCAAATGCTCATACCGTAACCACCAAGGAAAGTTAGGAATCGACGAAACAAATTTTGGGATTGATGGAGTACAATGAACATAAATGGCAAATATTGCGAGGATCTAAAGGTATTTGATAATTTCAAAGTAGAATATTAATTTAAACTTTATGATTACACATGAATTTCAGATTATTGGCATGTTGATTGGGATGCAGAGCGGCTTCACAAAATACTGTTGCTTTTGTTGTCGATGGAATATTCGAGCAACAGCGTTCATAACGTAAAAAAAAAACAATGACCATCTCGAAGACAAAACATCTCTAGTAATCCACTGATTGATCCAAATGACGTTTTACTTCCTCCACTACATATTAAACGGGGCCTCGCAAAGAATTTCGTTAAAGCGTTTGACAGAGACGGAGTGGTCTTCTAGTTTGTTTTCTAAGGTAACATTTAACACCCAAATTGTCGCGGAACTGAATTACAAGAGAATCGATGCCCATTTGACGCATTCCCACCTCGATTTCTTACCGGAAAACTTAAGTGAGCGGTTACATCAAGATTTGCAAAGACGAGGGCATAATTAGCAATTATATTTGCAATTTATTACGTGAAAAAGATACACAAGAATACAAACGACAAAATTACACTCAACTTCATTTCTAAGCCTTAATTTTCTTCGAAATTAAAAAAAAATCTCCATTTTAGTTATATCGGAAACCTTACGTCCGGACGTAAGGACGCATCCTAGGGAAAAACGTTCCTGTGTAATTTATTAAAAATGAATCAATCACAATAAAAATATATATGCGAATCGATTCGTTAAAAATTAAATCAGATTTAAAAACTAAATTAAGGAAATATGTTTTAAAAGGTCTGATCTGGAGTAATTCAAGGTTAAATTGCCCAAGTAATGATGTATTACCAAGCCTTTTCGTGATTTTCTCGAACAATTCGCTGTAGAGATGCTTACTTTGTTCGCAAAATTTTAGTTAAAAAACTATTCCGATTTATCGCAAACTTTTCAAAAATATTTTTTACAAATATTCAAACCTGTCTTAAGCAAAATTCCTTCAAAGACGGAATCAGACTTTTTGACATTAAAGCGAGAATGAAGATTTATTTTTTGGAAGAAAAAAAATATACTCGGAAATTTTTACTTTTTAAAAATAGGTCATGATTTTTATAGAAAGTAAGAAAGTAAAAATCTTTCAGCTTCTGTTAAACGTTTTTTTTATTTGTATTTAAAAAAAAACGCGATATTATTATATTGCTTTATTTCATTTACCTAAAAATCACTAAATTAGCATTACCCACTTCACAATCTATATTAATCGCCGGCTATGTTGAATTTCTTAAATTTTTTTATTATTATTATTATTTTTATATTTATTGTGGTGTAATTCTCAGTTTGTTTTGAGTAACAAAAACTTCACTCAAAGATAAGAAAATAAATATTTGTGACTCAAGTTTTCTATTTATTTTTTTTGGTAAAATTTTTGTTTGTAAATTATTTTAAGCAAACCGGTTGAGTATTTTTGAATTGTTTGCAGTGTTTGTTCCATACATAAAATAACTCTAATATACTCGTATGTTATATTATCTTATCCAAATGGTTTTTATGTTGAGGTAGATTCTGGTTTATTCAATGTGCAGTATTTTTTTTTTTTTTTTTTTTGTATAAAGTACTTAATGAAGGTTTAAATTTAAGATTATTGTACTTCTATGTGGAGCATTAAATAAGTCGATGCAGAAATTTATTGATTGTTAAAGAAAATAATTAGTGAACTTGGTGCTAATAATTAGTGTATGCTACCTACCAAACGGTGGAAGATGGTATAAGTTGGGTAGAATTGAGACAAATGAAATGGAATTTAAATACAATAACGATTTTGTTAATGCACACAGAGAAAAAAAAATGGTTGGGGCAATCATGTTTGAAGGGTATCATATATTTATGGGATTATAATTGGTTGGCACTATCATTGTCGTACTATAATATAGTTATCGTATTCTATAATAATAAAATAATCATAATTTTATCATAATATTGTCCCTTCAGTTATATTATTATTCGAAACTACGAATATTTTTTTTTTAGAAATGTTTTTCCTAAAGAAATAATTTTATGTAAAGGACTTTTTCAATGTTCATTGATTATATGGACTTTTTTTAAAGAAAAACACTTCCAAAAAAATTTTTAATAAAAAAACATAGATTCTATGGACTTCTAATAGAAAAACTTTTAGCTTCTACACTAAGAAAAAAAAAGTTAGTAAAAAAATTTGTAAACGGTTTTCAATCCCAGTTTACTATTTTAGTACTTTTCTTTTAGCTATTTACATTTTACAAATTACAGAGTTTTTACAGAATATTTACAAATTTTTGTTGCTTACTTCAGAAACCATTTTACAAAATTTTTAAATCCGATTTGCTAAAATAAGCAAAAAAAAAGTACAAATTTTAAAAAAGTGGATATTGAGGGAAATATTATTTCTAATTAAAACTTCAACTAGCAACTAAAATTGCCTTAAAATGATTAAAAACAAGTAAGAGCGGCTAAATTCGGCTAGGCCGAATCTTATATACCCTTCACCATGGTTGGGAAAAAAGTGAAGTTTATATATGGACATATATGGAATGGACAATTTTATATACGGACGCCTTTAAGAGGAAATTAACCATTTAGTTTGGTGGTAAAACTTGGACTCGGGAAAATTAATGCTTCCAGAAAATAGGTATTAAAAAAAATAAATTAATGTTTTGGGCATAACTTTATTGTATTTGAACCGATATTTCCGAGTTTTTCAGCAAATACACTTAGAATATTATTTAGTTAACTGTTTGTAGTTTAATAAAAAAGTTTTCCGTTCCATTTAAAAATAAAGGAAGATACATTTATTTTTCAAAGAAACATCTATATTAACTTTTTTATACATTTATTCGAAATAATTTACTATCATTTACCGATTTTTTTCAGTTTCATTTATTTTTTTCATTTGTTTGAAATTTAATAAAAATTTACCCACAAAACGGAAACTTGTGGTTTATTTGTGTCCGTAACAGTTATTACAAATTTAAATTTTGTTTGCTGTCTGTTTCAAAAAAAAATATTCAAAATATTTCAATTTGTTTTTTTATTTAAATTGGTTGTATATATACAAAATTTTTCAATACAATTTACAAGAACTTCATAAACACACATACATATACAAATACATTTACACAAAGTGTATAATGCTTCATATGCATACATACATTTTGTCTTGTGTACGAGTATATAAAAAAAAAAAACAAAAAATACAAAAACGGAAATAATTTCAAATAAATGAAAAAAAACATTTATTTTTTAAGGATTAGTGGGTAAAATTTTGACATTTATTTTAACTGATTATATCAGTTGTTTTTTACGGATGTGTCAGTTGATTAATCAAAATTTAAAAATAAATAACAAATGGCATTTAATTTAAATGAAAATTAAGTAGACCGGTTTTTAAATGAAATATCATTTCTTTTAAATGATATTTTCAGTTATTTTAACTTACAAACTTTTTTAAGTGTATGTTATACTAAAGATTTTCGATCTTTTGCTATATAAGACGTATCCATAGGTCTAGAATAGTGTTTGTTGTTTGTGTATAAAAGGTGAAGAGGTGAAAGAAAATAATTTCAACAAATCGTTAAAAGAAATCACTACAACTGCATGTGTTTTATTTCTACAAAAACGTTTGATTTAGCTGGCAAATTTGCATTTGGGATTTTATTTCGCTTTTTTATTAAAAATATTTTTAATTTCTTTAGCTTAATTTTAAAAATTTGAAGGAAAATAGTTTATAATTTTTTTTTTTATAAATTATTATAAGTTATGACCTAAAATAGTTGCACTCAAAGGGAAATTATGTATAAAATGTTCTTAATATATGAGAAATAAAATGGTTTAAGAATCTTTTTATAAATTCTTTTAAATCGGAACAAAAAATAGAAATAAAACCGTTTGTATTTTGTTTATATCAGAGGATTTTTATAAAAATTTTGATGTTTTTAGCCTATTTATGGATTATTTAATTATTAATATAAAATTTTATATAAACTAATTATTAAATGTTAAAAAAAGCAAAAAATAAACAAAAAAAAAAGTCTTAAGAAAATAAAAAAAAAGTGGATTGACCGGGATTCGAACCTCGAACCCGCGGCCTTAGAGAAAAAAAGTATTTGTGACATAGCGTCTAGACAACTGAGCTATTAAAGCTCACACAAAATCGTCGTCAATAGAGGTACATATATAAAAGTCTTCGTTCATTAGAGATTTGTTTTTATTTAAATGACAAATCTTTGTATGTGTGTTGTTTGTGTATAAAAGGTGGAGATGAAAAAAAGAATTTTAACACATGGATGTGTTTGTTATGCGTAAAATTATACATACATATTAAACAAAGGGATTTTACGGAAAAAAATAGAGGTTGTCCTGGTTTTTTGCTAATATCTCAGCCATTTATTAACCGATCTGTCTGATTTTTAACAGCAAACAGAAATGGATCACATGTCATCACAATCAAGTCCTCATCATGTCTGGGTTCTTCGGAAAACCCATTTCAACACACAAACGGACAGACGTTCGTTAAATCAACTTCGCTCTTCAAAAGGACCCAGAATATATATACTTTATAGGGTCTAAGATCAATATTGTAGAAATTACAAACGGAATGACAAACTTATATATACCCTTACACCTGTGGTGAAGGCTATAAAAAGGATCGAAAGTGAAGATACCGATTCATGTCTGAAAATAGGACATCCACTTAAAATAGCACAATTAAAATTTGACCTTAAAAGTAAAAAAAAAATATTTTTCAAAACATAAATTACCAAATAAAAACAAAATGATTAATTCGATTATGTTTAAACAATTTTTAAGCCTTTTATTTTGTATAAAATATTTTTTGAAAAAAATAAATAAAATAAAAAAAATTTGATGCTCGATAAAAAAATAAACAAATTTAAAATTTTGTACTTATACAATATTTAGTAAACTTTTTTGCTGACTTCAGCAAACCGGTTTTAAATTCCGCTTTACAAAAAGTGTACTAAAATTTAGTAGCTGCAACTTATTTTTCTACTGATTTCATTGTACTACACGTCAGCAGACATGTGTTGCTAAGACTAGCAAAAAATACCGCTGGGCGCAAATTAGCAAAATTTCCCGTAATAACAGCAAAATTTTCAGTTGCCATTACAGAATATTTTTGGTGAGTGTAGGGAAGTTTTTTAAGACTTTTTTTAAAATATAAGAATATTTCTAAATATTTTTCATGATGAAAAGTTCACAAAATCTAAGAATATTTTATTTAAAGAAAGGCCTTAGAATCTTAGTTTTTTTATGAATATATGAATTTTTTATTTAAGAAAGGATTTGCAGGATCTGAGAATTTTACTTTAAGAAAAAGTCCATTGAATCTAAAAATATTTCTATCAGAAAAATTTCTAAAATTTCAAATTTTTTTTATGAAAATAGGACAGTATTATGACTGTAAATGTCAAAGTCATGTTTAATTTGATTTATAATCATTCATTGATTGTTGCCAGCATTTTGTAGTTCCATAATTATCATATTTGATAATAGTCAGATTTTTTTGTTACCACAGTATAGTTACAGCCAAACATGTTATAAAATAGAAAGTGGCAATCATGAAATAATAAAATATTTACATGGATAATGATAGTAACGACCACATTTATAAACCAATAATTTGCTTGTGACAACCATACCCGAATGCAGCAAGCATAGTATAGTAGCAGTGATCATGTTGCAGCCATGTTTTTTCTCTATGCGTAATTAGTGTTATAACGTTTAAGGATTAAGATTTTAATTTGTATCAATTCTTTCGAAAGGTTATGGATTTTTTACAAAAATTTAATCTTATATAAAAGCACTGAAGGTAAATTAGGATTGTTTTAAAAAAAAATCTTTTTTAAAATTTTAAAATTTTTAATTCCTTCTCTGAATTGTTATCTCCACACTGAAAAAAGTATCACAAAATTTTAAGTAATTAAAAATATTTGTTAAAATTCCAATTCGATTTCTAACAATTTTTGGTTTGAATTGTTTTTTGTATTTATTAGATTCTAATAATAATTTTTTAATCGATTTAATTATCTTTAATACAATTTTTGTAATTATGAAATATTTGAAACAATAAAATTTTAAATAAAATAGAAGCTTAATTTTTTTTTTAGAAAAAGCTGTTGAAACATGCTAATCTATTACTCTGTTTAATTTTATCAAGCATTGCATTCTTATTGAGATTTTAATAGATTTTGTGTAAATTATTTATTATCACACTTTGAGGATTATTGTGTGTATGTTGCTGCTACTGATAACTACTTATTTTAAAATAATTATAACTGATAACAATTTTAAAAACCAATTTTAAACATATGGTGGGAAATTACGAGACAACATCTAAATAATCATTATGTTTGTTTTTGTATCACTATCTTACTTGAGCGAAAATTAAATATTGGTTTAGGAAATTTTTGAGATATTTCGCAAAAGAAATATCTTTGATAGTTTTTACAACTTCAGTACACAGAGAAAAAAAGTATGATAAAATCAAGTATTATAAAATATATAAATTAACATCCTATTTTCTTTACAAGCATTTTTAAATTAAGTATGAATCGTTATTAAAATATGTATGCTTCTAGTTTACAGCAATTTTTCGTTATTTAATTAATGTATCAATAATTAAGATTTTATTTTTATTTATTATTTTTGGCATTTTAAAATTAAGTAGAAACATATTAAAATTAAAAAGAAATTAAACTACGTTTAAATTTAATGTTGTTTCTACCTAATTTCATTAACTGAGTGGATAACTGTGAGCGTCAAAAGAAACTGTACAAGTTAGCCTTTTATTAATTCAATTTTATTTTATTATTTCCTTTCTGATTTTCTTTCTTTTTCGTTTTATGAAAAAAAAAACAATGACAAATATCATACAAAAAAAAAAAATTATAACAAAAATACTTCTTATTAGTTCTTTATCTTATTTGTTAATCCAGATGCGCCCACAAATGTTTAATGGAGTCAGATGGGTCTTGGGAGTACGGTAAAGTAGACATTACAATTCTTGCGGTGTGCTAAGGATCACTGAAGATCACGATATGTCCATTAGTCGCCGTTGTCAACAATTGGGATTGTGTTATTCGACTATCTACAAGATTTTAAGTAAGGACCTTGGAATAAAACCACACTCACAATATATTTTCCATTACCGACTGTAGTTTATTTAAAAAGTAAAACGTAGAGTTTGTTTTTAAATGAAGAATCAATTGAAACTCATAGAAATATATTTTTTAACTATTTGAAGCAGTTATTCAAAACAAACTATACAAATTTACAGATATTCTGTTTCTAAAAATAAAAGTTCTTATAATTCTTTTTTGTTTTTTTTTACCAAAATTATTTCAATAAAAATTACAAGAAATTATTCAAATATAGATACACACATAGAAAATAAAATTATATACATCTGTGTGTGTTGTGTTTTGTAATATTACATACAAATTAAAAAATTTTTAATTTGAAAAACATACCACAAGAGTAGTTTTTTCTAACTTTTGGCAGTTAAAAGTGAACGGTTATTTTAAACGACTTTCTATTGCTTTTACTACTTTTGTCGATAATTAAACAATGATTGAAAATAAGCAACGAAATGGGCTGAATACAATGAAAAATCAGTAGTCCTCTTTTTGATTGTATTTTCGATTAATTGAATGTGTATTTTACACTATTTTTAACGAAATAATATTGTGAGTGCAAAAAAACACAGCTGCAGCAAGAACTGTAGCCTTATGAAAGTTGTATGAAGATCCATTTTTCTATCGAAAAATTGTCTACAGCTACGAATCTCATTTTTGACGCAATGGGTACGTCAACAAACAGGATTGTCGAATTTGGTGTGAAGAGCATTCAGTGGAAACACAAAAGCTGCCAAAGTACCCAGCAAAACCACACATTACCAAATAATGGGTAAAGTAATGTATAACCATAGGGGCCGATGGATTACTTTACACCTTACTTCATTGATGAATTCAAGATCCTTTTATAAAAAATAATAATAATGATTATTTATTATTTCTTTCCTTCCAATATTTCGTCACCACATTGGGTGACTTCTTCAGGGAAATTATATAGATGAATTTTATAGGCGATGAGCCTCAATGTAATGTATATACCCATTCCTATAGAGGTGATAATGTAAGGGGTTACTTATATGGTAACGAGAATGGAAAAAGTAATGTGTCTAAAAATAGATTTTTAAAAAAGAGGAATTTTTATTAAAAAAAATTATTACAAATATTTTATTTAAATTATTTGCAATAAAAAATAATGTGGTCATGATGGGAATCGAACCAGGGAACTCTGGTTGCCAGCCAAGAACTCACTGAACCCACTGAGCTGTCGAAGCATATAGTATTTGATTGCTTTAGTATTTGATTGCATATAGTATTTGATCGCTTTAAACTTAAATGAATTGTTGCGCTTCGTTTTTTCGCTAGTGTTATCAAAACAAACATACATTACCCTTTTGCTTACAAAAAAATACAAAGTAATGTATCTAAAAAGAGATTTTCAAAAATATTTCAATTATTACTTTACATTTAAAAATCATATATTACGTAATCAATAATGAGTAACTGATTACTTTATGCTTGAAAATAATGAAAAAGGTAAGGAGCTATCATTACAAAAGTTTTGCTGGGTAGCCTGAAAGCTGCACTGTTTAGTGCAGTTTGTGGGCCAGCGGCATCATTACAGTTACAGTCAATGCAGCAAGGTACCATGCGATGATTACCGATTATTTTTGCCTGTGGTTTCATGTGGTTTCAACAAGATGATTTTTTTTATTAATTCTTTATTTACATAGCCGACTTATGAACCTATTGCGAGGGGAGTTTGGAGCAGCTAGACTACTTTTTGTGGAGATACTTGAAGTCTCTGGTGTATAGGGACAAGCCAGCCACAATTCCAACCCTGGAAGACAACATTACAGCTGCCATTGGTGAGATAGCGGACGAAACACCGGAAAAAATATGCCAAAATTGGAACTCACGTATGGACCACCTACGATGTAGCCGCGGGCAAGATTTACATGAAATTATCTTTGAAAAGTAAATAGCAGACATTCATTTATCGCCTCAAATAAATATTTCATTCACTTTGGCAGATTTTCTTTAGTTTTTTTTTTTAAATTTTCCAAACCCAAACGGTTAAAAAATCGCCCTTTAAATATAACGTTTTATTTTTGCATCTCTTACATTAAGTCCAATTGTATGTTGTGCTCTACGCATTGTGCTTGCGCTAATGTCCGTCCCTGCGATAAAAAAGGGATTAGTTGGGAATTGGGACCTGTCCCGTAATAGGTAAAAAATTGGAGCGGTTCCAAAAATACAAATCACGAGAAAAGAGTGAAGAGAGGACCGGTTCCTAAGACATTCTACTTGATATGTTCTTTTGCGTTGGTTCTGTCATAAAGTCTTTGGGGTTATTTGTGTGACATGTTCTTTTAGATCAGTCCTGTGACATGTCACAAAGGGAAATAGACCCCTTAAATATTATCAAGAATCTAGAATGTGATAATAAAGCAAAGTTGTACAGTTTCTGCTGACGCTCACAGTTAAGAGTTAAACTCAAGATTAAACTTTTACCCGAACTCTGATAACCCTCAACAATTAAAAATTATTGAGGGTTTGAAGTGTTTTACTTAAAATAATATTTGATTTAATGTACTCGAAATTTATAATAAATAATTCTAATTTTTAATCTTTTTTTATTATTTATAATTTCTTAATTTTTTATTTAAACTTAAAGTTGTTTTTTTTTTTTAAATATAAAAATATTATTTATTTTCAATATTTTTATGTAAAAAACACCAATGTTAAGATTGAGAGGTTTTAAATACAGGTTGGTTGAAAAGTTCCTGCGCTCACCAAGAGATGGCACTGCCAGCTCCAAACTTTTTTTTCAAGTTGGTATAACTGTCCTGAGAACACATGTAAAGTTGCAAGTCATTCCGTCGATTCTTTCTTTGTTTACAAGCCATTGATTTTTTTTTAATATGGAAAAAATTTAATATCGTGCAGTCATTAGATTCTTTGTTTAGAAGGGTTTAAAAGCAAAGGAAATTTATGAACAATTGTTAGAAGGGTATAAGGAGTCCTCACCTTCAAAACGCACCGTTGCATTTTGGGCTGGTGAATTTAAACGTGGTCGTACCAGCCTTAAAAAAGATCCACGCGAAGGACGACCAAAAACTGCAACCACAGCAGAAATCATTGAGCAGGTACATAATATGGTTAGTGAAGATCCAAGTTTGACTAAGCGTGAAATTGCTAATGCCATAGGCATCTCAGACGAACGAGTACTCCATATTTTACATGAAGAATTACGTATGAAAAAACTGTTTGGAAAGTTAGTGCCAAAAAACTGGATCGAAAACAAATTTCTCAGCGTAATTTGGAGCGTTTTAAGCCGAATAAAACCGACTTCTTGCGTCGTTTTATAACTATGGATGAGACTTGGATCTACCGCCATGATTCTAAATTGAAACATAAACGTTTACAGTGGACTGAAGCTGGTTGTTCAGCTCCAAAGCAGGTGAAGTCACAACGATCAGCAAAGAAGGTTATGGCATCAGTTTTTTGGGATGCAAAAGGAATTTTGTTGATTGATTATTTTCAGAAAGGTAAAACAATCAACTCTGAATATTATTGCAGCCTTTTGGATCAGCTGGACGTAAAAATTCATGAGAAAAGACCTGGTTTAAAGAAGAAAAAAAAAATAATTTTTCATCAAGACAATGCACCTGCTCACAAAAGTGTTTTGACGATGACTAAATTCAAAGAATTAAAGTACGAATTGCTTGAACATCCACCGTATTCATCAGATTTGGCTCCCAGTGACTACTATCTCTTCAGAAATCTAAAACAATTCCTTCGTGGAAAGCATTTTTCGTCGAATGAAGAGGCCATAGCAGCCGTAGACGGTTATTTTGCAGAGCTTCCGGAAAACCATTATAAGGATGGGATAAAATTATTGGAAGATCATTGGAACAAGTGTATTGAGCTTCTAGGAGATTATATTGAATAAAAAAATATATTTCGTAACAAAAACAGTATTCTTTCATTTCGAGCGCAGGAACTTTTCAACCAACCTGTAGTTCTAATAATATTTAAAATTGCGACCTGTAGTTTGAGTACAAGATTTAACCCACTAAAAAAGTTCTTCAGAGTTGATGGGTATATTTCAAGGTGGGTTAAAAATCCATTACTTTTGCTAATTACAAGCATCAGCACACATCCATGATATCCATTTCATATTGTGGTGTAGGATATAAATACATTTCTCGTCCTCAAAATAATAAAAAATTTAGTTAATCCATTCTACACAATTAACTTTCAAATTCATATGTCTTTTAAACAAAACCTAAAAAAAACGGTTGCTAATGTCTACTGAAAATCTTTATAGAGATCAGAGGTGATAATTTATGGTTTAACCTAAAACGCACCTTGATTGCATGGCAATAGACATTATTCGTTCGATTAAAATATGAACGAGAGTATTACAAATGTTTGTATAAAGTGTTACATTAAATTGAACAAAAAAAAAAAAAGTAAAAATAAAACTGCCGCAGACAGACAGATACTCTGCATAAATGTAAAAGCCTTAAAAGCCGTTAAGACTTTTTTGTTCGTTCATTATTCGCTCGTTGTAACCAAAAACCCATTAGGATTTCAACACTTCTATTGAACTCTGTTGAAATTTAGTAATTTATTTAAAGTGTTTTGCCACTTCTTAAGAAAACTAAATAAAAACTATGATAAATTGCCGTTTAAATAGTTTTATCTTTATACTGAACTAAAGATTCATAAATCCACAGAAGAGTTAAATACTGAATAGCAACCAAGAAAAAAAAAAGAGATTGTAATGTGAGAATTAGGTCTATTTTGGCGATAAATACATAAATATGCTATGAAAAATGATTAGTATTTTTTTTAATAAAAAAAAAGGAATTTTAAATCAAGATTTAGTAAACTTTGTTATAACTGCAAAGTAGGAAGGACTATCAAATAGGTTTATCTATATAATTTAGGAATCTCAAAATTTTATTAAGTTCATATATGGAATTGTTGATATTCTGATTTTAACTGGGTAAATTGTTATTTTTAATCTAATCTAAGCTAAAATTTATCTCAAATATAACTAAAAATTCTAAATATTTAATACTTTTATTTTAACAGCTAAAATTTAGGAAAAGAATCTGCTATTTCAGCAGTTTTTTTCATAAGATAATTTTTAACAAATTTTTGGTACGCCCAGAAAAAGGATTCTTTTTTTAAGACAAGCAACGCTCAGGAAATTTTTCCTATTAATTAATGTTTTGCTCTCTATGGAAATTGAATTCAAAAATGATGAGCTTCAAATACAGGTTGGTTGAAAAGTTCCTGCGCTCGAAATGAAAGAATACTGTTTTTGTTACGAAATATATTTTTTTATTCAATATAATCTCCTAGAAGCTTAATACACTTGTTCCAATGATCTTCTAATAATTTTATCCCATCCTTACAATGGTTTTCCGGAAGCTCTGCAAAATAACCGTCTACGGCTGCTATGGCCTCTTCATTCGACGAAAAATGCTTTCCACGAAGGAATTGTTTGAGATTTCTGAAGTGATAGTAGTCACTGATAGCCAAATCTGGTGAACACGGTGGACGTTCAATCAATTCGTACTTTAATTCTTTGAATTTAGCCATCGTCAAAACACTTTTGTGAACAGGTTTGTGCTGTAGCCAAACAAATAGTTTGATTGTGACAACAGAAAATTAACTTTAACACAAGTAATTTAGTTAAGGTGACAGGTTATAGTTTTTACGAATATTATTCCCATTTTCTTTTTGGGACATGATGGAATTTTGTTGGACACAATAACAGGTCAATTAAGAAGTCCCCGTCCTGACACATAGATGGCGCTAATAGACTTAAATCGATATGATTTTTAGTTAGCCCTAACCTTTCGAAAGTCACGTGTATAAATTTGACAGCTGTCGGATCATTAGTTTGTGAATTATAGCATTTTGAGTGAAGCAACTTTTGTTATTGTAAAAAAAAAATGGATAAAAAGGATTTTCGCGTATTGATAAGTTTTCATCCAGCTGATCCAAAAGGCTGCAATAATATGCAGAGTTGATTGTTTTACCTTTCTGAAGATAATTAATCAACAGAATACCTTTTGCATCCCAAAAAACTGATGCCATAACCTTCTTTGCTTCAGTCCACTGTAAACGTTCTTGTTTCAATTAAGGATCATGCTGGTAGATCCAAGTCTCATCCATAGTTATAAAACGACGCAAGAAGTCGGTTTTATTCGCCTTAAAACGCTCCAAATTACGCTGAGAAATTTGTTTTCGATCCAGTTTTTGTTGAATTGTTAATGTGTGCAGCACTAACTTTCCAAACAGTTTTTTCATACGTAATTCTTCATGTAAAATATGGAGTACTCGTTCGTCTGAGATGCCTATGGCATTAGCAATTTCACGCTTAGTCAAACTTGAATCTTCACTAACCATATTATGTACCTGCTCAATGATTTCTGCTGTGGTTGCAGTTTTTGGTCGTCCTTCGCGTGGATCGTCTTTAAGGCTGGTACGACCACGTTTAAATTCACCAGCCCAAAATTCAACGGTGCGTTTTGAAGGTGAGGACTCCCTATACACTTCTAACAATTGTTCATAAATTTCCTTTGCTTTTAAACCCTTCAAAACAAAGAATCTAATGACTGCACTATATTCAATTTTTTCCATATTAAAAAAATTCAATGACACGTCAACTTAAAATGGCTTGTAAACAAAGAAATAATTGACAGAATGACTTGCAACTTTACATGTGTTCTCAGGACAGTTATACCAACTTGAGAAAAAAATATTTTGAGCTAGCAGTGCCATCTATTGGAACTTGCAGGAACTTTTCAACCAACCTGTATGGCATTGCTGAGGAGAGCGTTGAGATATGCATGAGGGATAGAAAACTCATACACACTATTTTTCTAAATTTATGATGATGTCGCTGGGCATCGAACCCTCAACATTCCGTTTTACAGTCGAGCACTCAGGTAAAAAACCTTCATTATATTTACGAAAAATTTCATAAATATAAAGAAAAACTTTATAGATTTTTGTCAAATGTAACACTTCAATAATATAATGAATATGTCTAATAAAAATGGAAATTTGTGAAAAGTTTTTTTATATTTATGAAACCTGTCCTAAATATCATGATGAAAATCTTGTTCATATTTATGAAAAACTTTCATCAATATTTATGAAGAAGTTTAATGTTAATGAAGAAGTTATTTGTAAAGAAGTTTCATATTAATGAAGAAGTTTCATTTTATTTTCTTCTGTATTGTGCTTTTTGCTCTTAAACAGTAAACTAATTTTCTTAATTTTTTTATGTCAATAATGACTTTGGTGGATTTATTTTGAGCTTTTTCAGGGATCGCGTGTTGTTATAAATGGGGTCTCATTCAATGAGTTTTAATTGAATTTTGGAGGTACCACAAGGTTGATCATCTTTTTGTTGAAACTTCCGACCCTAATATACTCTTTTTGCAGATAACAGCAGTTTGACCCGTACGCCTAAAAGTTGTTATCGAGAAACATTATAAAGGCTTGTATTTTTTAAGTATTGTATGTAAAATTTACAGGTGTATCATCAAGTGAAAGGTGAATATCTCAGATATGATACAAGATATCGAGAAACTGTATATCATAAAGTGGATATTTGCACGTTAAAAAATAAGATATTGTATTTTGTTTCTTAGAAATGTAATATAAGAATTCGGTAGGAAGTAACGAGTAACCATTCCGAGTAATCATTAACACCTCAGCTATTTGTGGATTATTCTAATATTTTCTTCATTGACGCATTTAGCACCTCCAACGTTCCTTGATCCGTTTGATATGGGATACTCCTACGCCATGGGCAAAATGGCAACAGTTTTTTAGGCTGAGATTTTGGCTATTTTAGATGTGTACGGTTGGGTGTACACCGACCGTTTAAGAATGTGTTATGGGGTAGACCCTGTGGTCTACCCCATACAAGGTTCCATCACCCAGAGAAAAAATTGGTTGCAATTCGATCAAAACCAATAACATTTATTTGTAAGAATTTTATTTTATTTGGAATAACCTATAATCCATTATTATAGCAAAAACATAGCATTGGGAATTAAAAAAAGGGAAAATTAACCAAAAAAAGACTACTATTATTACTAATTATTACTATTTTAGATATGGCTTGCAGTAGAAGCCACCATTTATTTACTAAATGTAATAGGAAATAAGTACAATCTATCAAATTTATTTAAAAATTGTCAATATTCAAAAGTGATAACTACAAATACGGTTATCCTGATCAAATATATTATTAAATTAGGATTTCAGTAGAACCAACCGAATTGTGGATTGTATTGGTATTTGTAAACGAATTTTCTGCTATATTTATTTTCATAAAAAAATATTTTAATTCAAAAAAAGCCATCAAAATTTATAAGTTTTTGTGGGCTAGTCAGTAGAGAGCTAGCCTAGTACTCCTAATTTCCGAGTTCAAATCCCGGTGAAGGCAAACACTAAAAAATTTTTTTTTTTTAATTAAAATAAAATATTCAAATGTTTAAATAACAAATACAAGGTGGCGCAAAAGTAATCCTCCTGTCAGAAAATGCTATAAATTTTGCGATTGGCCCCTAAAGTCAGTTCTGTTTTGACATTTGTGTAGTAAACACATGCGAAATACACGTTAATAAACAATGTTACGCTACACTGCTCCAGAACGCGGAATATTGGTGACTATTTATTTAAGCAATAATGAAGATGATTTTTCATCAAAAATAATCATGAGTGATGAGGCCCATTTCCATCTTAGCGGGTACGTAAATAAGCAAAATTTACGCTTCTGGGGCACTGAAAATCTGCGTGTAACCCATGAAGAGCCATTACACCTGCTCAAAGTCACTGTATGGTGTGCTGTTTTCGCTGGAGGAGTCATCGGACCTTTTTTCTTCGAAGTCGTCGCGGGCCAAACGGTTACTGTGAATGGTGAGCGCTACAGAGCAATGATCAACGAGTTCTTTTTGCCGCAACTTGATGAATTGGGATTGGAAAATATGTGGTTCCAACAGGACGGTGCAACGCCACACACTGCACGTGCCACAACCGATATGCTGAAGGATGCATTTCCCGGGCGCCTAATCTCCCGTTTTGGCGATTTGCACTGGCCAGCAAGATCGCCTGATTTGACCGCTCCAGACTTCTTTTTGTGGGGCTTTTTGAAGTCGCGGGTTTATGTCAACAAGCCTCAGACTCTTGCAGCTCTTAAAGACAATATCCGTCAAGAATGTGAGGACCTATCGCCGGAAGTTTTGGCCAAAGTGATGGAAAACGCCATAAAAAGGGCTCAAATGACAATCAACTGTGGCGGCGGCCATTTACATGACATCATATTCTCGACTTGATGTAAAAAAAATTAAAAGACCAAATAAAAATAATCCACAAGAAGAATCAAAGATTTTATTTTTTTTTTTTTAAATTACAGCCAAAAAACTTCGGAAGGTTATTTTTGCGCCACCCTGTATACCAAAAAAATAAATTAAAATGTGGTGCAGAAAGTAAGAGTGTGAATTATGAATCTGAATGCACAGGTTCAATACCAGAAAATTCTAAAAATAAAATTTTTCTTAAAATGAAATTTTGTGGAACGTAATAATATTTATGTGGAATATAAATATTAAATTATAGAACTAAATATTGACTTTCACAACTAAAAATATCGTTTAATATGAAGTAGTTTCGTAACCGCCAGAATTCGATTGGCAACAAATTCGGTGCGCATAACCGATACTGTTTTCTGGGTGTTCAGGTTATTTGATCATGCTAGTGGGTACTTGCTATCTGGAAACTTGCAGACTCTTATGTGCGATTGGTGCTCGGGAAATCGTGGATATCTTCCTCGATACCCGGGCGGTGCTACTGTTTCTGTACTCGTATATTACATCTTCTGTCCTCATCGCTCAGTGTAAGGAAAAACTGTCTAGGCTAAGTTGCCACTCCCTGAAGATGATATTTTATGGGTGCCCGGTCATAGTGACTTTTAATGTGCTAGCAGACGAGTCTGCGCAGGATCTGCCTTAAATGTGTCTATAACGATGTCGCTTTACCGCTGGTATCCATTAAATGTGGAATCTTCGAGAACTACATTCGGAAGACGAAGGAAAGACAGCGTGGACCGGACACTTGAAGGACCGCGAGGATTACGTGAACCGACTGCGATTGGAGCGTACTAAATCTATCCTCAGCAGGGATAGGAGAGATGTTTCGAATCTGACGGGCGTGCTAACTAGTCACTGGCTGATAAGTACAAACGAAAACGCCGTGAAATACTGGGTGAGGAAGAGACTGTAGGACAACTTCTCTTTAGACGATCAAATACTAAACAGCCGAGTAAGCAGAGAACCTCAATATTTCGGGTTGGGTTTACTTCTCCGGATATCAGCTCCCTATGGGAGAGCTGAGGGCATAAGCTACCACTTGAACCAACCAAACTACCAGGTTGCGCTTGGGGCACTTGAACCTGCACTCGGTTTATCCGGGATTTTTAGGAGTTTAAGCGCAGACTCAACGAGGTTTCGAAAGAGAACTTTATCTGTATTTTATGAGCTGCTGGTCATTTTAGTATTCCGGGTAATGAAATTCCTAATTGTTACAAATCTAAAACCCCAGCTGACCATCAGCTTGTCAAACAGTTTTTATTGAAAGGGAGTCTAACGGGACCACCTGCAGTGAAGCGAAATGTTTTGTAAGCCGATCAAAAGGCAAGATACCTATTTTTAAGAAAACTAAGTAGAGATTTAAACCGCAGATTTCCTTAAAACTTGTAATATAAGTAAGAAAATTAATTCCTAAACAATTTAATTTTTGAGAGGGCAAAAATGGGTTAGAATTTTGTTTGACAGCTTTTTAATATTTCTTTTTATCAAATTGGATATATTAGAAATACCTTTTATTTGACTTATGACCCTATTTCTGAATACCTAAATATAAGATGGCGAACCTAAGGTTGTTTCATAATTTATAATACGAGGGCGGATCAATAAGTCCGTGACTTTTCGACCCATCAAGAACCATCGTCCCATCAAGTACCACTACTGTCAAATTTTAAGCAAGTTCCGTCAATTACTTTGCGTTTAACAGCTGTTCAAAACATACAACCTCGTGGATTTTTTTAAAAATGGAATAAAAGTGAATTTCGAGTGCTCATTAAACATTATTTTTTGCGTAAAAACCGTCAATCACATCAAGGAAAAGCTTGATAAATACTATTGGGACTCTGCACCATTGATTTCAATGGTAACAAATTGGTTTACTGACGTTCGTTAGGGTCGCACAAGTACAAATGACGCTGAACGTTTTGGACGGCTAATTAAGGTCAATACACCCGAAAATGTCGAAAAAATCAACGATATTGTGTTGGCCGATCGGAGATTTAAAGTGCGAAAGATTGCGGAAGCTTTAGGCATCTCACATGGCTCAGTGGTTTCAATTTTGAATGATAACTTGGGTATGAGAAAGCTTTCCGCAAGTTGCGTGCCGCGTTTGCTCACAATCGACCACAACAGCAATCGTGTGACAGCTTCGTGTTCATGGCAAAAATGCACGAATTGGGCTGAGAATTGGTATCTCATCCGCTATATTCTCCGGATTTAGTCCCCAGTGACTATTTCCTCTTTCCAAACCTAAAGTAATGGCTCAGTGGAAAGAGATTTAGCTCCAACGATGAAATTATTGATCAAAAAAAATGTCACTTCATAACCATCGAAAAATCCTATTTTGTGAAAGGGATACAAAAATTGGAGAAACGTTGAACTAAGTGTATTGAGCTAAAAGGAGTTTATGTTGAAAATATATATATATATTTTTTTTTTTGCAAAAACAAAACTGTGTTTCATTCAAAAAGTCACGGACTTATTGATATGCCCTCGTATATCCAAATTTCCTGAAGATCCTTTTTAGTTTCCTTCCTAGTTTAAGTACAGTCGACAGTGTTATGGTTGGCGAGGAAGGGCATTGTCGTTTTGTATGTCATGGGTGGAGGATAAGCACATGCCAGAACATTTTATATGTTACTATCCTGGACCAGATAGCGCATTTCGATAAGTGATTTGTTTATATATTTGGTTTATAAAATGATTTCCTCAGTTTCATTTGGAATACTGGAAAATTCAAGATGTTAACTTCTCTAATTTATATTCTTTTTTTATGTCAATTCTTCTTTTTCCCCCCTTCACTTTATTTTCCTTTCTATGGTATGTAGCAATAAAAAACTTAAAATCTGGACGTAATTTTGTACTTGTCCAACCCTTTCCTGACGATCTTTATAACAGAATCATAAAATATATAAATTCTGCATGAAATTAAAATATTTCACATAGAAGCTATAATTTTCTTTCTAAAATAAGACATAATAACAAATCCCAAACTAAATTCTCATGTAATAAAGTCATAAGTAGTATTAAATAACTTTGGTGGTCTCTTTAAAATAAAAAAAAAACATGAAATAAAAATTTGTTTAAAATTCCATACCTTATGCCACCTGTCATTGTCATTTTTATTAAAAACTCATATTTAAAATGAGATTATTGTGGAATATCAAAATATGAACAACATACAGTGCACTCTGCAGAATAAATAAAAAGCTTCTGTAAATTTATAAAGATCTTCTTCATGAACACCCGCCAAAAATGGTTTTAATTGAAATATTTGTTTTTTTGGCACAATCAGCAAGACGACAGGACGGCACACAAGACACAAAACAAACAGCAGAATTTGGCTAAATTTAGCTAAAAAAAAAAAAAATAATAAAAGAAAACCTATCAAGATTTGTAGAGGACACCACCAAAACGGCCAAAAATATCGAAAAAAAAAAGACTCACTGACTGACTGACTGTCTCACTGACTTAGGAGACAAGATACAATGATCATGCAATAAGTAAACATATTGTTAAATTATGTATGTTCACCTATTCCTCACCAAACGGCCCCTCGTTTAATGTCTGTTGAATTTATTAACATTTAATTTTAATTATACTATTGAGCGATCATGATCCTGTTTAAAAATAAATCAAATTTTGAAATGGAATTGTTGGTTTTACCACCAAACGAGGGAATGGTTTAGTTATTTAGTTGAAACCTGGATAGAAGAAGTTTCAAGTTAAACATATAAATTGTTTAGTTTGTTTTATTTATTGAATGATGATGGTGTTTTTTTTTTGTTTATTTTAAACTTTATTTTATTATCAACAATAAAATCATCAACAAGTAGAGTTTTAAATTGGTTACAAAATAAATTTTAAGATTGTTTAAGTTTGTTTGGTTGGTTGATTTTCCTAGTTCGTATTTAGTTAACGTAGAAAATTGTTCACAGACTTCCTGTTAAAGTTGTTAAAGCATGAATCTTATTATAATTGTACTGAAATATTTCAGGGAACAAAAGTGTCAGTTAGTCAGTCAGGCAGGCAGGCAGTCAATTCATTTTATTTTGATTAATGGCCTTAGGTATGTAATTTGAAGAAAAATTGTCTACAATTAAATAAAGTTGTTTAATTTTTTTTATATCAACATTTACAATTACAATCACCAAAACATTGTATTATTTCTTTTGTTTCCTTAATAGTAAATGATCACTTGGCTGATAGGGAACAGAGATTGAGTTTTTAGATATAAATCAATTTTATTGTGCAATAATTGTAATCTCAATTAAATATTTGACTAAAGAAATAATTTGTGAAAAAGTTTGTATTTCACCAGTCGAAATTAAAGAGTATCGGATCAAAAATATTGTAAAAAAAATTTTATAGAATAATTTTATAATTTGTACACACTTTAAAAGACAGACCGAAGGCCAATTCCTACTGACAAATGTATTTTTTTATTGGAATTGTGGCCGAAATGTTATCAATTGTATTTATATATAGAAAAGCTTTTGTAAGCGCAGCCGGATCCTGGTCAAAGGCCGGCTACATATAAAACAAGTAAAAAAGGGCTAAATTCGACTGTGCCGAATCTTTGAATACCATCCACCAATATCCTAAAAAGATGTTCTCTACTGTTTTTGATACAAATAATATAAGAAAACTTTTGAAGTAAAATTTGTGGTGAAAAAATTTTTTGAAGTGAAACGTTCGGTTACGATTTGTTAATCATTTGAGATGCTTAGGTATTATACTTGATTCAGGGCTATCCTTTGATATGCACATAAATGTTCTTAGTTCAAAAATTTTTTATATTTTACGTAAAATATACTCTCTGAATTTGTATATTCCTCCTCATATCAAATGTAGACTAGCTCAATCTTTACTTTTGTCTTTGATTCTCTACGGGTTTGAAGTATACTCTGGGACAACTACTAGCTTTTTGGAAAGAGTAAAGCGTTTAATTAACGCAATTGTTCGATTTGTATTTAATATCAGGCGCAGGGAGCACATATCGCAATTTGTTGGTAATTTTCTCGGTTGCTCTTTTTACAACTTTTTAAAATTTCGCTGCCTATTTCTTTTTTATAAAATGGTTAAAAACAACGTACCGCAGCCTTTGCTAAGCTTGTTCACATACACAAGATCTACCAGAAACCCTAAAATTATTATTCCCAAAATTGCAACGTCTTCTTTTGAGAGATCTTTTACTATAAGAATTGCTCGATGGTGGAATTCTCTTCCACTGGAATTACGTCTTTTCTCACACTCTAATAATGTGTTTCGACTAAAACTGTTTCGATATTTTTCAGATCAATTAACGTCATAAAAATTAACTTAACTTCAATAAACCCTTTTGCCACTGTCTGGGACCATTCTTTTATTTAACTCTTGTTTTTTTTTTCTATCGTCTGGCTGGGGAGCCTGTTAGCAAACCTATAAAGTAAATATGTAAGCAAGTTTTTTACATTTTATTTATTTTTTTTACTTATGTACGATTGCACATCATACAAATACAGTGTTTATTATATTAGTAGATATATTATATAATTTTAGTTTAATTTTAATCTCATGTTAATAACTATGTAATATTATTAAATGGGCCATGAAGGCCTTATATTACAAATGAAGCAAATAAATAAATAAATAAATAAAAGAACTTTTTTGGAAGAAAAAAAAATTAGAGGTGAAAAAAATTTTTTTTTTGTGAAAAAAAAAAATTTAGTGATGAAAAAATGTTTGAGGTGAATTTACTGCTAAGCGACTGGTGAAAAAAATATGAGAAAAATATGTTATGTACCAGTCGCTACTATGAAATTGTACTAAATTTGTACGGGCAACTTAGAGGCACATTTACATTTTCACTAGTTTTTTTAACCTGGACTGCACAACAAAAAAAAAAAAAAAAACACTTTAAAGCATAGTTTTTGTCAAATACTCAATTTTGTTCCGGCTAATGGGGACTAGCTCTGCAGCTGAATATGCCTAATGGAGAGGATGTACTTTCCGATGCGCCACGCATTGACAAATAGTTGCAACGAACATTCTTTCTTTAATGGAGAGAATACATCAAAGAAATTAATTTGTCAATAGATTGCCCATCAGAAGGTGCATTCTCTCCATTAGGCATATTTTGCTGCAGAGATAGTCTCCATTAGCCATATTGTGCTACAATATGCAGTAGAGTATTATTGATTTTCTATTTTCTTCGTAACGTAAATGAATATACCTTAATTTTTTAAATCAATATTCATTTAGATGTTTAAGAGCACAATATTGCACTTTATTCATGTGTATTTTTTATGAAAGATAACATTAACATAAATATGCATTTGCCAATCCCTCAATTCTCAAAAATGCAAATGGAATAAAAAAAAATACTATTTTATTACATTAAACATTTGAAAATTTGACTTTAAAATTATGTAATAATTCTACTAGTAACATCTTAATGCTTTAGAATTTGACGTTTGTATATACTTTATGGGGTCTTAAACCTATATTTCGACATATTACAAACGGAATGACAAACTGATATATACCCTCACCATATATGGTGGAGGGTATAAAAACTTGTTAACAGCAAAGACTCTATTGGATATACTCCAGAGAGGATTAAGCTCGCACTTTTCGAACGTGCTAAGTGTGTGGGTTTAATTCTTGATAATGGGCTACTGTGGAACCTCAGGGCAGAGTGTTAAAGGCGCTTTTGCCATCTACTGCTGCAAAAAGACCATAGGTTTGAACTGGGGCATTAAGCCCCGTAATGTCAACTGACTGTTTAATTTTCTTAGATTTGCGCGCTAAATAAGGTCGCATAAGATTAAAAAGGATCTTACGGATAAAGGCGTTACTGATTATATGCGATCTGCGAACCACCCCAAGGAAGGTTCTATTGATCAGTCTGCACTGGTTACCTAAACTCACAGATCGTTTAGACATGTTAGGAGACTGAGGCTCAAGTGCACTCACCAAAAAAAGTCTGTAATGGTAACTGAAAATTTTGCTGTTATTACGGGAAATGTTGCTAATTTGAGCCCAGCGATATTTTTTTGCTAATCTTAGCAACTCATGTCTGCTGACGTGTAGTAGAATGAAATTTGTAGAAAAAATTAGCTGCCGCTACTAAATTTTAGTAAACTTTTTGTAAAGTGGAATTTAAAATCTGTTTGCTAAAATCAGCAAAAAAAAATTACTAAATTTTATTAATATTAGTACAAAATTTTAAATTTATTTTTTTATCGAGCATTAAAATTTTTTTATTCTTTCGAAAAAATATTTTATAAAAAAATAAAAAAAAAATCAAAGGCTTTAAAAATTGTTAAAACATAATCGAATTTATCATTTTGTTTTAATTTGGTAATTTCTGTCTTGAAAAATATTTTTGTATATTTTTTTTTTTACTTTAAAGGTCAAATTTTAATTGTTTTTAGGGCTGATTTTTAGAACTAAACAAAAACTTTTTAGTGCTATTTTATGTGGATGTCCTATTTTTAGACATGATTCGGTATCTTCACTTCCGATACCTTTTTTAATCTATGTAACATTTTAGGGCAATTTAAGTTTGTAAGTTTTAATTAGAAATAACATTTCCTTCAATATCGTCATTTTTTAACAAAAGTATTTTTTTTTTGCTAATTTTAGCAAATCGGTTTTCAAAAATTTGTAAAATCATTTCTGGAATTAGCAACAAAAATTTGTAAATATTCTGTAAAATGTCTGTAATTTGTTAAAAATAAATAACAAAAAGATTTGCTAAGTAATTATTTTTTTACTAAAAATCAGTACAAAAATAGTAAAATGGGATTGAAAACCGTTTTCAAATTTTTCTACTAACTTTTTGTTCTGAATGTGGTACACTTCGCCTCGCAACTCTTGTTCGATTTTGAGTTCAGGACCTGGATGCCAGATTAATCAGAGAGGCTTGACCTACCAGCTATTTACAGGTATGGTTGCGGGAAGTCCGAGTAGGACGAAGTGTATATATAGTTCGTCAGAATTATAAAGCTTCCTTCAGGCAGCATTTTACAGGCCCAAATAGTGGCCATACAACGGGCTATATCTTGGATGTATATGTTCAGAGGATATCATTATTTTTTCCGACATTAGTTGCCACATCGAGCATTGTCCATCAATGCAGGATGTTTCTGAAATGTATGGCGAGACATTCGGGATTGACACTCATGTGGCTGCAGGGATACGGGAACAGTATTGTCAAAAATGTTGGTCCTAAACTAGCTCCACGGGGGAATCTGCTTCGCGACTGCGATATTGATCAAACATGACATACCACTCCTACACTCAGAATATTATGTAGTTAACTGTTTGTAGTTTAATAAAAAAGTTTTCCGTTCCATTTAAAAATAAAGGAAGATACATTTATTTTTCAAAGAAACATCTATATTAACTTTTTTATACATTTATTCGAAATAATTTACTATCATTTACCGATTTTTTTCAGTTTCATTTATTTTTTTCATTTGTTTGAAATTAAATAAAAATTTACCCACAAAACGGAAACTTGTGGTTTATTTGTGTCCGTAACAGTTATTATAAATTTAAATTTTGTTTGCTGTCTGTTTCAAAAAAAATATTCAAATAATTTCAATTTGTTTTTTTATTTAAATTGGTTGTATATATACAAAATTTTTCAATACAATTTACAAGAACTTCATAAACACACATACATACACCAATACATTCACACAAAAAGTGTTTATAGCTTCATATGCATACATACATTTTGTATTGTACGAGTATATTAAAAAAAAAAACAAAAAATACAAAAACGGAAATAATTTCAAATAAATGAAAAAAACATTTATTTTTTAAGGATTGGTGGGTAAAATTTTGATATTTATTTTAACTGATTATATCAGTTGTTTCTTACGGATGTGTCAGTTGATTTATTAACATTTAAAAATAAATAACATATGGCATTTAATTTAAATGAAAAATAAGTTGACCGGTTTTTAAATGAAAAATCATTTCTTTTAAATGATATTTTCAGTTATTTTAACTTACAAACTTTTTTAAGTGTAGAAAGCAAGCGGCAGGTGGAGTGGTACTCCCTGCAGCTTGCCCGGACAAGATAGATTAATGAGTCAACTAGCTACATCACGAGGTAGTTTTGGACTGGCGCCATATTGAAGCGGTCATAGGACTACAACGTTTCTACTTGTGCATTCTGCTAGTGGTGGTAACGGATGTAACTAATCGGAGAAAGGGACTCCCTAACAATGACTACTTTCACGATGATAGGGAGGAGACTTTGTTTCCCCTTTTGTGCGAGTGTCCTCCTTTCGAAGGGCAGCTTTTTCTGTCCATCCGATGGTTGGTGATCTGACGGAGCTGTCCGATATGGATATCAGCAGAAAGAGTCTATTTATCAAAGAATCTAAACTAGGTTGTTTCGGACCCTATAAAAGCCGCTTTACAGCACATCTAATTCTTCTTGATATCACAACATGAATACGTTTTGTGGTCCGCGTGAGTTGGTCATATGACGTCAACCTCTCTAACCTAATCCCCTGTGCACGGCAGAAGGCCTTTCTGGTCAAAATATTCAATGAACACAATAAAGAATTCAATAATATTATAAGGAATATGACCCTAATTCTGGGCTTTATATCCATTTTCTTCTGAAGATCACCGAATATTTCTCAGCCATAATCCCAAATTCTAATCCGCTACATTTTCATATATAATTTCAATACCGGAAAAAGAAATATTATCCATTGGGCTTAGTTCCTAGAATACTGTATAGTAAATCATGTTAGTTTTAATCACGTGGCACAATTATTTCTTAATTTAGGAGATTATGGGTTGAATAGATTAAATGATTATCTATCATCACAAACTGAATAATAACAATACAGGTCGCAATTTTAAAGATAATTAAACAAAATTAAAAAAAAAAAAAAAATTAATTGATATAACAAATTCTTTTGCTGGTCCAAACACGCAAAGAAAAAATATGGTCAGGGCAATCTTATTCGAAGAGCATCAATTATTTTTGGGCTTATGATTACGTAGTACCATGTTATGATTGAAATTGGAAATCATCATATTATGATCCTAGTAATAATAATATTATTTTAAATGGTAATAAAATCATCATTAGTGGTCATAATATGATCGTTGAGAATCATATTTATAATCATTACGATCATATTATGATATTTTCGGAAAGCCAATCTTGTCCAGCTATATTTTTTCTTCATTTATCTAATTTTAAAATTTAATGAATTAATAATGAATGGACGACAATGTAGAATAGAAAACACTGACTGGTTTATTTTTACAAATAATAAACAATAATATAACGATAAATGTCAAATGTATTTTTAGTGTAGTATGGTTCACTTCAACTATAATATATACACTATAAAAATGATGGTGGCGATAAAAATTATCGCTATAAGCTATTTAACCCTAGAAGGATACTGTGAGTAAAATTTACTCACATAAGAAATAGATTTGTTCGTAAATCAGCAGGTTGGCCACACTGAAAGTCAAGCCACTAGCAGTGCTTTGCCCACTTTGTCATTAGTCGGCTGCCGCAAGCATTGAATGGTGTTGTTTGATTTATGGCGCTTGTGGACAATTTAAAAAAAGTTATTGAGTAAAATGTACTTATCGGTACCCTTTACGTACTAAATTGTGTCAGTCAAATTTACTCATCAGTACCCTTTGCGTACTAATTTGGGTGAGTCATATTAACTTCAAAAATATATTTTGTGCTGAATTATGACAATTATGTTATTGTTTTGTATTATGTTACCGTAAAGAAAACTATAGAGCATACAAATGGCAGGTCGCGGGCTATCAGAACAAAATATTTTGAATGCAATACTTGAACTAGAATCTGAGGAAGAAGACAATTTGTAGTTGGAGCTTTCTAACTTTGATGAGGATTCTTGGGACAGTGTTGCAGATCCGGAATATCAACCAGAAACGGAAGAATTAAATGATGTCGAAGAAAATTTGATACACGGAATCATAAATGCAGAAGAAGCTGAAAAGGACGAAAGGGAGGAAACACCTGGAAGCAGCAAACGTAAAAAACAGAAACTTAGTGAGGGGAGAAGAAATGAAAGATCAGCTGCTCAAGAAATTCCTGAAACAGAAGAGGTAATTACAATTATTACACCAAGTACCAACAATCTGATCGGAAAAGATGGACATTTTATTTGGAGTAAGGAACCTGTTGCTGCGCTAGGTCAATAAACTCCCTCAAAAAATATTGTTCACATTCTGCCTGGCCCAACAGCAAATGCAAAAAATTCGTTGTGTCCTGCCAGCTGCTTCAAACTGTTTTTTACCGCAGACATATTGGAAGAGATTTTGGTTTATACAAATAAAGAAATAAACATTCAAAGGGAGAACTATAACGATAAATCTCACGCGGTTTTGTCAAATTTGGAAATGGACGAACTTGAAGCATTTCTTGGTTTGTAAATCTTGTCCGCTGCTCTCGAAGATAATCACTTGGCAACACATATGATGTTTGACACTACCTACTGTGGGGAAAGGTACAAGGCAACCATGCCTGAGAGAAGGTTAAAATTTATCCAAAATTGTCTAAGATTCGATGACAAAGAAACAAGAACTGCTAGAAGAGAAATGACCAAACTAGCTCCAGTTTCTTCTATCTGGGACAAACTTCTAAACAATTGCAGAGTGAACTATAAACCTGGACTTAATTTTATGTTATCTATACACAAGGAGTTAACGGAAGGATTTCAAAGGAAAAGATTAGTAACTAATACAAACATGAGCCTGGCGTTGAAAAAATCCATTCAAAATATTGTAGGCGCAAACCAAGAGGCCCATAGTGCTGGAGAAGACCAAAAGGGGCCAAGAAAGTACTGTAATTTTTGTACTTATACCAAACGTAGATACACCACCACTTATTGCAATTGTGGATTAGCTATTTGCGGTGAACATGCACAAAAAAGTGCCCTGACTGTGCTTGAAAAATAATTTTTATGTATTCAAAATCGTCAAGAATTAATAATAAAGTATTATTTTTGCTTATTTCATATATTTTATTAAAAAAATACACTTATAATTATATGCTGGCTTTCAATATTTTTCATTTAAAACTACTACTTTACAAAATAAATCAGATAATAATGTAAAAAGTCTGAAGTGAGTAAAATTTACTCATCGGTACCTATAACCGCCCGTACCCTTCTAGGGTTAAGGTGAAAGTGAAAATTTCATGATTTCTTTTTATCAATTGCTTTCAGTTTCGTTAAAAATTTAAGTAAATTATGATTGTACAGTAGTCATTTAATGCAGTAGAATTGAAATCGAATCAAATAAAACTTTGGAATACAGTGAAATACGTGCCATAAATTTCAATTTCACGCGGATTTGAATTCACGCAGAGCATTATATATTTTTGGGATTATGATTATGGAAACCATAGTCGTACTATAACATAGTAATCATATTATAATAATAAAATAACCATAATTTTGTCGTAATATGATCCCTACAGTTATATTATGATTCGAAACTATAAAAATATTCCTTTAAATTTAAGAATATTTCTTAATGAAATGTTTTTCCTAAAGAAGAATTCTTTGATTCTATGCAATTTTTTTAAGAAAAATACTTCAACAAATTTTTAAATTCTAAGGACTTTTTTTTATAAAAAAAACATAGACATGGACTTTTTTCTATAGAAAAATTCATTGATTGTTGCATAATTATCATATTTTTTCATAGTCAGAAATTTTGTTACCATAGTATATTTGCAGTCAATCATGTTATAAAATAGAAAGTGAAAATCATGAAATAATAAAATATTTACTATAATAATGATGGTAGCGAACATATTGATGGTTCGACCTATTTATAAACCAATAACTTGATTAAGACAACCTCGGGTATGGTTGTCTTAATCAAGTAATGCAGCAAGCATAATATATTAGCAGTGATCAAATTGCAACCATGTTTTTTCTCTGCGTGAACTCAATAAAATTTTCAATTGTATTTAAAAATATTTTAATTAAAACTCTATTTTAAGTTTTTCTGTGAGGATCAAATATTAACTGCAGTTCCTTTGGAAAAATCATGAAAAAACTTGTAAAAAAAATAAAATCAGTACACTTTTGAAGATTTTTAAATTATGCTGCTAAAACGTGTGTGCAAAATTATTACTTTTCTTTCCTCTATCACAAATCCTAATTTAATGTAAATCTGAGTAGTAGTTTCCTTGTTTATTGAATGCTTTTTAAGATCATTCAACTTGATCACTTATTTACGAACATACTTGATGAAATGACATCAACAAATCTTAATAGAGTCTGGCATATGAAAAAAAAAATACGTATAAAATTATTACAAGTTCATGAACGGCAATAAAATTATCTAAAACATATGACAATAAAAATAGAGTCGCATCAAAAATAAATCCTAGATACTAACATACACTATTAAAGTTTCTACATATGTTACCTAGAAATATTGAAATGTATTCACAGTCGAATTCACTAAAGATACTACATACTACTCGTATAAAGTATGTTTGAATGTTTGCACCATTGGCAACACTACTGCTATATGCCTAATATAGAATATTTATGCCACAAAATTTGCCATGAACATTTTGTGCAATGTGCAACACGGCCAGCAACAACATTAACGCATAGTCGCATTTTTATCTCAGCTAGTGCACGAACAGTTTAGTGCAAAAGAGTGAGCTGTGAATTTCGAGTTTGGGCGAATATTTGTTGAATGCTTCACTTGATTTTGATCTGTTTGATGGCATCAATGTTGTGTGCTGTCAAGTCTTTAGTTTCAGACAACAACAAACATGTGAAACAATTCTTGAGATTGTTGTTCCTTTTACTGTGTCTATAGACTATGGCATCATGTGCAACAACAAACAACAGCAACAACAACACACAAATGCATTGGTGTGGCAACATTTTCCATTTTTTTTCTACTGTTTGTTACTCGACATGTACCCTCGGAGGGTGTAGGCTGGCTTTCGTACAGAAAATACAGAGGAGTAGCAGTATAATGTAAAATATTCAATATATTAAAGTGCTGGAGCATATTATGTGCAGTAATGGGAAACTTAAGGGGCATTGCTCAATTCTAGAATAAAATTCTATTCTATTTTTATTCAAAAAAAATTAGTTCCACACAACACTATGCAACACTATTTTCGAACGTGGATAATTCCTATGCAATATATGAATATTAAAATCCCAAAGGGGTTTTAAATTTTATGGCCAATACTGTAAGAAATATGCCACGAAAACAAGTGTGAAAAAAATTCATCTGAGCTAAATTAAATCTTTGGATAACCATAAATATCATTTTAACACTATTATATCTAACATTTCCATTTTAATTTTTTTTTTTTTTTGCAAGAAATGCAAAATACTTCGTCTTTAGCAACCCCTAATGAAATTTTACAGTAGAACATTTTAAACCTTACAACAATCGTTTAAGAAGACTTTATTGACGCTACTTGAAAAAACAAGACTAAAAGTCAGTATTATCCAAAACACGAACACTTTAACAACCCACGTAAAAATTGAAATATATGTGAACATACATGATCATACAGAGGCTTGTATATGATCATATATGGGCATGCATGGTCATAAGCGTCCATGAATGGCTCAATATATCATATCATAAATGATCATATATCTTTCGATCCGAAATTTGAGGGTATATGGACATATATGTTTACATACGAACATAGATAAATAATATATGAGCATATATATGAACATGTATAACCATATACGGTCATACACCCTCAAAGTTTGGATACGAAGATATATGGTCATAATATGAGACCCTGTATGGTCATACATAAAAATGCGTTGACGTATATGATCATACACAAGCCTATGTATGATCATGAATGTTCATATACGAGGGCAGATCAATAAGTCCGTGACTTTTCGAACTTCCCTCGTAATTATATGAAATGCAACACTGCTCTTATCAAGTACCACCTGTTAATAGACTACTGTCAAATTTTGAGCAAGTTCCATCATTTACTTTTCGTTTAACAGCTGTTTCATAACATACAACCTCGTGGATTTTTTTAAAAATGGAAAAAGTGAATTTCGAGTTCTCATTAAACATTATTTTTTGCGAAAAAAACCGTCAATCAAACCAAGAAAAAGCTTGATAAATACTATGGGGACTCTACACCATCGACTTCAATGGTAAAAAAGTGGTTTACTGACTTTCGTTGTGGCCTTACAAGCACGGAAGATGCCGAACGTTCTGGACGCCCAGTTGAGGTCTCTTCACCCAAAACAATTGAAAAAATTCACGATATGGTGTTGGCCGATGGGAGATTGAATGTGCGATAGATTTTGAAAGACATAGGCATCTCACATGGCTCAGTGGTTTCAATTTTGAACGGTCACTTGGGTATAAGAAAGCTTTCCGCAAGATGGCTGTCGCGTTTGCTCACAATCGACCACCAACGAAATCGTGTGACAGCTTAGTTTCCATAGCAAAAATCCATGAAGTAGACTACGAATTGCCCCCTCATTCGCTGTGTTCTCCGGATTTAGTCGCCAGTGACTATTTCCCATTTCCAAACCTAAAAAAATGGCAGGGTGGATAGAGATTTAGCTCCAACGAGGAAATTATTGATCGAACAAATGACTATTTTATGGACCTCGAAAAATCCTATTTTTCGGAAGGGATACAAAAATTGGAGAAATGTTGGACTAAGTGTATTTGCAAAAAAAAAAAAAAACTGTGTTTCATTCAAAAAGTCACGGACTTATTTACCCACGCTCGTATATTTCGATTTTTAGAATGGAATCGTAAAATTTGACTGTGCCCACACAGCGCCAAACCCTAGTTTTGTGTCATACTGCAATTTTTCCCACATAAAAAATCCTCATATACTGGCAAATTTGCTAAAAATGAATTATATAAAATTTTAGAAAATATATTTCAGATTCTATAAAATTTTCTTTAACATATATAGTAGTCAGTAGAAACATTGTTATAGATTTTAAGAAATGTTTTATAGAAAAAATTACCTCAGATTCCAAAAAAAAAAAAAAAAAAAATGCAGAAAATTATGTCTGATTCAGAAAAATTGACAACAGAAAATTGTCTTAATTCTGAAAAATTCAAGATTCTAATAATGTTTTCTATAGAAAAATTATTTAATTTAAAAATATTTTCTTTGTGGCTATTTATTACAAATATTGAGAAATTTCTTATAGAAATTTATTTCAGATATTCAGATATTTTTGGTAATTTTTAATTTTTGCTAATTTTTTTATAGAAAAATATTGTAAGATTTAAAATTTTGAAAGCAAACATATTTTTTATTCTAAAATCTTTAGCGCCCCGGTTGGCTAGTTGGTAGCGGGCTAGCTTATCAGTGCGGGGGTCGTGGGTTCAATTCCCACCAGAGGCTCTGGCCTGTTTTCGCTACAACGAGCCGAAGGCCTTCGTTGCTAGTGCTCGGTTAGGCTATTAACATATAATTTGTAATTATATGATTAATAAATAAAATAAATAAATAAATAAATAAATAAATAAATAAATAAATAAATAAATAAACAAATATTCTAAAACCAAACAGAACATACAGATTCATTATGGCAACCGAATTTTTTGCCAGCCGAATAGTTTGGTTGGAGCTACAAAAATATTTGTTTGCGGCGACCGAAATTCGGTTATTACAAAAGAATTTCTGTTGAAACCATATTTTTCAATTGAATCAGTAAAACATTTGGTTGCGACAACCGAATAATTTGGTTACTGCAACGAAAGTATTCAGTTGGCAAGAAATTAAATTTAAAGAAATCTCCTGAACAAAAAAATATCACAAAAAAATTTATATAAAAATTATCTAAGATTTTACAAAAATGTTTGGTATAAAATTGATCTCAGATTCTGAGAAATTTTCTTAAAAATAAAAAATCTATAAAGGAATGACCATAAAATGATATGTTTTCTACTAAAAAACTATTTAAGATTTTTCAATTATTAAGATTCTAAAAATATCCCTTTAAAAGATTGTACATAACTGTCTGTAACAAAAATATTGTGATGTGTAAAACTCCATTTGAACGCTGTCAGTTAAAAAACCAGACGACGGCCCAACAGACAAGAAGAGCGAGAAAGGAAAAAAAAACAGCCTGTAAGTCATCTGGTCTAACTATTTTATGAATACCGGTAGTTATAAGTTTCAAAAGGGGCTATTTTTAGCAAATTTGTTGTTGCCATTGTTGTAAATAATGGTGCATTTATGTGCAAACATTCTGCAATTCAATTCTATGTTGCAAGCAACTTGTAAAGACACAATTGTAAATATGTTATAGAGTCAGTTCAGTATAAAATTAAAGTAAGTAGGATAACAAATTTAGTGTAGGGAGAAATAAACATTTATTGCAATTGTTAAGTTGTTTTATATGTAACATACATATATATCCATAAAATATGTACATATATTCATTCTGTGGCACTCATATGTGGCATATATTGAACATAAAACCAACTCGTATTGATTCAACAAGTATTTATTGTTACTAATACTCCTCTTCAATTGATTTACGAGATTTTCATTTCATTTTATATTTATGTGCTCTGGAGTTTTATGTAGGTTTGCCAGCGATTTTAATTCTTAAGAAATATATTTATGTTTTTCATTAGAATCGATCATTCGATTAATTAGTTAAATGGCAAATTTTGCCATGAAAAGGAAAAGTTTATTTTAAAACCAAGAAAAAAATTCTCATTGCTATATCTTGTGTATTAAAGATCAAAAAGATCAATTTATATTGAAGATAATATTTATGTTGGATTAATTTTGTTTGTATTTAAAATTAAAGAGAATCATATTTATCAGCATTTACAATAAATTTTATTGTCAGTTTGTCATTAACAACGATATTAAGTAGTGTCTTTGTTTTTTTGTTTGTTACGATTCATTCAATAGTTCAATGCAATTGATTGAAGGGTCACTCTTTGATGTGATAAAGAAATGATGTGATAATAGTTAATCGATACAGATTATTTTTTAAAAAAAAATAAGCTTATTGTTTAAACAATTCTATCCGTTGTCTAACCATAGCAAGCAATTGTCAAACTGATTTCATTATAAACGGGGAAAAATTATTTTATTTATTTGTAGAAGAAAAAAAAAATGTTTATTTTTGACGCACTGTCTGGTTCTTAATCAGCTTTCGCAGAGACATTTCATTATATTTAAATTTCCAAATTAAAACAGCTTTCACTGTTTTCTTAATAATTTGTATGAAAAAGAATTCCTCTAGAAATTTAATTATTTTATGTAAACATTTTTTTAATAGCAAAATTTTTAAAATCTGTTGTATCAGTTTTTAAAATGTGTGAGTGATTTTTTAACCAATCAAACATGTTGAAGTGGCCGTTTTTCGGCTTTACTGAATGTTATACCCTCCAGAGTATTTTCGTTACAGATAAAATTAAAAAAAAATAAATAAATTGAGAAAATATTGTCGAAATGAACAAATTTTTATGGTGAAAAACGTATGGATATTAAAAAAATTTTTTGTATTAATTTTTTATTAAGATGAAAAAAAAAATTTGGGTGAAAAAAAATTTTGAGGTGGAAAACAATTTTTGAGGTGAAAAAATTTAGGTGAATAATAAATATTTTTCACCTTTAGGCATCAGTGAAAAATACGGCAAAGTGTGTTGTTATTCACCAGACGCTAATATGAAATTATATAAAATACACAAATTGTATGGAAAATTAAGAGGTACACTCAGAATATTATGTAATTTAATGAAACAGTCTGCCGTTCCATTTAACAATAAAAAAACAATTATTTATTTTTCAAAGAAATATATTTTTAAAGTTAGTTATACATTTGTTCGAAATGATTTAATATCATTTACTGATTTTTCCATTTTTTTTTTGTTTAAAATTTAATAAAAATTTACCTACAAACCGAAAATTTTTGGTTTATTTGTGTCCATCTAGTTATTACAAATTAAAATTTTATTTGCTGTATGTTTCACACTAAATGTGTCTATAACCCATACTTACATACATTTTGTTGATAAAAAAAACAAACAAAAATACAAAAACGAAAACAATTTCAAATAAATGAATACATCAGATATTTTCTACGGAATTGGTAGGTAAAATTTTAACATTTATTTTAACTGATTAATCATTTGTTTCTGTCAATTCTTTAAACCACATTTAAAAAATAAATAAAAAAAACATTTGATTTAAATGCAAAGTAAATAGACCGGTTTTTAAATGAAATATCATTCCCAGCAAAACTTTGGTAATGTGTGCGATATTCTCATGCGTTACCTTGTACTGAGAGCGCGTTACCTTTTTCATTATTTGCAAGCATAAAGTAATAAGTTACTCATTATTTATTACGTAATATATGATTTATAAATGTAAAGTAATTATTGAAATATTTTTGAAAATCTATTTTTTGTTACATACATTACTTTCTGTTTTTTTGTAAGCAAAAGGGTAATGTATGTTTGTTTTGGCAACACTAGCGAAAAAACGAAGCGCAACAATTCATTTCAGTTTAAAGCAATCAAATACTATATGCAATCAAATACTAAAGCAATCAAATACTATATGCTTCGACAGCTCAGTGGGTAGAGTTCTTGGCTGGCAACCAGAGTTCCCTGGTTCGATTCCCATCATGACCACATTATTTTTAATTGCAAATAATTTAAATAAAATATTTGTAATAATTTTTTTTAATAAAAATTCCTCTTTTTTAAAAATCTATTTTTAGACACATTACTTTTTCCATTCTCGTTACCATATAAGTAACCCCTTACATTATCACCTCTAAAGGAATGGGTATCGCCTATAAAATTCATCTATATAATTTCCCTGAAGAAGTCACCCAATGTGGTGACGAAATATTGGAAGGAAAGAAATAATAAATAATCATTATTATTATTTTTTATAAAAGGATCTTGAATTCATCAATGAAGTAAGGTGTAAAGTAATCCATCGGCCCCTATGGCTATACATTACTTTACCCATTTTTTTAAATGACATTTTCTGTTATTTTAACTTACAAACTATTTTAAGTCTACCTTAACATATTCATAACTTTTTTATCACTAAACCGATTCTGTTCATTTACAATACCAAACTATTAAGAGGATAACAAAGAATTTGGGTAAAAACGAGCAATCCTGCTTTTGTCTAAGCGCCGTGATCGCTATTTCAACGCGCAGACAGACAGACTTGACTAGACCGGCTTAGAACTACATTACGATCATGAATATAAATATATGATTTGTAGGGTCCTACCCCTATATTTCGGCAAACACTCTCATATAAATATGTGGTGGATAAACAGTAAATTTTCTCTTATTTGATATTCCCCATGACAGGTATTAAAAAATTGTAAGAAAATGTTTAAGCCTAAAAATTTCAGATTAAACTCACCAAAAAAAGTCTGTAATGGCACTGAAAATATTGCTGTTATTACGGGAAATTTTGCTAATTTGAGCCCAGCGGTATTTTTTGCTAAACTTAGCAACACATGTCTGCTGACGTGTCCCACTTTGCAGCGAATTTTGACGAAAGATTTGCATCTTCATGCATACAAAGTTCAATTGATTCAGGAACTGAAGCCAGCTGACCATGGACAGCGAAGGGAGTTCGTTAATTGGGTATTGGAGAGACAACATGAAAATGCTGATTTTGCCGATAAAATCATCTTCAGTGACGAGGCCCATTTTCATCTTGATGGCTTCGTCAATAGGCAGAATTGTCGCATTTGGGGTGAGGAAAATCCTCGAGTGATTCACGAGAAGCAAATGCATCCTCAACGTGTCACTGTGTGGTGTGGTTTTTGGGCTGGAGGAATCATTGGACCTTTTTTTATGAAAATGAGGCAGGTCAAGCTCAAACAGTCAATGGTGTTCGGTATCGTGAAATGATAACCAGTTTTTTCTTGCCTAGAATTGAAGAAATGAATGTGGAGGGCATGTGGTTCCAACAAGACGGCGCCACATGTCATACAGCCAGAGAAACAATTCAATTGCTGCATCAGTCATTTCCCGGTCGTGTTATTTCGCGTTTTGGAGATCAGAATTGGCCGCCTAGATCGTGCGATTTAACACCATTAGATTTTTTTCTTTGGGGTTTTTTGAAGTCGATGGTTTACGCGAATAAGCCGACGACGACTCAAGCCTTAAAAGAGGAAATTGGACGCTGCATTAATGAAATACCGCAGCATTCATGCAAAACGGTCATTGAAACTTTCATTAAAAGATCGCGTGCATGCCAGCAAAGCCGCGGCGGCCATCTGCACGATATATTGTTCCATACATAACCTCATTCTGTCTACTTTACGATATAATAAAGTATCACGATTTTTTTTTAAATATCTGTGTTTTATTTAAAATTTAATAATTGCGTTCTTCTTGGGACACCCTTTACAAAGAAATTTGTAAAAAAAATTAGCTACCGCTACTAAATTTTAGTAAACTTTTTGTAAAGTGGAATTTAAAATCTGTTTGCCAAAATCAGCAAAATAAAATTACTAATTACTAATAATAGTACAAAATTTTTTTTTATCGAGCGTCAAAATTTTTTTATTTCATTTATTTTTTTCAAAAAATATTTTAGACAAAATTAAAAAAAATCAAAGGCTTAAAAATTAAAAAAAAAGAATTTATCATTTTGTTATTTCTTTTTGAAAAATATTTTAGTCAATCTGTTTATTTTTAAGGTCAAATTTTAATTATACCCTTCACCACAGGTGGAAGGGTATATATAAGTTTGTCATTCCCTTTGTAATTTCTACAATATTGATCTTAGACCCTATAAAGTATATATATTCTGGGTCCTTATGAAGAGCGAAGTTGATTTAACGATGTCCGTCTGTCCGTCTGTGTGTTGAAATGGGTTTTCCGAAGACCACAGACATGATGAGGACTTGAATGTTATATATTTCTGTTAAATGTGATCCATTTCTGCTTGCTATTAAAAATCAGCCAGATCGGTTGATAAATGGCTGAGATATTAGCAAAAAACCAGGACTACCTCTAATTTTTCCCGTAAAATTCCTTTGTTTTATATGTATGTTGAATATAACGCATTACAAACACATCAATTTCTTTTCTTTCACCTCTTCACCTTTTATACACACAACAAACACATACAAAGATTTCTCATTTAAATAAAAACCAAACAAATCCCTATTGATCGAAAACTGTTCATTTACCTCTATAAACTATGATTCAATATAGACTTAATAGCCGAGTCGTCTAAACGCTATGTCATAAATGCTTTTTTTCTCTAATAACGCGAGTTCGAATCTTGCTCAAGACACAATTCAACTTTTTTTTGTATATTTTTTTTTTATTTTCTTAAGACTTTTTTTATTTTTTTGTTTTTTTTTAACATTAAATAATTAATTTAAATAAAATTTTATATTAATAATTAAATAATCCATAAAAAGGCTAAAAACATCAAAGTTTGTATAAAAACCCTCTGATATAAACAAAATACAAACGGTTTTATTTCTATTTTTTGCTCCGATTTAAAAGAATTTATAAACAGATTTTTAAACCATTTTCTCATGTATTAAGAAAATTTCATACATAATTTCCCTTTGAGTGCAACTATTTTAGGTCATAACTTATAATAATTTATAAAAAAAAAATTATAAACTATTTTCCTTCAAATTTTTAAAATTAAAAATATTTTGTAATAAAAAAGCGAAATAAAATCCCAAATACAAGATTGCCAGCTAAATCAAACTTTTTTGTAGAAATAAAGCACATACAGTTCTAGTGATTTCTTTTAACGATTTGTAAAAAAAAATTTTTTGGTCGAAAAAAGCTTTTTTTAGAACTAAAAAATATCCAAAGATCGAAAATCTTTAGTAGAACATATTTGCTGAAAGTAGTTATGACCAAAACCTAAAAAAATACCTGTTTTCGGGAACCATAAATCTTTCAGAGTTCAAGTTTTATCACTAAACTAAATGGTAAATTTCCACTTAAAGATGTCCGTATATAAATCTGTCCATTCCACATATGTCCATATATAAACTTCACTATTTTCCCAACCATGGTGAAGGGTATATAAGATTCGGCATAGCCGAATTTAGCCGCTCTTACTTGTTGTTTTTAGGTCTTAGTTTTAGAACCGAAAAAACTTTTTAGTGCTATTTTAAGTGGATGTCCTATTTTTAGACATGAGTCGGTATATTCACTTCCGATCCGTTTTTTTAATCTATGTAACAATTTAAGGTAATTTAAGTGTTTGTAGGTGTAAGTTTTAATTAGACATAACATTTCCTTCAATATCCATTTTTTTTTTAAATTATTAAATTTTTTTGATAATTTTAGTAAATCGGTTTTCAAAAATTTGTAAAATGATTTCTGAAATTACCAACAAAAATTTTTAAATATTCTGTAAAAATTCTGTAATTTGTAAAATATAAATAGCAAACATATTTGCTAAATAATAACTTTTTTACTAAAAATCAGTATAGAAATAGTAAAGTGCGATTGAACAGTTTACAAATTTTTATACAAACTCTTTTTTCTGAGTGTAGGCCTAGTAGGTTTAGTGATATGGAAAAATTACACAAACGCAAAGTTACAAATTGTAACTTAGATCGCCAGGTCTGTTATTGATACCACAGTAAACGAAATTATAAAAACTTATTTGGATTGTAAACAAGTTAAAAAGTTTAAGTCCACCATACTGACTGTATGGTAAACTACACCACAGTATGATTTGGCTCATATTACAGGAAGCGGATTAATTTTCAGGAAAAATTATACCCTATACCACTTAACACTGTGGGGTATAATTATGTAAAAAAACACGTTTAGAAAGTTTAAACTCCTATTACTCTAACATAGAAACTTATCGGTGTTCCGAATTATGTTTATTAGGTCAGATATTCTAGTTTCCGCATTGATACGTCACGTAATTATCGGTGGAAAAGTTTCTAAGATAAATTCAAAATGGAGGTTGTGAATTTTTGGGGTTTTTTAATTTTTTCTTTGTGGGTGGGTATGAATATTCATACCCAAAACTTTTCGTTTCTACCAAACTAGAAAAGCTTTAGAACTGGTACTGGGATAGTGATACCATCTATTTTGACTCCCGGGAATCAGTTCATAAACCTATTCCATGGAACTGGTGGTAAAAGAACCTGTTCTAGAATAGATTCAAAGGCAACCTGTTCTAAAAAAGCTTAATACATTTAAGCTGCGGTAGGACCTTTATGTGGCTACTGGGACCATATTTGGACCGTTTTGATCGATTTTCTATGCAATTTATTCCCTGGGAAATACACGTGAATCTATGCCCATTACATTTGGTAGTTACTCAATATACCTTGTTTCAAGGAGTGGTGCTGGGTATAAAAATGTTGCCCCTATTAAAACTTTTTATAAAATGGAATAACCACGAAAAAAGAAATAACTCCCAAAAAGAAATGAAACTGAAATAATCTCAAAACAATTTTGATTTTATCCTAATGAAATAATCTCAAATTTAAAGATTAAATAAACTCCCAAAAAATTAAATAACCGTCATTTTTTTAACCCTCCGATGAGTGAGAAGGTCCCTAGGGACCTTTTTGCCTTTTCAAACTGAAATTACTCCTACTTCGGCCACTACAACCCCCCCCCCCAAAGTATTCCAATAGAATTTTGTTGCGCATCTTTTGGAAAAAAATCAAGCCGATCGGATCATTACTTTAGGAGTTATTGAGGTTTTAGTGAGAATAGTACGCGGACGTGTGAATAGGTCCGTATGGACCTTGTACTGAATTTCACTAATAAATGCATGTTTTTGGGCATCATTATAACTTTTTTATTGTTTCAACACATAATTTACTTGTTCTGAACACAAAGACCTAAACTCAAAGACATTAGGGATGATGATAAAAACGAAAAATTCTAAGAAAAATTCGAAGACATGAACTTTATTGCTTTCAAGGAAAGGCACAATATTCTGATTTTATACTACAGGCGGCCGCACCCGCTTCACGCAATATATTCCGTCAAAACCAGCTAAGTATGGTTTGAAAGTATGGTGGTTATGCGACTCACAGAGTTATTATGATATATTCTGGAAAACTGCCAAACCAACAACGGGAGATAAACCAAGGGCAGAACGTAGTGCTGGATCTTGTGGAAAAATATTTAGATGCTGGCCGTACTATATACGCGGATAATTTCTTTACCACTCTTGACTTGGCGCGTATTTTGATGAGGAGGAAGACCGCATATGTTGGTACAGTGCGCTACAACAAAACATTCATTCCACAGGAGTTCAAGAAGAACCCGAAGCGCACCATCAATTGTACATTATTTGGGTTCAACGAAGGGGATATAGCGTTATGCTCATACGTGCTGAAAAAAAATAAAGTGGTGAACGTCCTCTCCACAATGCACTACACCTGCCGCGTTGACGAGCAAACCGAGAAGCGGAAGCCCTATGCCATATTAGATTACAACGCCAACAAATGCGGCGTTGATACCATGGATCAAATGCTAGACACTTACAGCTGCAAAAGAGCAACACAACGATGGCCGTTGGCCATGTTTTATAATATGCTGGACGTCGCTGCATTGGCTGCTTTTACGATTTACAACGAAGTACACGCTCAACAACAATAATTTTTAAACTTTTTTATAATAGTCTTAAGAAAATTCAAGCAAAAAAAAAAAAAAAAAATTAAAAAAATTTAAAAAATTATTTTTGTATGTAGAATTAAAGATTAAACAATAAAAACAAAAAAAAATCAAAAAAAAATTGTTTATATGAAAAAAACATGATTTATAAAAAAGGTCCGTAGGGACCTTTTCACACGGCCGTAAAGTTCAGAACTGTCACTCATCGGAGGGTTAATGTCATTTTAATTTTTCCCTTTGGTTTTCAATACTTTGGGGGTTATTTCGTAGCTCCGCAACACCAATTCCACGATGTGTTTATTTTTATGTTCTGCGTTATTCGTTTTGCGTTATTTCGTTTTGCCCCTTTTTGACCAACTTTAAGGATTCTACGGGGTAAAGGGAGCCAGCCCCAAACCTACTCCATAAACCGCCTATTAGCATATTAACTTTATTCCATAGCTTCATCGTAAATTCATATAAATCTAGTACGAAATTTTAAGCTAGATAGAGCAAATTTTGTTGAAAGTTTATGTTCCTAAATATAATAAAGATTTGCTTTAAATGGACGGACGGCTTCCTGGCAAGTACTACTTACTTACTACTATTTAAAAATTGTATGGTCCAACTACTTATTTACTAACTTAATGGCTGTGAGTACCATTAGAAAAATTAAAATATTTTTTGTAAAAATTTCTTATACTTTCATGTTTTTTCTTTTATTGTTCATATTTACTTAATAAATGTTTACATTAAACAGCTGCTAACATAGACTTTTGTAAATACAGCATAAAAACTCGTCTACCCATCGAAATACATACATTTGTCTGTTTGTCTTAAAGGAATGTAACACTTTTACAAATAAATAGTTACTAAAAGTATAAATATTAAATTTTACAATATAAAAAATATGTATGCATGTACCAGCATGCAAACATATTTCAGGCGCGGACTCATTTTGAATGTTTTTAAGGGACAAGTGATTCGTTTTTATATGGATCCCTCTGTTTCTGTAAATTTTTTCATTCGGAAAAATCTTAAATTCTAGGAAAAAAGTCTCAGTTAAACTGTCCGATTACGATGAAATTAAGATATTTTTTTAGAATATATCCCTTTCTAGTGGTGCTAGAGCTGACAAATAAAATTGTTTTATATTTTGTTAATTAATAATAGAAATACTTTTTAAAACTCAATACCCTTAGCTCAGAATGGTTAGTGTTTCCAAAAGAACGTTGATATCCTAAATCCATACTCTGAACTCAGAAATAAGTTTTTGATAAAACTTTTCTCAAAAATGCAGAAAATACTTTTTTCGCTATATCATCGTTTTACAAGGGAATCCCCCAATAAAGTTCTAATATGTAATAGAGAATTAAAATCCATGGTTAACCTGATATTTCTTAGTCATCTCCAATGTTAAGCGGTTATAAAGGGAATGATAAAAAGTCCACATTTTGGTTCCTTTTTATTTGGCAGCATTTCGAAAATTTTAAAAAATAAAAAAAAAAAATCGCCTTTTAATTAATGTACTCGTCAAAAGAGTACAATATTTCTAAGTTGTTCAAAAAGTACCAATTCCGGAAATACACAAATATTGAAAAATGAAAAAAAAACAAGTTAAAATAATTGAAAGAATAAAAAATAAAAAATTTTGGGCATCTTTTTTCCACCCTCATCAGCGGAGTTATTAAAGGGTGATTCAAGTAGAGATACTTTTTTCAATAGCTATTTTTGACAGATCACGTGTGATTCGTGTCATGCTGTCATGTTATTTTTGTTTGGTATTAATTGGCATTTCATAATGGAAAGACTTACGCCTAAACAACGTTTACAAATCGTTCAATTTTATTACAAAAATTCACGTTCTGTGAGGAATGTGTTTCGTGCACTTCGCTCATCTTATGGTCTACATAATCGGCCTACTGAGCGTACTATTCGCAACACCATCACCCATTTTGAGACCCAGCATTCATTATTGGATAATATTCGACCTAATGGACCACGTCCAGCACGCTGTGAAGAAAATAAAGCGGCCGTAGCTGAGAGTGTACACGAAGACCGTGGAGAGTCGATTCGGCGCCGTTCGCAGCAACTCCGACTGACGTATAAAACGACTTGGCGCATTTTACGTCGAGTTCTTAAATTGACAGCGTACAAAATACAGCTTGTGCAAAAACTGAAGCCGACCTTCCCAAGCGACAGCGCTTCGCTCTATGGGCTCTTGAAAAGTTCAAAGAAGATCCGACGTTTTCGAGGCTAATTTTGTTCAGAGATGAGGCCTATTTCTGGCTCAATGGGTATGTAAACAAACAAAATTGCCGCATTTGGGACGAAGAGCAACCTGAAGAGAGTCAAAAACTGCCACTTCATCCAGAAAAAACAACGGTTTGGTGTGGTTTGTGGGCCGGTGGAATCATCGGTCAATATTTCTTTAAAAATGATGCCGGTGCGAACGTAACCGTCAATGGCGACCGTTATCGTGCCATGATAACCGACTATTTGATGGCTGAAATTGAAGCTCGTGATCTCGGCGACATTTGGTTTCAACAACACGGCGCCACTTCCCACACATCGCATCAATCAATGGATTTATTTAGAGAACACTTCGGTGAGCACATAATTTCACGTTTTGGGTCGGTCGATTGGCCACCAAGATCGTGTAATATCACACCGTTAGACTTTTTCCTGTGGGGATATGTAAAGTCTAAAGTTTATGCGGACAAACCCGCTTCGATTTAGGCCTTGGAGGAAAGCATCACGCGTGTCGTTTGCCAGTTACCAGTCGAAATGCTCGAACAAGTCATCAAAAATTGGACTCAACGGATGGACCATCTGCGACGTAGCAACGGCCAACATTTGATAGACATAATCTTCAAAAAATAAATGCCAAAGAATGTTCTTTCAAATGATAATAAACATTCCCCATTCAATTTGAATTTTCTGTGGTTTTTTCTTTAAAAAAGGTAGGGAACCTCGAAATGGATCACGCTTGATATAAAACAAACTGTGAACCTTAGATTTTTTTGAAAATAATCCAGTCACTTCAAATTATTTATAGCTTAAATTTTGGCCACTGACCCCAGTAGTTAGTAAGTTCACGGCACACAGTGCTTTGTTCCATAGACAAAAATCAAAAATAAAATGTTGGTCCTGAATATTGATAAATAATATATTTTTGGAAAGATTATAAGGCAACCTTATATGAAAAAAAATTTTTTTGGTTTGACTCTTTTTGGCGCCATGAGAGGGCGCTAAACTGTGACAATTTTAAGCAATAATGGTATAACCAAAATATGGCTTTTAGTTGTTTCACGAAAAAAAATATATAAAATTAATTTTTTAAAAAATTAATTTAAAGTTTGGTTTTTATTTTGTCTTAATATATTTGTAATCGACTAAAAATATGCTGTACAGTATAAATTTTTAGAACAATTATTTTTTATGGATCTGAAAATTACTTTTTTTTTGTGTTAAAATATCGAAATTTATAAAACTTTAATGGAGTAAAAAAAAAAAATAAGAAATAAGCGGTATTTTTTTGACGCTTTTCAAAGTTAATACTATTATCTCAAAGATTATAAGAATGATAGAACCACGTTCTTGCCACAAATGACAAAAAAAATGTTTTTTAATATGTTCATTTTCTTAATTAATACTAAAATTTTAAAGTGGCAAAATTTGATATGACGAAAAAATAATAAATATTTATGGATGAAAAATATATTTTTAGAAAGATTATAAAGTAGCTTAAAATCGTGTAAGAAAATATTTTGGTTTTACTTTTTTTTGGAGCCACTAGAGGGCGCAAAACTAAAACACAAAAAAAGTTTAAGATGTTTCACAAAAAAAAAAATTAAAAATTAAGTTTTCAACAAATGCCAAAGTTTTTTTTTTGCAATATTAAATTGTTCTAGTATTTGTAATAAACTAAAAATAAAAATTTGATTGTAAATTTTAACAAAATTTTTTTAAATATTTTTTTTTTGTCTCCTTAATTTATACATTTTGTTTTGTTGAAAACCCAAAATTTACAAAACTGATGAAGTAAAAAAAAATACGAAAGAAAGAATATTTTTTTATTGACGTTTTTCAAAGTAAATACTATTATCTCAAAGATAAGAAAAAAAACTGTGCCACAAATTATAAAAAATCATGTTTTTAAAAATGATTTTTTCATTAATTTGATGCAATTATGTAGTGTTAAAAATTAAATTGATGTCAAATAAAATAAAGTTCCCCGATAATAACATATATTTATAAAAAAAACATATTTTTCGAAATATTATAAAGCGTTGTGTGAAAAAATTAGATTTGACTCTTATTTGCACCACTAGAGGGCGCTAAATACGAGGAATTTTAAGGAAAACTTATTAACACGAAATCGGGTTAAATTAGAAATATCACGAATAGTGTAATAAAGCGTATTCGTCACGAATAGTGTATTCAAATACCGAACATTAGGTATTCGGTACAAACATTAGGTATTCGGTACAAACCGAATATCGAATATTCGTTCGAATAAAAAAAGAACCAAATTCCGAATAAAAAGTGCATATTCATAACTTTTATATTAAAAAGATTACCCTTAGGCGACAAATAAACGTTTTGCAACTATAAAACTTCATTTTTGCTTATAGAGAACCCTTTTTTAATAGTCAATTATAATCTTAAACAAATTTTATAAAAACAATTTTTAAATTTTGGACTTGTTTCGACTTCTTTTAAATAAAAATCATTGATTTTAACACATTTTTATAAAATTAATAATTCGTCGAAATAGTGGCAATATTCGGTAATTGGATGAATAGTAGCAATATTCGGTGAGTTGCCAAAACATACCGAATACCGAATAGGAACCGAATTTTCGTGAAATCTCTATTTGTAGGGCACTTCGAGCTGCCAAAAAAAATAATATTTTAAAATTAAAAATGGCGGATACAATATAGAGGAAAAAAAATTAAATTTTGGGCCGATAAGACTGAAATTTTGTGTCAGTGTTGTTTTAGGGTCAATGATTCTAATTTTGTAAATAAAATTTTGAAAAATTAAAAATGAGTCACAAAATTAAGCCTCCCACGTTATTCAAAACAGTTTCACACGACTGACTGGCTTTTAATGATGTCAAAATTGTCTGATGGCACCCAAAAACGCATTTTCAGGTTCGATGGTTTTAAAAGGCTTAATAAAAATTGCAAAATTCAAAATGGCTGATCCAATATAACGACAACAACTTTTAATTGCAGACCAATCTAAATCAAACTTTGCATATATGCATTTTATAAATTTATAAAATTCAAAATGGCGGAAAAATAAAGTAATAAAAGTGGCTATGAAATGGTTTTACATTAACTGTAATTGAGTAGAACTGCTTCGAGTTGTACCTAAAGGACTTTTCAGTGTCGCTCATTTTAAAAATTAATTTACAACTTTTCAAAATGGCAGATCCAACATGGCGAAAAATATTTTTAGTCTTATCAAGTTGAAATTTTGTATTGAGGGTATTTGAAGATCTATTAATCTGAATTTCTATTGGAACTAGAAAATTTAAAATGGCAGATAAAAAAGTTGCTAAAAATCTACTCGGTAGTTTTGACAAGCTTTGCAAAAAAAAGGTTTTACTCTCAATATAATCTAAAGAACTGGTAAATCAAAAATGGCGTCGAGGAATTTTAAGCATCGTTATTATGTAATAGTTCTTATACAAGATTATAGTCAAATTGGACAAAACTTTGATTTTTGCCATAAAACCAATATCAATATTTCAAATAGCTTTGGTTGCGCCAAATATGAAAAAGTCCAAGAAAAATAGGTTTCTTATCTATCGAATTTAATTTCCATTATTTTTTATTTTTTAGTAGAGAATATAAATATCCTCCTAACTTTCGTTTCCGCACCTGAAACACATGAAATACATTAGTACCCTGGAACTTCTGAAGGTTTCACTGGCAAAATAAAAAGTGCATGGACGGCTTTATTGAGAAAAAAAAATAACAAAGTTTTTAGCCTTTTACTTTTAGGTAGATACTAGTTTTTTTTTCTTCATTTTTTGCAATTTGTATAAACAGTATTGTTAAGCAAATGTTTAACAATAATGTACAACAAAAAAAAAAAAAAAGTTGTAGACACAAATGTGACTCGTTATTTAAGGCATAAATTAGCACATTTCTAGTAAATTTTAATAAAAGGTAGTAGAATGACAAGAATCTTGTAAATATATTAAGGTTTAAAGGGAAGTTTAACAAACTTAAAATATAAGCATTCAAGGAATCTACACGCAGAGAAAAAATATGTTTGCAACATTATCACTGCTACTATATTATGCTTGCTGCATTCGGGTATGGTTTTCACAATCAAGTTATTTGTTTATAAATAGGTTCAAACTATCAAGCTGGTGGTTACCATCATTATGATTGTTAATATTTAATTATTTCATAATTGCAACTTTCTATTTTATAACATGATTGCCTGTAACCATACTGTGGTGACAAAAATTCTGACATTGAAAAAAATATGATAATTATGGAACTATAAAATGTTGACAATAATCATTGAATAATTATAAATCAAATTAAACATGACTTTGACATTAACAGTCTGTCTTGTTTTCATAAAAAAAAACTGTATGACTTCAGTTACCCATGTAACAATGATAATACATGATCATTTTTTCCTGGGGATTATATAACATTATAATTTACACTAGTAAATTCATTGTCAAATATATTCTATATTTTAAGCTTTTAATAGTGAAGTTTATATTTTATAGTTGATCTTTTTAATACTTATATAGGGTCCGCCAAATAACTTTTTTTTTTTTTTTTTGAAAATGCTATAAAAAAAACTACTGAATATTTTCTCAAATTTCTTTTTTTATTTGAAAGTACAATCCTTCCGGATAATAATGGAAAATAATTTCATTCAAATGGCTGCCTCGGCTGGAAATGCAGTAGCCTACACGATCGGTCCAATTTTTAAGCACATTATAGATTGTGTGCAGCTGTATTTCACCAATGGCTTCACGAATATTGTCCTTTAAAGCGTCAATTGTCTCTGGCTTGTCGGCGTAACACTTATCTTTGACGGCACCCCACAAATAATAGTCCAACGGTGTCAAATCGCCGCTCCGAAGTGGCCAAACGACATCAGCTCTGCGGCTGATAATGCGATCTTCAAAAACAGGGCGCAAAACATCGAGTGTAGCTTCGGCTGTGTGGCACGTAGCGCCGTCCTGTTGAAACCAAATGTTGCCAATATCCTCCTCTTCAATTTTTGTGAACAAAAATTCGTTCAACATGGCCCGATAACGATCGCCATTGACTGTAACGGCCACTCCTTGCTCATTTTCGAAGAAAAATGGCCCAATTATGCCTCTGGACCAAAATCCGCACCAAACAGTGACTCGTTTTGGGTGCATCGGCTTTTCAATGTATGCGTGCGGGTTTTCTGTGCCCCAAATGCGACAATTTTGCTTGTTTACATACCCGCCAAGATCAAAATGAGCTTCATCTGAAAAGATGACATTGATGCGACATTACCATGATTTTCAAAGCAATGTCGCAATATTTCCCAGCGTTGTTCAAGCATATACACAACCATATTCGTTCAGCGGAAGGATAAATCTAATTATCTGTCAAATCAGACATGAGCTAAGTATTACCATTCACGAAATAAGCACTAGTTGATAAAAAAAAACGTTAGATGGCGGACCCTATATATATATATGAAAATGTATTTTTAGTCTGTTTCGAGATCATAGAAAATATAAACTTCACTATTAAAATATAACTTGGCAGGGTTAAAAAAGAATTGTTTAAGCATATGTGACCTTCTCCGAGAAAAGGGACCTAGTGTGTGAAAATTAAGTTTTGAGAAAAACGCATTTAAAGTTCCATAACGCATTATCACTGTGAACACACCTTCAGTTGGGAGATGCGATTTGGTATGGTTAGTTATGATTGGGTGCCGACTTTGGTGACGTATTTTTTTGTTCGCTTTTAGTGTGACAATACTTTTGCTATTGTTGCTGCTATGTTCGTTCTCAGCTATCTGTTCGCTCTCAGCAAAGGCTTGATGTGCGTATACTAATACGAAGAACATTGTAAAATTAACTATAAGAAAGAAAAAGAATAAAGTGACGCTTCAGTCTTGTGCCAACTGTATAACGTAGCTCCTAAGCCGAGTGAACCCAAAGCGAAAAATAAATTTAAGCCTGCCAGCAAGAAAAAAAAATCGAAGCACCGGATCACGAGAAAAAGAAAGCTGAAGTCAAAGCGCCGAAAAAAGAAAAAAACTGAAATTGACAAACGGAAGAAAATCAAAGTACCAGATCACGAAACACCGAAAAAAAGTCCAAACTCCAAAAAAATTCGAAGACTGACGAAAAAAAAATAATTTAAAACCAAAAAATCAAAAAAAGTAAAATTTTAATGTTTTTCTCATTTTTATCGATTTTTCCAAGTTCGTTCTGTACGTTTTTATGGGGTAAATAAATTTTTATCAGAAATCTAACTCATTTCATCTTATTCCACACCCTTTTAGGTACCAGGATTCACTCTTAAGTCCAAACCCGTTTTTTGACACACTAGGTCCCTTTTCTCGAAGAAGGTCGGTCACATGTGTAAAAAAAAACAATTTTAAAAACACATGTCTTTTATATTAGCTAATAGCTAATTTGGACAACGATAAATTATAGGAAAATGTAAATAACACAAAAATAGTAAGTAAATTTCATCTATACTCAACAATAAAAATCAACTGTATATTAGCGTAAATAGTTTTTTCCGCTGATTTGTGGATTAAATAGAGATATTTATAATTGGCAATTGGGCACGAAGAATGTTGATGAAGGTCGTAGCGGACCAGAAAATGCATTCCATTCAGCTTGTGTCTAATAACTTTTTTTGTGTATTCTCCATAAGAAAAATTTTTCATTAAAGAAAAAAAAAATTCTATGATCTTGAACCAGACTAAAAATATATTTTCATAAAAAAATTTTTTATAAGAAAAGTATGTAGAACCCAAGACTTGTTTTGTACGAAAAGGTTTCTCATACAAAATACTGGATTTGTAGAAAATTTTCTTATAGCAACATTTTTAGATTTTATTGACTTTTCCTTAAAGTAAAGATCACAGGTGCCTAGATAAAAATTCATGTATTGAAAACCAAAACTTAGATTCTATGGCCTTGCTTGAAAAAATACTTACATTCTAAGGACTTTGTCTAAAAAAAAACATTCAGAGACTCAAAGGACTATCTATAAAAAAAATCTTAAAAATGTCCTTGGAATCTAAGTAATTTTCTTTTTGAAAAAGTTCAAAGAAAAAAAAATGTCCTTTGAATTTAAACATTTTTTGGAGTATTTTTCTTTAGAAAGTCCATAGAATCAAAAAAGTTTTATTGAAAAGTCCTTAATATCAAATTTTTTCTATAGGAAAAACATTTCTTAAAAATATCTTATTAAATTTAAAAGACTTTAGTTTCGAATCATAATATAATTGTAGGGACAATATTATGGTAAAATTATGGTAATTTTTTTGATCATAATATGATAACTATATTATACTACGTTTATTGTTGGCACAATCGTAATGCCAAAAATATATGATGCTCTTCGAATATGGTTGCCCCAACCATGTTTTTTAGCGTTACCGTCCCCTCCAATCTCCTCTTTAGACGTAACTGCACTTTAAGTGGGTCTAATGGTGTTTTATTAATATGCGTGAATTTTTCGTCCTCCAGAAGTAAGAATTTGGTTATTGACGTAACCGCTAAGAAAAAATTATGCTATTTCGCTCATGATCAATTTTAATGGAAAATCATTCATTTTGTCGTTGAATTCCAAAATCTTACAGCTGAATTCTAAACAACTATTGGACCACCTGAATTTTGTTTGGGAATATTTTCAAATTAAATGTCGCAAAATGTACAATTGTTGAGCACATTATCACGCACTATTTCGATGTTTTCAGCCGAATGGCCGGTTTGGAGCCTTCCGGGGCTTCGGCTGTCACGCCGCTCGATTAGGATATTTTTGCACAAACATTTTTACAGTTTTCGCGCATTCTTGGGAAGTATAGCAATTCATTGTTATTCACTATTAATTTCGAACGTGTCTACTTCACGAATATCAAAACAAAATTGACATACAAAGTTATCTATAAGTATGGCACCACTTTCAAAAAGGGTGATACTTATTGCCCCACCTTGCAGTTTAAGTAGATTTTGAGTATAATGTAAACGCACCCGTGGTACAACTTCTGAATGTCCCGTTAATATTTAGCCAAAAGTTAATTTCAAATTTAATATTAAAAACATTAAAGAATTGTGAATTAATCCATTAACGCCCACTGTCCCATATAAGGACACATCGATTTTTTCGATTTTCTCTGGCATTATCAGGCGTATAATTTACAGGTTGGTTGAAAAGTTCCTGCGCTCGAAATGAAAGAATACTGTTTTTGTTACGAAATATATTTTTTTATTCAATATAATCTTCTAGAAGCTCAATACACTTGTTCCAATGATCTTCCAATAATTTTATCCCATCCTTATAATGGTTTTCCGGAAGATCTGCAAAATAACCGTCTACGGCTACGAAAAATGCTTTCCACGAAGGAATTGTTTGAGATATCTGAAGAGATAATAGTCACTGGGAACCAAATCTGGTGAATACGGTGGATGTTCAAGCAATTCGTACTCTAATTCTTTGAATTTAGCCATCGTCAAAACACTTTTGTCAGCAGGTGCATTATCTTGATGAAAAATGATTTTTTTCTTCTTTAAACCAGGTCTTTTCTCACGAATTTTTTCATTCAGCTGATCCAAAAGGCTGCAATAATATTGAGAGTTGATTGTTTTACCTTTCTGAAGATAATCAATCAACAAAATTCCTTTTTCATCCCAAAAAACTGATGCCATAACCTTCTTTGTTGATCGTTGTGAATTCACCTGCTTTGGAGCTGAACAACCAGCTTCAGTCCACTGTAAACGTTCTTGTTTCAATTTAGGATCATGGTGGTAGATCCAAGTCTCATCCATGGTTATAAAACGACGCAAGAAGTCGGTTTTATTCGGCTTAAAACGCTCCAAATTACGCTGAGAAATTTGTTTTCGATCCAGTTTTTGTTGAATTGTTAATGTGTGCGGCACTAACTTTCCAAACAGTTTTTTCAAACGTAATTCTTCATGTAAAATATGGAGTACTCGTTCGTCTGAGATGCCTATGGCATTAGCAATTTCACGCTTAGTCAAACTTGGATCTTCACTAACCATATTATGTACCTGCTCAATGATTTCTGCTGTGGTTGCAGTTTTTGGTCGTCCTTCGCGTGGATCCTCTTTAAGGCTGGTACGACCACGTTTAAATTCACCAGCCCTAAATTCAACGGTGCGTTTGTGAGGACTCCTTATACTCTTCTAACAATTGTTCATAAATTTCCTTTGCTTTTAAGTCCTTCAAAACAAAGAATCTAATGACTGCACGATATTCAATTTTTTCCATATTAAAAAAAATCAATGACACGTCAACTTCAAATGGCTTGTAAACAAAGAAATAATTGACAGAATGACTTGCAACTTTGCATTTGTTCTCAGGACAGTTATACCAACTTGAGAAAAAAAAAGTTAGCAGTGCCATCTCTTGGTGAGCGCAGGAACTTTTCAACCAACCTGTAAGTATAATAATTTTTTGAAACTTAAACTAAATTTTCTCTCCGATCGCTAGCATTTTGACGTTAAAGAGTTACGGTCCTACAGCCGGCCGAAAGTCGTCTTGTGTGCTAATGGTACATTGTGAAAATTAGCTAACTGATTTGACAGTTCTCATGCAACATATTTGTTGTTTGACGCAAAGGTTTATTTTTAGTTATTGCATACAAAACAAGCAGGTAGATCAATTTCGATAATGGTTATCTCAGATATGATAGGATATATCGAGAAATGGGTTTCGGAATTACATAGAAGATATTTTATTTATATAAAATCTGTTCCTAACTCAATCTCTTCAAAAATGGTCAGTGACATATATTAATTCTTCCAAAAAGGTGTTTTCTTGTATTTTCCAAAATATATTTAATTAAAAGTTCAGTTCATTGCACCCATTTATCCCCCCCCCCCCCCCCCCCCCCCCTCAATTACTTCTTTCGGTCAGCAAAAACATAATTCAGGATAAGGTATTTTATGTGATTCATTTAGTTTGTATCACAAGTATTTATTACTTTTTATATATTTGACCAACTTTTCTTAAAACACATTTAATTTTGATAATTTTTTTTTTAGTCTAACAAACTATAATAAACTTGGATTAACTATAAATTCCAGCTTTACTAACAGTTCAACTGCAATGTAATACACACACAAATTTGTTTGTGCAACAAACTAAAGTATTACAGTAGCACAAACAAGGCAAATTTTGAACTTTTAACAATTGTCAGCATTTGACAGTTAATGACAATTGTTGGTTTTGTTAATTTTTTGAGAGCACTTAAAAATTACAATACAACATCGAATTGCAATTATAAAACAAACTACACAATATTTAAATTTTCAATTCATTCTCGATATGTAAATTGAAATTGAATTGAATTTTTTTTTAGTTTAATTAAAATAATTTTATTGAACAATTAAAGTTAACGATATCGATAAGAGAGCCAACAATCACAAACCAAACATTGAATAATAAAATCAATAGTAAAGAAAAAATAAAATCTCAAAATCACAAGCTCATGCTGATAGAAAACATATTGTTAACAACAACAACAACAACAATTGGCCTCACCAAACTTCGAATGTTGTTTTTGTTGTTATTCATTAATTTGCTGCTATAAACTTTCAATTTTTCATACTTGTGGATATTTAGTTCGTATCAATAAATATATTTCTTCATTCATGCACTCGAAGAAAAAAACTTTAACATTTTTATGAAACAATTTTATGGAATGAAAATTTATATGATAAAACTTTTTGTAAAAATTTAATCTTTAATAGCTCACTTCTCCAATACTAAGAATGTTATTCCAAAAATGCAACTTATTGTGGACCAAGTATCTAAAGCTAAACGAGATAACACAAAATGTTTTTGATACATTGAAATACTAATACGCTTCGAAAGTAAAAGCGGGCCATATTTATGTAGGTTTTCATAAATATGATGAAACCATTTCTATGAGTGTATCGTACATTGTTCAATTAACAATTGTACGTCTTGTGGCATAGCATGCAAACCATGTTCAATAAGAGTCTGAACATGACCACAACCTTAGCCCATTGTGGGACACTTTAGGAGAATTCCAATTTTGCTGATATTCGGATATGTGTTTACCCTTCGTAAAACCGTAGAGTTTCTTTTATAGGAACATGTTTGAAGTTTACGAAATTAATTGTATTCAAAAAAAAAAAAAAAGGAGTGCTCATTAAACATTATTTTTTGCGAAAAAAAACGTCAATCAAATAAAGGAAAAGCTGGATAAATACTATGGGACTCTGCACCATCGATTTCAATCGTAAAAGAGTGATTTACTGACTTTCGTTGTGGCCTTACAAGCACGGAAGATGCCGAACGATCTGGACTCCCAGTTGCGGTCTCTACACCCAAAAAATTGGACGATCGGAGAGAAAGACATAGGCGTGTCACATGGCTCGGTGGTTTCAATTTTGAACGATCACTTGGGTATAAGAAAGCTTTCCGCAAGATGGCTGCCGCGTTTGCTCACAATCGACCACCAACGGAATCGTGTGACAGCTTAGATTCCATGGCAAAAATCCATCAAGTAGACTACGAATTGCTCTCTCATTCGCCTTATTCTCCGGATTAAGCTTCCATTGACTATTTCTTATTTCCAAACCTAAAAAAATGGCTTGGTGTAAAGAGATTTGGTTCCAACGATACAATTATTGGTCAAGCAAATACCTATTTTATGGACCTCGAAAAATCTTACTGTTAAATGCAAAGTAGATGACGGAACTTGCTCAAAATTTGACAGTAATCTACTAACAGGTGGTATTTGATGGCAGCAGTGTTGCATTTCAAATAACTACGAGGAAAGTTCGAAAAGTTACGAACTTATTGATCCGCCCTCGTATACAAAACCCTGTATAGTATAAAGACTGAAAAATTAAGATAAACATCAAAGCATATAGGTACATGTATTGTATATCACCAGATATCTCTTTGAAATACCTTTCATTTAATACCATTTTTAATTATATTGCTTTGAAGTAAGTATGAGTGTTTTTTATAAAATTGCTTTATCCTCTTATTCTCATCCGCCCTTTGTACAGGTCCTTTAATTTTGTCTTCTTTGTCACTTATTCAAATTCTCACTAGGTAAACTTTCCTTGTGAGAGAATTACAGGTTGGTTAAAAAATATCCCTGTGCTCACCAAGAGATGGCACTGCTAGCTCCAAACTTTTTTTTCTCAAGTTGGTATAACTGTCCTGACAACACATGCAAAGTTGCAAGTCATTCTGTCAATTATTTCTTTGTTTACAAGCTATTTGAAGTTGACGTGTCATTGAATTTTTTTAATATGGAAAAAATTTAATATCGTGCAGTCATTAGATTCTTTGTTTTGAAGGGTTTAAAAGCAAAGGAAATTTATGAACAATTGTTAGAAGTGTATAAGGAGTCCTCACCTTCAAAACGCAGGTACATAATATGGTTAGTGAAGATCCAAGTTTAACTTAGCGTGAAATTGCTAATACCATAGGCATCTCAGACGAACGAGTACTCCATATTTTACATTAAGAATTACGTATGAAAAAACTGTTTGGAAAGTTAGTGCCGCACACATTAACAATTTAACAAAAACTGGATCGAAAACAAATTTCTCAGCGTAATTTGGAGCGTTTTAAGCCGAATAAAACCGACTTCTTGCGTCATTTTATAACTATGGATGAGACTTGGATCTACCACCATGATCCTAAATTGAAACAAGAGCGTTTACAGTGGACTGAAGCTGGTTGTTGAGCTCCAAAGCAGGTGAAGTCACAAAGATCAGCAAAGAAGGTTATGACATCAGTTTTTTGGGATGCAAAAGCAATTTTGTTGATTGATTATCTTCAGAAAGGTAAAACAATCAACTCTGAATATTATTGCAGCATTTTGGATCAGCTGGAAGTAAAAATTCATGAGAAAAGACCTGGTTTAAAGAAGAAAAAAAATAATTTTTCATCAAGACAATGCACCTGCTCATAAAAGTGTTTTGACGATGGCTAAATTCAAAGAATTAAATTGCTTGAACATCCACCGTTTACACTAGATTTGGCTCCCAGTGACTACTATCTGGTTAGAAATCTCAAACAATTCCTTCGTGGAAAGCATTTTTCGTCGAATGAAGAGGCCATAGCAGCCGTATACGGTTATTTTGCAGATCTTCCGGAAAACCATTATAAGGATGGGATAAAATTATTGGAAGATCATTGGAACATGTGTATTGAGCTTCTAGGAGATTATTTTGAATAACAAAATATATTTCGTAACAAAAACATTATTCTTTCATTTCGAGCGCAGGAACTTTTCAACCAACCTGTATCTTTAGGATCACATGTGGTTTTTAATTTTTAATTGGCAAAGAAAATGCATCTCAAAAGGTGAATTTCGCGAGCCCGCTTTTGTACAAGTAATTGTTCCGAAATCTCCAAAATAGACTTTGAAACTCCACTCTATACATAGCAGATATATTTTATCTTCTATCCAATAATGGTGATACAAAATAGTAAAGTGATCAGATGGGGTGAAATATTTCATAAACCGATTTAGGAGATCAAGACACTTGAATGCTTCTTTCGACACTACAAATATGTGGTTATTTCAATGGGCATCACACTGAATTATTATGCCCCGAACATCAAGAGTACCCAATTCCTCGATAATTAACCCCAGTCATATTTACTGAGAACATTGATGACCCCACAACCCTATAGGTCAACATATTGGAACCTTGTATTAAAAATTATCGTTTCCGCTAATAATGGGAAGCCGTCACTAGTATATGAATCAATATTCCAGTTTTCAATGTCTTACCGCTAGAACCTCTTATGAATGAGAGTTCTGGATTGAAATCTAACAAACAATACTAAATATTGTCTCGAATATGTCGAATTTCGTTCCAGATAAAGTGGTTTTTCGGGAAGTTCTTCTTCATTGCTTAATGAAGAAGAAAAGTGCGGCCGAAGTTCATTGAATCTTAGTGAAAGTTCACTGCGAGCATGCATCCGAACAATTGTTTCGGAGGTGGTTTGGTCGCTTTATAAATGGTGATTTTGAGCTTTAAGACAAGGAATGGCCGGGTCAAACTAAAAAGTTTGAAGACGAAGAATTGAAATCATTGATTTATGTGGACAAATGCCAAACGCTTTAGAAGTTGTCAGAATTATTGGGAGTGGATGAGTCGGCAGTTAAAAGCAAGGAAACTAGGTGCCATACAAGTTGAAAGCGCGCAACATTGAAAGGCGATTTTTTTAGTTGCGTACAGCTCCTCAAACTCCCCATAGAAAAGGAACAGTTTTTGGCATCACATTGTGACTGGCAATGAAAAGTGCATCCAAGCGCAAAAAGTAGTGGGATTTGCCCAGACAGCCATCAACTTCCTTTCCAAAGCCGAATACACATGGCATGAAGCTTATGCTCTGTATTTGGTAGGACCAGCAGGGCGTAATCTACTACGAGCGGCTCAAACCGAATAAAAAAATCACTGGTGAACGCTATCGGACTCAATTCATGTGTTTGAGCTGCGTTCTGAAGCAAAATCGGCCGGAATTCGAAGAAAGGCAAGAAAAAGTGATTTTGCAGCATGACAATGCTCGGCCACATGTTGCAAGACCGGTCAAGACCTACTTGGAAACGTTGAAATGGAAAATACTAAACCAACCACCATCACTCCTTCCGGATACTACTTGTACCGGTCGATGACAAATGGCCTGTCCCAACAGAAGTTCACTTTATATGAGCAAGACAAAAAATGGCCTCACAAAGATGAGTCACTCTTCCGAGCTGGTAGCCGAAAATTGTCAGAAAGATGAGAAAAAGTTATTTCCAGCCATGGACAATACTTTTAATAATATCTTTGTAACTATAACTTCTTAACTATGTTACTATTTTTGCACAGTAAATCCGTAAATTGCATTAAAATCGACCCTAACTCGGAGCCTGCTTGGCCTACAACCGAAGGAAATGAATGCCAAATGTTGCTGACATTAGAAAGAGTAGATAGGGTTGAAAGTTCGATCAAGAAGATCATTAATAAAGGTGGAAAAAAGAGTGGGGAAAAGAACCGAACCCTGCGGTACCCCTGCACTCAGAATATTATGTAGTTAGCTGTTTGTAGTTTAATAAAAAAGTTTTCCGTTCCATTCAAAAATAAAGGAACATACATTTATTTTTCAAAGAAATATCTATATTAACTTTTTTATACATTAATTCGAAATAATTTACTATCACTTAACGATTTTTTTAGTTTCATTTATTTTTTTCATTTGTTTGAAATTTAATAAAAATTTACCCACAAAACGGAAACTTGTGGTTTATTTGTGTCCGTAACAGTTATTACAAATTTAATTTTTTTTTGCTGTCGTTTCAAAAAAAAATATTCAAATAATTTCAATTTGTTTTTTTATTTAGATTGGTTGTATATATACAAAATTTTTTAATACAAATTACAAGAAATTCATAAACACACATACATATACAAAGGCATTCATACAAAACCCAATATACCATATAGCAATCAAACTGTAATACAACTTGAGAATAAGCTTATATAAATAGTGTGTTTTAAGCTTTTTTTAATTTCGCTTATTATAATGTTTAAAAAATTTGAATTCACAAGCAGTATTTAACAATGCTTGAGAAAAGATTATTATACATAACTTTTTCTAAAGTATGCATATTGAACAACGCAATATGACGATTGAAATAGAAATAATTTTTAATACATTCTAGTCTTGTTGTCTTTGTTCTACGCTTATAATGCATACAACAAGTGGCATTGCTTTTTCTTTGAATTTGTCAAACGTGTTTTGCGTGTACATTTAGTTGTAAATTTTATATAGTGAAAATTTTGCATATTAAATTAAGTTATTTTTATTTATGGTTAAAATTTATTATTATTATTATTTATATTTAAAATGAATTATTATTTTTTATATTTGAAATTAATTATTATTTTTTTTAAAAAATTAAAATAAAAAATGAATAAAATTAAAGAAAATAATTATGATTTCTCCTTTTCAACTATTAATAATATATTATTTTTGTAAGCTTATTCTACAATTGCAAGAATAAGCTTATAGTAAACATACACACATAATATTTTCACGAGGGTTCCGTTTTGATTTTTCTACAATTGTTACGATAGCCTTTTTCAATATATTCTCAAGTCTTTTTCAAGCTTAAGGCTTGTGTTTAAAAGCTTATAATAATATTTTTCTCAAGTCATTTGGTATGTTGGGAAAGTGTTTATAGCTTCATATGCATACATACATTTTGTATTGTACAAATATATATAAAAAAAAACAAAAAATACAAAAACGGAAATAATTTCAAAGAAATGAAAGAAAGTGTATTTTTTTAAGGATTGGTAGGTAAAATTTTGACATTTATTTTAACTGATTATATCATTTGTTTCTTACGGATGTGTCAGTTGATTAATCTACATTTAAAAATAAATAACAAATGGCATTTAATTTAAATGAAAATTAAGTAGACCGGTTTTTAAATAAAATATCATTTCTTGTAAATGATATTTTCATTTATTTTAACTTACAAACTCCCTGAGAAAGCTAGAAATAAATCGGGAGAAGTCATTACCGACACCAAAAGCAATTAACATTAATAACAGTAAGCGCTTTGGAAATATTCAGAGCAACCTCTTTATTTTCAACAGTCCGACTTTAATGTTCAAAATGGAACGATTACAGGTCTCTCGTAGAATAACCTCTACGAAATCTATACTGTCGATCGCTTAAAAGTGAATTGGACTCTAGATAATTAACTACCATCATCTTAATCATACTCTTCATTACCTTCGGGAACGCCAATAAAATTGCGATTGGGCAATAGTTTTCAGTGTTATTAACCGCAGCTTTTAAAGGGATTGGCTGAACATTGGCAACCTTCTAGCATTGAGGCGAAGATTAAAAAATAAAACTTAAAAAAAAATTCCTTAAAATTTTTTTTCTATTATTTTTACAGACGTTTCATTTTCACAAATTTAAAAAAATTAATTTCTAAATACTTTTTGAGCCAAGTGTAGGTATTTGTTTTCTGTTGTTCATTTGAAATGTATCGTAGATTTGCATAAAACATAATTTTCAAATTAAACTGGGTTTGGTGTAAAATATTTTTTTATTTATATGTAGTATGTTGTATTTATTCCAAAATACTTTTTATCTTGTATTTTTTATTAAAAATATCGAAAATTTATTTGAACTATCAAAAACACCTGAGACTTGTAGTCTCTTAACGAATGTATGGATTTATTTTTTGTTGAAAATCCATGACTGGGTAAACAAAAATGACCTTTTTTAAACATTTATAAATCTATGGGTTTGCTTTTTTTTAATATTTTTGCTAAATTACTGTATGTTTTTTTTTTTATATGTTGTTGTTATTGCAAATGTTAAACAATATTTAAACATTAATATAAAATTGTTTTTAAAAAATTAAATGAATTACGAAATTATGTTGTAGTTATAAGTATGAACATTTAAAAGTTATGAAAAATTAAGAAATTATTATTCATGTGTCATTAAGAGCTATTTGAGTGGCTTTTTGTGGGAAACCGACAGCAGAGTTGATTAGTTTTTTTTCATAATAATTTAAATATCAATAACTAACAGATATTGAAAAAAAGGGTGATACAAAGTTTTGGTCCTTTTTAGAATTTCTATAAATCCGTTTTTTTTTCAATCACCTAAAATGCTTTCAGATTCAATTGAATTTGTTGGAGAGTTGAAAAAGAAACACTAAAATTTATAAAAAAAAATGTTTATTCTTACATTTTGTCTTTTTAAAAATGATTTTTTGTGTAATTTATAGGGCTGGGAAGGTCAAACATTTATAAACGTGTAAGATAAATGTGTTTTAGAAAATCGAAAAATATGCACTCTTTTATTGATTTATGCAGCATTTTCAATATTTTCATTTCAAGTTATGTTTCAAAAATCCCGTGATCATTATATTGTTGTCATTTTTTTTTTTTGTATATTTAGAAATTTTTTATAAAAAATATTAATTTTGCAAAAAACACAATATCCTTTAAACATGCATATTAAGGCAAAATATGCAAAAATTTTGTTTATTGAAATATATGCATTGAATTATGCATTTATAACAAAATATATTTGCAAAAATGTGCATTTATAGCAAAAGATGTATGCACAAAATATGCAATTATAGGAAAATATGCATTTACAAATAAATATGCATTTATAGCAAAATTTGGATTTAAAGCAAAAGCTGTATGCAAAAATATGCATTTATAGAAAAATATGCATTTAAAGTAAAATATGCATTTATAGCAAAATATATATACGAAAATATGCATTTAAAGTTAAATATACATTTATAGCAAAATATGCATTTATAGCAAAATAAGCATGGAAAAATATGCATTTATAGATAAATATATGCATTTATAACAAAATTTACATTTTTAGATAAATATGAATTTATACAAAAAAATGCATTTATAGATAAATATGCATTTATACCAAAATATGTATTTACAGCAAAATATGTATACGAAAATATGCATTTATAGCAAAATATGCATGCAAAAATATGCATTTACAGCAACAAATATGTATGCAAAATTATGGATTTACAGCAAAATACGCATGCAAAAATATTAATTTATAAATATATGTGCATTTGCAGCAAAATATGCATTTACAGTAAAATATATATGTATGCAAAAATATACAATTCTGAAGAAAAATGCATTTATAGCAAAATATGCATAAAAAAATATGCATTTATAGATAAATATATGAATTTATACAAAAAATGCATTTATAGATAAATATGTATTTATACAAAAATATGCATTTATAGCAAAATATGCATGCATAAATATACATTTACAGCAACAAATATGTTACAAATATATGCATTTGTAGGAAAATATGCATTTATAGATAAATGTGCATTTGCAGCAAAATATGCATTTACAGTAAAATATGTATGCAAAGATATGCATTTCTGACGAAAATATGCAATAACAAATCATTGTCCTTTTCTAGCAAGTTTATTAATGCGCAAAGATAAATGGTTAAAGATGTACTCCAGCTATACACAACAAACATGAGGTGTATTTCCATCAACTTCCTAGTCCTAGTAATAAGCGACACATTTGACAAGTTGAAATTGACCGAACGAATGTCAGCTATAGAGATGAATGAGAGTTGCAAAAAAAAAAAAATTAAAATAAAATGACACTTGTACTTGTATGTAAAGCATGGCGACAAACAATGTGACACTTGCTGCAGCGGTATATACATCACTGCCATATAAAGATTTTTCTTTTTTTTTTTGTGTGATTTTAAATGCAATATTTAAGATAATGACAATCTTTTAAATCTTATGCACTGCAAAATGCAATGCAAATAATACAAAAACTTCATACTTGAAGTATGTATTTAAATGAGAAAAACAAAACAAAAAATTTTGTCAAAAAACATTGCATGTGGTAATAAATTTATTAGCGTGTTTATATATCACTAAACGAGTGGAAGACATTACAGACAGAGAGACAGACAGCAGCAGCAACAACAGTGGTAAACAGAAAACTTAAAAGATAACTTAAAGAAGTACCGTAATATTGCTAAAACATAATTGAAACGCCGGGCAACAAACATGCAAGTATTTTTAATTCAAAAGAAAATCAAAACAAAAACTCTTAAAAGGGAACTCTCCCAGTTGAGAACTCCGATTGAGTTGGAATTTGGATACATCAAATAGGAAGCAATATTGTGTTCAGTGGGGGAAAGGGCCTAAAAACACACTGAGAAAAAATATCATTGCCGACATGAGTCGGTTGTGAAGAGCATCTTCACTTACGGTTCCCGCTTTTCAACCTAACCTTTCTTTAAAATAAGAAATTTTTTTCAAATTTGTGAACCGTCCCATCGATTTAAAGACAATTTTAAAATATTTTTGAACCATTTTAAATAATTGTTGCACAGTTTTAAAACCTTTTTGGGCAATTTGAAATAATTTTTACACAATTTCAAAATTATTTTGGATGATTTTAAAACATTTTTACACAATTTTAAAATTATTTTGGTAAATTCTGAATTAAAACTGAAAATATTGTAGTGTTAAAGAAAATACACAATGCAAAAATGCACAGATTGCAAATGCTAGGCGAAGCTAGTTTCAATTAAAGGTTAAAGAATTCTGTTGTACTTGATTTCTTAAAACTTTTATTTAAAATTGCAAAATTGTATAGATGCTAATCCTCATGAAATTTTAAACTAAAATAAAACAAATGATTTAATAAAAAAATTATAAAAGTTCATCAGAACTATTTTGTCATTGAAATTTTTGATTTTGAATGATCAGAAAACAATATTTTGAATAAACGCTTTAGATTCAGAAAATATACCATATACTATAACTTATGCTTTAGAAGCAATGAAAATTAATATTTTAGGGTAAGCATCGGCTTTATATCTAAATCCCTACATATGAAATATGAACATATGAATTCTTTTGGGAGTTCTTTAGAATAACACCAAAAAGTCTTAAAAGAATGTTAACTGAATTTTAGGAAGCAATGGAAGAAGTTATAGCCATAGATCGACTACAGTTTTATTTTTTTTTTTGCTGGGTAGTTATCATAATATATAAAATAACCATAATTTTATCATAATATGGTCCTAACAGTTATATTATGATTCGCAACTAAGAAAGTATTTTAAATTTCTTAATATTTCTTTAAGAAATCTTTTTCCTATAGAAATAATTTTATATTAAGAACTTTTTCACAAAAAAAAACTTCTTTGATTCTACAACGTTTTTAAAGAAAAATACTTAAAAAAAATTTAAATTCTAAAGACTTTTTAACAAAAACACGTAGAATCTATGGACTTTTTCTAATAGAAAAATACTTAGATTTTAATGACATTTTTATGATTTTTTGTAGATAGTCCTTTGAGTCTCAGAATGTTTTTAGAAACAGTCCTTAGAATCTAAAAATATTTATACTAGAAAAATTCCTAAAAATATAATTTTTTTACTGAAAGAAAGACGTTAGAATCTAAGTTTTTTTTTACAATACATGAGTTTTTATCTAAGAAGCAGTTTCCAGAATCTGAAAATTTTACTTTAAGGAAAAGTCCATAGAATCCAAAAATGTTTCTATCAGACTTTTTCTTATAAAAAATTATTTTATTAATATTGCGAGCACTTTTTCCACAAGAAAGTCATTATTTTACAAGAAATTATTTTTTTAAAAAAATTATTAGTGTTTATATTGAAAATAATTAAAACATATTAAAACTTTAACTATAGAATCTATTTAATAATTAATTTTTGGACAATGGATTGACCAGTGTTAATTATAATGTTATATGTATAAGGCATTTTCGAAAATAAAACCCACTCTGGTGAAAATGATCAGATAGTATCAATTTTACATGGGTAACTGAACTTTTACTATTTTTTATGAAAACAGGATAGTATTATGACTGTAAATGTCAGTCATGTTTTATTTGATTTATAAATATTCAATGATTGTTGTCAGCATTTTCATAATTATCATATTTTGTTCATAGTTAGAAGTTTTGTTACCACAGCATGGTTACAGCCAATCATGTTATAATAATAGAAAGTGGCAATCATGAAAGAATAAAATATTTACTATAATAATGATGGTAGCAACCATATTGATTGTGACAACCATACCCCAATACAGCAATCATAATATAGTGGCAGTGATCATGTTGCAAACATGTTTTTTCTCTGCGTGTATATAATTTGAAAACTATACCCTTTGCAACATGATCACTGCCACTATATTATGATTGCTGTTAAAAATGTATTCGGTTTGGTAGGGCCATGTATTTCCAATAGGCCACAATATTAATTTTTTATTATTTCATGTACTCAGTTAACCCTTAAACGGATCTTAGCAAAATAATGTTGTTTTACGTCTTTGCTAGTTAAATTAGAATTTATCTTTACAAACATAACAATTATATATTATTCTAAATTAACTAACATAAGCTGCGTTTCCCCCCCCGCCAAAATATCAGTTTAATCATAAAAAAATCTTAAAGTACCCAAAACTGGTAAAAAATGATTATTTCTTTTTGTTTGGACCTTTATATTCAACGTGGATAATCATCAATGCTAAAATCTTAAAGTTTGTACATTTGTACTCCTAACGTATCGTTTTCGCCCTACAAAGTGTTGCTGAAATACGTTTGATTCTAAGGCAAATATTATAAATATTAGCTGTTTAAAATGTTGCCAAACTTTGATTGGTTTAACGTAGATTTCCTTTAAATACTTAACGTTGATAGGTAAGAGCGAAAGTACAGCTATAATTACATAAAACTTTTTAATGCAAAAAACAATTAGAAATTGGATATAGTGCAAAATATAATTCAAAAATATTGCCTAAACATTAACTATCAACATAGATTATGTTGTAGATTTAAAATTTATTAGAACAAACATTTGAAATTAACGGCTTCATATGTAGCTTATGAAGCCGTTAATTAAATGAATACTTTAAGAATTTAAGTTCATAACAAAAAACTGTAATAAAAAATAGGGGATAAATATAAATTGTTAAATTTCGTTGGTGTTGTTTTCAGGTTTGTTAATTTGTTTCCCAACACTTAATATAAAATAGACAATCATCAAAGCATTAACCCAACAAGGGCGTGGAAACTGAAGATGGTTGTGTAGCGACAACCGAAAATCATAGTATTCTATCCAGCTGGCTCTAATGGAATTTTTTTAAATTTTTATTCTCTATAATTTACCAATAAAAATTTTAATGTTTCTTTTAAAACAATTTATAAAAAGAAAATTATCATATGATCTAAAATCCTACACTTTTTTAAGTTATCGCTTGTCGTTCCTATTCCAACTATTCCACTTAAATATACAGTAATATTCATGAGATCTTTTTTATCTACTTCTCTATTATTTAACTGTCTTGTAGGATAACAAAAATGTATGGATTTTAAGCAAGAATTAAACAACAATTGACCAACCAACAACTTTTCACGTTCAAAATCTATGTTGTTAGTGCATATGTTACATATGGTATGTACGACGAGCACATGCATATTGTATGACAAGAGTCAAGTGTCACTTAAATTCTCGCAGCAAATATTAAAAATAAACGATAGTACATAGAAGATCGGCGGCCCCCCTGTGGCGATTTCGCAAATTAATATGAAAAATTATGAAAATAAATGACAGTTGTTATAAACTTGCATTTTTTTTATTTTTTTTTTGTTTGTTGTTTGTATTTTATGTGTTGCCTAATCTTACTTGGACAATTGTATGTATGCGAATATTGTACAATACGAATGATGTATACAGCAGCTTCAGTATCGTTACTCTTAAATAAATAGTCATCATTTGAAAATTAACTATGCCCAGAGGTATGTTTTAACATTTGTATCGTTACTCTTTGCTCAATTGCTTTTATTAGCCTCTAATGTAATCATAACTTTTTTTTTATCGTATACAGAAAAAAAATATGGAAAAACTACCAAAAACAAAGAAATGTAAAAATTTTCCTCCGAAAGGCTAACACGTTTTATTTGTTTAGTTTCAGTTTTTTTATTTTATTTTTTCATTTGGTTTCAGAGGCGATTTTTTCTTCCTTTTTTTTCTATTATGCCTGTTATTAACATATCATGTCAGGGTCGGATCTGTTTGTTGAATATGAATTATTAGTTTATGAGTTGTTTACGTGTTCTGGTTTTCCCTATGGTTGTTTATCTCATTTATCATGAGCTCCTTAAATATAAAACAGATGTGGTCAACCTAAAGTTCGTGTTAGTTTTATGCATTCCTTGCATTGGACCAGGAACAGCAATCTAAGAGTAGCCTTGTAATCATTTTAATAGTTGAAATATCTCTTTTCTTTCGGTTATCATATTATTCTCTCATCGTATTCTATATTAGAGAGAGATTTTGCGAACTATATCCACAGAGAAAAATCCATTAGAAAACCTATTCATAAAAAAGGCGTCCAATAATAAAGAGTAATTTTTGAGTACTTAAGAAACGCAGAGAAAAACATGGTTGCAATATGATTACTGCTACTATATTATGCTTGCTGCATTCGGGTATGCTTGCCATAATCAACTTATTGGTTTATCAATATGGTGGCTAACATTATTATTATATTAAATATTTTATTATTTAATGATTGCCACTTTCTATTAAAATAACATGATTCGCTGTAACCATACTGTGGTAACAAAAATTCTGACTTTGAAAAAAATATGATAGTTATGCAACTATAAAATGATGACAACAATCAATAAATAATTATAAATAAAAAAAACTTGAATTTGACATTTACAGTCTTAATACTGTCCTGTTTTCATAAAAAATAAAATTGTATCAGTTCAGTCGCCCATGTTTTCGAAAATTCCTTATATACATAACAGTATAATTTACACTAATCAATTCATTGACGAACAAATTCATTATCAAAACTATTCAGTATTTAAAACTATTCAGTATTTAAATGTTTTATTTATTTTCAATAAAAACAATAATACATATTTTTGAAAAAAACTATTTATTTCTGGTAAAATAAAGACTTTCTTGTGGAAAAAGTACTTAGAATGTTAATAAAATAATTTTTTATAAGAAAAAGTCTGTAGAACCCAAGAGTAGTTTTGTACGAAAAGGTTTCTTATACAAAATAGATTTTTAGAAATTTTTCTGACAGAAACATTATTAGATTCTATGGACTTTTCCTTAAAGTAAAATTCTCAGATTCTGCAAATTGTTTTTCGAACTTTCCTCGTAGTTATATGAAATGCAACACTGCTCCCATGAAGTACCACCTGTTAAAAGACTACTGTCATATTTTTAGCAAGTTCCGTCATTTACTTTGCGTTTAACAGCTGTTCAAAACATACAACCTCGTGGATCTTTTTAAAAATGAAAAAAGTGAATTTCGAGTGCTCATTAAACACTATTTTTGGCGAAGAAAAACCGTCAACCAAATCAAGGAAAAGCTTGATAAATACTATGGGGACTCTGCACCATCGATTTCAATGGTAAAAAAGTGGTTTACTGACTTTCGTTGTGGTCGCACAAGTACAAATGACGCTGAATGTTCTGTACGGCTAATTAAGGTCAATACACCCGAAAATGTCGAAAAAATCCACGATATGGTGTTGGCCGATCGAAGATTAAAATGCGTGAGATTTTTGATGCCACAGGCATTTCATATGGCAGTGTGGTTTCGATTTTAAATGATCAGTTGGATTTAAGAAAGCTGTCTGCAAGATGGTTGCCGCGTTTGCTCTTAATTGACCATAAACGTAATCGTGTGACGTGTGTAGTCTCAATGGCAAAATTCCATGAATTTGGCTACGAATTGGTATCTCATTCGCCATATTCTCTGGATTTAGCCCCCAGTGATTTATCCCATTTCCAAACCCAAAGAAATGGCTTGGTGGAAAGAGATTTAGCTTTAACGATGAAATTATTGATCAAACAAATACCTATTTTATGGACCTCGAAAAATCCTATTTTTTGGAAGGGATACAAAAATTGGAGAAACGTTGGACTTAGTGTATTAAGCTAAACGGAGATTATATTAAAAAATAATTTTTTTTTTGCAAAAAAAAACTGTGTTTCATTCAAAAAGTCACGGACTTATTGATCCGCCTCGTATGTATTATCAAGAAAAAAAAAACTTAGATTCTAAGGTCTTTTTTGAGTAAAAAAAAAATCTTTTATTTTGAAGACTTTTTATCATGAAAAATACTTTGATTTCAAGGGCTTCTTGTGGTAGAAATATTTTTAGATTTTAAGATTTTTTTCTAAGAACTATCTAAAAAAAAATCTTAAAAATGTCCTGAGAATCTAAGATATTTTCTCTTAGAAAAAGTCTATAAAATCTTAGTTTATTTTATTAAAAAAGTCCTTAGAATTTAAATATTTTTTTTCGAAGTAATTTTATTTAAAAAAAAAGATAATAGAATCAAAGAAGTTTTCTTAAAAACAAACTTAAATTTAAAGAACTTTTTCATATTGCTTCGAATCATAATATTAATGTAGGGACTATATTATGGTAAAATTATATTTATTTTATTATCATAATATGATTACTATAGGGTCCGCCATCTAACGTTTTTTTTTTCAACTAGGGCTTTAATCGTCATGTCTGATTTGACAGATAATTAGTTTTGTCCTTCCGCTGAACGAATATATACGCTTGAACAACGCTGCGAAATATGCGCTTTCGCTTCGCTAAGTGGGCCTGCGATCGACTTACAGAAGATGCCGATTTTGCCAAAAAAAAAAAATCATCTTTTCAGATGAAGCTCATTTTGATCTTGGCGGGTATGTAAACAAGCAAAATTGTCGCATTTGGGGCACAGAAAACCCGCACGCATACATTGAAAAGCCGATGTACCCCAAACGAGTCACTGTTTGGTGCGGATTTTAGTCCAGAGGCATAATTGGGCCATTTTTCTTCGAAAATGAGCAAGGAGTAGCCGTTACAGTCAATGGCGATCGTTATCGGGCATTTTGAACGAATTTTTGTTAACAAAAATTGAAGAGGAGGATATTGGCAACATTTGGTTTCAACAGGACGGCGCTACGTGTCACACAGCCGAAGCTACACTCTATGTTTTGCGCCCTGTTTTTGAAGATCGCATTATCAGCCGCAGAGCTGATGTCGTTTGGCAACCTCGGAGCTGCGATTTGACACCGTTGGACTATTATTTGTGGGGTGCCGTCAAAGATAAGTGTTACGCCGACAAGCCAGAGACAATTGACGCTTTAAAGTACAATATTCGTGAGCCCATTGGTGAAATACAGCTGCACACAATCGATAGATAATGTGCTTAAAAATTGGACCGATCGTGAAGTTATTTTCCATTATTAAACGGAAGGATTGAGAAAATATTCAGTAGTTTTTTTTTATAGCATTTTCAAAAAAAAAAGTTATTTGGCGGACTCTATATATTATAGTACGACTATGGTTGGCACAATCATAATCCAAAAAAATTTATATAAAGACATATAATCGATCTGTCTCGGCTTTTGGACTATCTCAGGGATATAGGGCGTGAAGTGAGGGGGGAAGAAGCCAAAAGTGTTTAAATTTTAAATTCCATATAAAAATTAGATTTAAATAATATATTTAAAAAATGACTAAGTTTGATATACATAATGCCTATGTCTGAGTATAGGGTTGTCAAGTTGTACCAAAAAGTACCAAAAAGGGCTTCGCGAAAAATTTTTTTAAGCCGAATATTGAAAAAAATATGTGTTCGCTAAAACTTAATACAGAACAAAATATGTCAGCCACAGCAGTATACTTCTTCATATGATGTAATCAAAATTATTTATATTCAAATTAGAAAAAATGTACCAAAAAAGAAAGATATCAATAAAAAATTGTCAAAAATTACTTTCCTACGATACCATATTTGCATAAGAATTATTAAATTTAAAATTTTGAGAATTTGGTGATTTCTTTTTTTTTTCTTTTCTTTTGTTCTATATCCAAATTTCATCAAAATCAACGAATAACTTTCAGATTTCTAAGCAGTCGCATTACAATTGCCCACACCTGATCTAAACAATTTGATATTCATTTGTTGCTTTTTGCTTTATTGCTGAAAACGCAGCTACATTTTTCACATCTTAATAAAGTTAAATTTGCACAAATTGTAATAATACAAAAAGACGAAAACTTGAAAATGAGTTGAAAAAAAAATAAACATAAAAAAATCAAGTGCTTTAATGTAATCAAAGCAAATTTTATAAAGATCTTAGTATCTATCCCCCCCCCCCCCCCCACCACAGTCCAACATATTCATCATGAATTACATACAACTAAACTAAATAAATGTAGTGGTGGCTCTTTAGCAAACCATCTCAGGCTCAGCAGTAATAAGTAACGCACATTTTGTGGCAAACAATTGACTACGACAATATCTCTTTTTTCGTCTGCGGCGTCGGCATCTGTTTAAATCTCTAGACAGATTTCAGTGTTTTAGTTAAGGTAATGTTTGACTTAGGGAGGGTAACTATATGTGAATTTTTGTTCCAGTGATTCGCTAGAATGGCTATTAAAATTTTAGTTCATAAATCTACTTAAAATTTGTTTATGCACCAAATTCAGATATACACTGGCAAACAGTGTGGATACTATACACTAAAACAAAATCAGTTAAAAAATCTGTAAAATGTCATCTAATTTAATTCAACCAATTTTTATTATTTACTATATTTATTAGTTAAGGAATTTTTACTAACTCTTGATTACTATTTTACACGAACTAGATTTAGAAATGAAGTTTAAACTAGATTTTGAGCGTAATTGAAGAACAGTTAAATTATACACTCAGAAAAAAAGTTAGTTGAAAAATTTGTAAACGGTTTTCAATCCCACTTTACTATTTTTGTACTGATTTTTAGTAAAAAAAATTATTATTTAGCAAATCTTTTTGCTATTTACATTTTACAAATTACAGAGTTTTTACAGAGTATTTACACATTTTTGGTGCTAATTTCAAAAATCATTTTACAAATTTTTGAAAACCGATTTGCTAAAATTAGCAAAAAAAATTCTAATTTTAAAAAAGTGGATATTGTAAAACTTACACCTACAAACTTAAATTGCTTAAAAATGTTACATAGATTAAAAAAGGGATCGGAAGTGGATATACCGACTCATGTCTGAAAATAGGACATCCACTTAAAATAGCACTAAAAAGTTTTTTTTTTGTTCTAAAAATCAGCCCTAAAAACAATTAAAATTTTACCTTAAAAGTAAAAAAAAATATTGACTAAAATATTTTTCAAAACTGAAATTAATTTTGTATAAAATAAAATTTTGTATAATTTTGTATAAAATATGAAAAAAATAAAAAAAAATTGATGCTCGATAAAAAAATAAATTTAAAATTTTGTACTAATACTCACAATATTTAGTAAACTTTTTTTTGCTGATTTTAGCAAACCGGTTTTAAATTCCGCTTTACAAAAAGTTTACTAAAATTTAGTAGCGGCTACAAATTTTTCTACTAATTTTATTGTACTACCGGTCAGCAGATATGTGTTGTCAAGATTAGCAAAAAATACCGCTGGGCTCAAATTAGCCAAATTTCCCGTAATAACAGCAAAATTTTCAGTTGCCATTGCAGACTTTTTTTGGTGAGTGTATGGCAGTATATTTTGGTATCTCAGTATTATAACCCATGTCTGGGAAACACAGACATATTTTTGAATGTTTTGAAAATTTTTATAGATCAACAATAAAACTGCATTATGAAAACTACACACAAGGTACACAGTGCGGAATTATTAAAAATAATCCAATCGGATTATTCAATATTATTAACGAGATTTGTTAGAGCTGTTAAAAAAGGTTTAGAAAATAAGGATGCATAAATCTACAGATTTTTTTAAGTGCATAAGTAGTACATTAATATTCAACTTACTATTTATGATGATAAGTTGTAATGTAAAACTACACAGAAAAAATGTATTCATTTTTTTATTTTTTGTTCATTTTCAATTAAAAGTTTAATCATATCAAATAAATTTTTAATTAATAATGAACTTGGTGTAAAAAATTTTCTAGTTTCGAACGATTTTTGGTTATTTGATTTGTTTAAATTTAATCAATTTAATTGATTCTATGAAAAGAATCAACAAAAATCAATTATTATTAACAGAATCTTGCAAATCGATTCTTTAAAAATTGAATCAGATTTAAAAATTAAATCAAGCAATTATGTTTTTAAGGGTCTAAAGGTATTTTAAAATTTAAAAAAAAATTGTTAAAATTTGAATTCTTTTATGAGGCCACACCCTTTTTTCTGGAATATTTTTTTTTTCATTTTAGAAAAAAGGAAAACTTAATTATTTAAAATTTGTTAAGGATTTTTGGGTATTTTAACTTTGAAAATAGGAACATGAGCACAATCTTTGTTTGGCAACACTGATGATACGCTGGCACCGGTTGGTGCCGTAGTATTTTTTTGTGGAACCTCTAAAAGTACTATGGCACTCCTTTGAACTATTTGGTACGAAGTACATATTTAGAAATTTTCATGCGTTGTGGAATTACACACAAATATGTGTATTTAATAAAAAAATATTGAAAATTTGATTAAAACTTTTATTGCTTTGAATCTGGAATTTCAATCAAAAATTTTTATTTATATTTTAATTGATTTGATGCTGGAATTTTAATTAGAAACTTGATTAAAATTTTAATTGATTTTTGGTTAGAACTTTAATTAAATTTTAATTGATATAATTAAAACTTTAATTGAAAATCTTGAAGATTTTTCATTAAAAATTTAATTGATATGATTAAAAAAATATTTGAAAAATTTCAATTAATTTTAACAAAATGAAATTAATTGAGTTAAAAATGTCTGGTCCAAGTACAATTAAATTTTTAATTGTATTTACAAATATTTTAATTGAAGCTCGATTTTAGTTTTTTTCTGTGTATTATGTTGTCAGAAAATGTGTCTTATTAATATTTTTGTATTAAACTCACCGCAAGATATGTACTTTGACCTCTTAATCGTGGTGGAGGTTCTCTGAACTCTTCACCATTTTCAGCTGCTTTGTCTCGTCTAAAAATGAAATTAAAAAACAAAAAAATATTTTAAAACTATCTCTTGAGCATTATTATTAAAAAAAAGGTAACTAATAGTGAAATATTATTGCAAAAAAGGTATGTTATCATATCAAAGGGTATTAAAAATACCTTTAAACTGGAATGCAATATGATTGATTTATTTTAACGTAAGTAAATTTCATATACGTGTTTTCAAATGTTACTATGTTATTTCAAAAATTCAGAATAAGTGCTGAATTTTGTATAAAAAGTAAACAAAAAATAAAAGTTTCAAAATTCATTACCATGGCTGACATCTACTAACACCAGATTTTTGAAAATTTGTGCGGTTAGGCAAGAAGAGGAGCAAAATCCCACTCATTTCCTGCTCAAAAGCTTGCGGCTATGAATCTGACATTAAAAATATGTTTTCTTGGGTAGGGGCTTATTTACTGAAATGATTTACGTATTCTAAAATAACTTATTAAAGAATGGTTAAAATGGGGTAAATGATCCTAGCCTGTGCAAATCGGAAACTTCCATCAATTCCGATTATTTAAGTTAGTGGGCCAAAAACAATAATCTGATTTTATTATTTTTTTTTTTTTAAATTTTGTTTCAATTAATTATGGAAAATTATGTCCGTCAAAGAAAGTCCATCGGCATTAATGTAAATTTGGGGTTTGATTACATTTTGCATAACTGTGAGCAGCATTTGTGGATTTGTGGTGTAACAGTGTCAATTTCGGCTCGAATGTTATTTCTTAACTCCCCAAAACGATATTCTTATTCCCGACAGGGGCGGTGGAGAATGTGGAATAAAATTTAATTCTGAATGAGCTTTGTATTCACCAAATCGGTAAATATACCGACTCCAATGATCCGAAAGAAATGCCATCAGGTCTTCGGTAGAACGATTTCTACGAAAGACATATTGTAAGGGTTACTAGCCACACAACTCTCTTGAGCTGGTGCAGCTGTTAATTGCTTTCTGGCAAGAACGAATTTCTTTCGAAGGGATCAGCCAGAAGGTTGGCTTTATCAATCGGCTCACTGAATATTTGATCGTCTCTTATAAGAGTTGGGTTAGGTTAGGTAGAAATGGTACCCTGCCAATCAGACTCACTTAGACTATATAGTCCTTAATGATTCCACGGAAGCTAGTAAAAATTATATTACTAGCTTCCCCCGTCGAACCATCCCGATTGCCTCAAAAAGCCCCTAAGTCGGCCGATATCGATATCAGCCAAATCACCCAGGTCCTCAAAGAAACATGAGCCCAAATGCAGTCCCCCCTGCGAGCCAGGGGAGGACAAGTGCAGAGAAGGTATTCCACAGACTCCTCCTCCTCCTCTTCATCAACCCTCAACCTAACTGCGTGCCTTCCAATCAGACAGTGTCCCGTCATGACGAACACAAGTAGGGATATATCGGGCCTTGACAGTGACAGCAACCTGTGCGTGCGCTTCCTATCCAGACGGGGCCACACCTGTCTGGAACGAATACAACCACGGACAGAGGCCCACCTATCTCTTGCCAACCCATAAGCGCTCTCCCGCAGCCGAAACTTGCAAGTGGCCAGAGACATGCCCACAGATTCCATTTCGTGTGGAATGTGTAAGGTATTCCCCAGTCTTGGAAGCTCGTCTGCCCTACAATCCCCTGGTATGTCCCAGTGGCCCGGCACCCAAATAACAAGGATGCTGAACTGCTGAACCATCTCGTTAAGAGATCTGCGACAGTTCAGGGCTGATGTTGAAAGGAAATAGCATTTTCCCTGAGGAGTAGGAAGAACTTTTTCGTGAACAAGCTTTTCGCAAAGAAACTTCTCGCGGCTAAGTACCCTAGCACATTTAGACCTTTATCATTTTCGCAGCTGTATCAACAGTATTATCAAGAAAAAAAAGTTTCCAATTAAAATGTCCCTGCGGGAAAAAAGGGGTCAGTTGGGGATTGGGACCTGTCCCGGGATAGGTGAAAATTTAACCGGTTCCGAAAAAACATATCATGAGATAGGTGAAAAGAGCACCGGTTCCTAAAGTACCTATCACATGACCGGTTAAAAAGTCACGACATTTCCTTTTAGACCAGTCCTGTCACATGTCACAGAGGGCAAATGACCCCCTTCTAGGACAAGGCCATGTTAAAGTGATCAGTTCCGTGACCTGTCCCTATCACAATGAATCGGTCATGTGACGTGTCCTGGGATAGGTCCTTTTCCCGCAGGCCGCAGGGGTGTATAAAAATTGTTGAGATTTACCCAATGAGCCTTTTCATAAAACGTTACTAATTTCAATATTTTTCATGGTAACGTACATTGGCTTATAGGTCCTTATTTAATAACTGTTTTCACAAAAATGCTTTGATTTAGACAATTATTGTTTCCATTACAACTGTTAATTGTAAAACTCTGATTTTCCATTTTTAATTTTAAAAAACATCTTCAAAACATTAATTTTCATTAAAACTATGTGAGAAATTTCATCAACAATTTTTGTTTTTGCAAAATTCTGATTTTAACCATGTCATTAATCTATTAAATCTCAACACTTGTATGCGACACAAACATGAAAACACTATTGGCTTCTTGTTTGTAAGAAGGAATTCGGGTGAAAATTTGTCAACACGACCATTGCTGCTGTCAGTTTAATGTCAGCAAATTAAATGTATTTTGTATGCAATACGCCCCAATTGACGCATTGTTTAAATAGAGGAAAGAAAAAATGCTGCATTGAAATTATTGTCGTTGTAGCTGTTGTAGCTGAACACGCCACAAAACAAAAGACGGCGGAAAAATAGTAAAATTGGCTGGCTGCAACCAAACAAAAAGTCAAAGTGTAGCACAAGTGTGGTAAAAAACATCCTGCTGCTGAACCCTTTTTGTCTAAACAATAGTATCGACCGACTCTACACGATGAAGATGAGATGATGATGATGATGATGATGATGTCAGTTTAACAAATTGTTGCAATTTAGTCACAACTACAATGTAACCAAACCAAAGATCAGCAGTTTGTTTCATTACAAAGGAAAGGGAAACAATTGTTTGCTTTTGTGTTAACTTTGAAAGATGAGAAAAATGAGGAAGTTTTTCTTGAAATTGTAAATATGTTTATGTATCTGCTGTCTTTTTTTTCAAAGCAATTGAAAAAGAAGAGGATTTTTAAGCCATAGAATTATTTGTGGTTTACCAAGGATAATGTCAGCCAAATAAAACACAGTTACAATGTCTTCGTTACTCCTTGCAATTTTTAAACGGTTGGTTAGGTTTTTTTTTAGCTTCACAGAGCACTATGGGAAAGCGATTTTGTATTTAAGATTAAAATCTTAAATATGTACAGAGTGAAATTCTTTGTCTGGGAAAGAGGTATCACGAAAATATTCAAATTTATACAACATTCATACAAAAACTCCAAGATAAGTATTTTTGATCTCGAATTTTGAATTTTAATTCGAAAACTTGAATATGAATCATACACTCCAAACAAAAAAGACATAAACTAAAAATTAATCCAAATTTCCTTTAAAATAGTTTAAAAATTTTCCTCAATTTAAGTAAAATTTTATTAAAACTTCGAAAAAATTTTCTAAAAAGAATAAAAATTCATATGTTTGGGTAAAAACGAAATATTTTATATACTCAGAAATAGTTCATATTTTTTTTAAGTAATATTTCTTCATTTAAGGAAAAAAAAACAAGTATATTAAAAAAAAGTTTTTCAATTTAAAGAAAAACATCTCAGTTTTATGAAATTTGCATACCAAAATATAATTAAAATAAGTTTAGTTAAAAAAAATAAATTAGAACATAATTTACTCCCATTTAGTTCAAAAATGTGTCTAACTTAAAATGAGAAAGTTTTTGAACTTCGCAAGTAGTAAAATTAACTAAATTTTAGAAAGCAAATTCTTAGTTCAGTTTTTAACTTTCTAATTTTTATGAATTGTTTTCTAAAAATTAGTTCAGACAGTTAGAAACCAAATGTAATACATTTTTTTTGGTTTTAAAAACTGATGAACTATTTCTAAGGAAAATTTTCATGCAATTTAGTTCAAATAAATTTTAAATTTTTTTATAAAATATTATAATTTTTTTTAAATAAAAGTTTTCTAATTTTTGAAAAAAATGAACTTAGGAATAGGTTTATTTTTTTGTTGGAAGACGTTTAACTTATTTTCAATATTTTTTCCAAAAAAAGAAACAATCAATTAAAAACAAACAACACTCAAAAAAAAGACATGAACTAAAATGTAATCAAAAATTTCCTTCAATTGTCCTCAATTTAAGTAAAATTTTATTAAAACTTAGTAAAATCTTCTTGAAAGTTATAAAAATTCCTAAGTTTGAGGAAAAACGAAATAATTTATATACTCAGAAATAGTTCATATTTTTTCCTAAGTAATATTTCTTGATTTTAGGAAAAAGACAAGTCAATTAAATAAAAATTTATTAATTTTAAGAAAAAACATCTTAGTTTTAAGAAATTTGCATACTCAAATTTAATAAATTAGGTTTAGTTAAAAAAAAATTTAGGACATAATTTACTCCCATTTAGTTAAAAAAATGTGTCTAACTTAAATCGAGAAAGTACTTGAACTTAATGTGTGTTCAGAAATCCATTTCCAAATCCAGTTTTTAAGTATACCACTTTCTAATTTTTAAGAATTGTTTTCTAAAAATTAGTTCAGACAATTAAAAACAAGAAGTAATAAATTTTTTCATATGTAATAATAAAAATTTTCTTGATTTTAAAAACTGATGAACTATTTCTAAGGAAAATTTTCTTGCAACTTAGTTCAGATAAATTTTAAAAATTTTAATAAAATTTTCTTTTTCTTTTCAAGTAAAAGTTTTCTAATTTTTAAAAAATAATAAAATTTGGTATAGGATTTTTTTTTTTTGTTGGAAAATGTTTACATTATTTTCAATATTCTATTCTAAAAAAACAATCAATTAAAAACAAACCAGTTATTTTTCCTAATTTTCAATAAAAAATATTATTAAATAAAAGAAATTAAAGTACATAATCATTTAAAAAACTATCGTGCATGATTGTAATTTTTGGTTCGTGATCGGGCGTGAGCGTGAATCAAAAATCTCTCACGTGCCCATCTCTAATATTAACAGTATTAAATATTTAACTTAAAATAGCTTAAAATATATTTTAAAATTTTGTTAGCAAAGGGAAAAAATTTCGAATTTGCGCTTTTATGTAATAAGTTTGCTGACTACAATACAAAATATCGCAGGCACATTTTATGTATTACGGCTTTCCTGTAATTGACGTAGCGCTTATTAATCTTTATATTTTTCGAACTATTTTTTTTTATATGTCAACTAAATTTTTATATGTCAACTAAATTTGAAGCTAAAAATCCCATAAAATAAACTTCTGACATTTATCCATTTTCCAATAATAACAAGATATGTAACTGTGATATTTTGTATTTTTGCAAGAATTCCCTTAAATTAGTTAATTTAAGAAGACAAAGGACCCCCAGTGTTCCTTAGCCATAGATGCCGTGTGTCATTTGGGGCGTCCCTTTTGGTAGTTCTCTCGAGGAGAACCATTAATTAACTACGAAAAGGATCTGACTATGTCACAATTTATTACGTTTCAGGATATCCTGCAGTACATTTTTTTAATTTGTTTACCTTTTTGCTAATAAAATTTAATTTATATTTTAAATACATGAATTTAGTACAATTCAATTTAATTTTAAGACAAAATTGTATAGCAAAACGCTTGTGAAGAGCAGTGTCCTCACAAAACGGAAGTCCTCCGAAAGTGGGAAAATGAGTCTAAAGTACTTTAAAATATATGGTAAAATATATTACCTTTGCCATAGAAGCAAGATAAGGATAAATTTCACTTAAAAGAATTGCCATTTAACTTGATGTTAAAAAATTTTTCTCATTGTTAGGCAGTAAACTCCTAGTTTTTAGTAAAAAAAAATTATCTAATGAAATTAAATAAAATTGTTGTTAAAATCAAGGAAACTTTTCCTAACTAACAGTAAAATTTTAGATGATGTATGAACTAATAGGTGGAAATTTGACTGTTTTCTAATAAGTAGTAAAATTTTTCTATAATTTAGACATTTTTACCAAATTGTAAGTAAAATTTGTTTTTTAATTTCAAGGAAAATTTTATTAAATATTGGTAAAAAGTGTCTGGCGCCATTTTCATTTAAATTTTTCCTCCAAATAAATAAATTTTTTTAATTCTAGCTCAATTTTTTTTTGGGGTGTACTTGGGATTAAAACAATGAAGCATTACTTTTTCCATATAAATGTCAATGCTTTGGCATTCGTATTAACATTAAAAATCAATGCCTCAATTGTTTTTCCCCAAGTATGATATGAATACAGTCTTCGACTTTATCTCATTCTGAGATAATGGTCGAGTGTTTGGTCTCTTCTTACTTTAGTTCAGTTTCAGTTTTGGTAATCAACGATACAATGCATACTAAAATAGCAGACTTATTTGTTGTACTTAAACAACAAAAAGAAAAAAAGAAACCTAAGACAGGCAAAGTGTATATTTTTTTTTGTATTCAATTCATCCAACGTAGTCATATGACTACAGACTGTATTGTTAAAGTTTAAAAAAAAAAAAGTTTATTTTACTTAAGAGTTAAACTTAAATTTTTAATGACTTAGCAAACTTTATGTTTTTGAATTTAAATTTTTTTATATAATATTTTTGTGGTTATTGTTAAATTTTCATCTTCAAATTATTTTATTTTTCAATTGTTAATTTTTATGAAAATTGTTTTGTAGCTGCTGCATATAATCCATAAGAGGAAAATTTATTTTTCTGTAAGCATCTTATTTTGTGTATATGTGTGCGTGTGTGTTATATATTTTGAAACTTACCGCAATATTACTTCGTCTGTTGTCATGATGACATTTATTGTTGCATACTTTTAGGATCAAATAAATTTACTGCCATACAGTCTTGTGATTACTATTGGGATACTTAAACAGTTCTGTAAATGCAATAAAAAAAATATATGAAATGAATTTAGCAAAACAAAAATATAATATGCAATTTAAAAAAATAATAACTGATCATAATAATTTACATTTAATTCTTTAACTATTGTAGCTGAAAATTTTTTGAATTTAAAGGTGGCCAAAGTTGATTTAGAGAGTGGGGCGTATAGGCAGTTAACATTTTATTGCACATTGGGGTTGTCACTCCAGTTATTTTAACTCCATTAATCGAACAAACTCCATTAATCGAACAAACAAAAAATTCAAGAAAAAAATTTTAAAATCGTAATTTTTGAATAACGAACATTTCGAACAATTTTTTACGGTTAATTTTAAATAATACCTTTTTTGTTAAAAATGTTCCAAACATTTTAAAATTAAAAACAAGTAAAAAAAGGCTTAAATTTGGCTGTGTCGAATCTTTGGATACCCTCCACCAATATCCTAAAAAAATGTTCTCTACTGCTTTTGATACAAATAATGTAAAAAAAAATTCAGAAGTAAAATTATGGAGGTGAAAATAATTTTTTTAAGTGTAAAACTTTTTTGGATGTGAGAAAAAATGTTGTAGTGAAAAAAATATTTTTAGGTGAAAAAATTTTTTGTGGTGAAAAATAATTTTAATGGTGTAAAAAATTTTTCTGAGGTGAATATTAAATATTTTTTAATTCCCAGGGACTGGTGAAATTCGCATGGAAAATTAAGAGGTACCTTTCCATTTTCACTCATAACTTTTTAGCTGCTGGAATGATTTTGCTCATTTTCAATACTAAACTTCTCGGGAGGATATATATAACTTATGGGGTCTTGGACCTATATATCGACCCTCACCATATATGGTGAAGGGTATAAAATTTGTACTAAAAATTGTATTGAACAAAAAACTAAATCATAATTATATTAACTCTAGAAATTTTAAAAGTTTTAAGTCGTTTTCAATTATGTTACATCAAATATGGACTTCAACTTTCGGATTCTTGGACATCCTCCAGAGCGGTTTGGTATTGAAAATGAGCAAAATCAGTCCAGCGGTTAAAAAGTTATGAATGAAAATGTAAAGGTACCTCTAAATTTTCCATGCAAATAGGAGTACACTCACCAAAAAGTCTGTAATGGCAAATGAACATTTTGCTGTTATGGGAAATTTTGCTAATTTGAGCCCAGCGGTATTTTTTTGCTAATCTTAGTAACAGATGTCTGCTGACTTGTAGTAGAATGAAATTAGTAGAAAAATTAGTAGCCGCTACTAAATTTTAGTAAACTTTTTGTAAAGTGAAATTTAAAATCTGTTTACTAATATCAGCAGAAACAAAAAATTACTAAATATTATTAATATTAGTACAACATTTTATATTTATTTCTTTTTATCAAGCATCAAAATTTTTTTATTTTATTAAAAAAAAAAAAAAATTAGACAAAATTAAAAAAAAAATCAAAGGCTTTATTAATTTCTGTTTTAAAAAATATGTTAGTCATTTTAAGGTAAAATTTTAATTGTTTTTAGGGCTAATTTTTAGAACAAAAAAAACTTTTTAGTGCTATTTTAAGTGGATGTCATATTTTTAGACATGAGTTGATATCTTCACTTCCGATCCAATTTTTTAATATATGTAACATTTTAAGGCAATTTAAGTTTGTAGGTATAAGTTTTAATTAGAAATAACTTTTCCTTCAATATCCACTTTTTTTAAATTAGTAAATTTTTTTGCTAATTTTAGCAAATCGGTTTTCAAAAATTTGTAAAATGATTTCTGAAATTAGCAACAAAAATTTGTTAATATTTTTTTACAAAAAAGCAGTACAAAAATAATAAAGTGGGATTGAAAACAGTTAACAAATTTTTCTACTACCTTTTTTTTTTGAGTATATTTTTGTACAATTTCATAGTAGCGACTGGTACATAATGTATTTTCTCATATTTTTTCACCAGTCGCTTAGAAGTAAGTAACAGAGATGGAAAATATGTTTTCTGTTATTGTACCAACCAGACAAACAAATTGTACTTTTTCGATCCTCACGGTACCAAAATTTTTTCCGCTTTTTTTTTAACAATTTTATCGTATTGAGTCAGATTTGCTTAGACACTAAAAAGACTTAAAAAGATTTAAATTAACCGGGTGAAACAAAATTTATCGTTAATTTAATGTAGTCGTATAATTCCCACAAAACTTTGTAAAATTTTACTCTAATTTTTATGTCACACCTTTTTTTATGGTTAACCTTTCCAGGATTTGCTATTAAAAATTTTAAGGGATTTAATAGCTTTTTAACAATAATACACTTTTTTCACTTTTTGAAAAAATTTCAAATTGTACTAAATGAGCCGCGGTAGTACCACGGTACCAACCAAGGTAAAAATGTACCAAAAAAGTACAATTGTACCATGTTTTCCATCCCTGGTGAGTAATATTTTGTATTTACCTCAAAAAGTTTTTTTCACCAATAAAATTTTTTCACCATAAAATTTTTTTCACCTCAAAAAAATTTTTCATCTCAAAATTTTTTTTCATCTCAAATTTTTTTTTCCACCAAAAAATTTGTTTCCGCTCCAAAAAAGTTTTTCACCATAAAAAAATTTTTTTTTACGTCAAAAAAAAAAAGCATTTTACTCGAAATCCGCCGAAATTAAATTGCTGCTCTCAGTAAATTAAACGAGGGATATATGTAATTTTTGGTTTTTACATTTCTTATTATTTACTTAATGAAATGACAGTATGCGAAATCTGAATTTTACAAATTTGTTTAATAAAATTTTTAAAAAAGTTTAAATTAGAGTTTTGAAAATGCAAAAAAAAAATTTTGCATTTTAAGTCATACTCCAAAATTGTTTAACTCCATTTTAAAACGAACAAAACTTCATATTTAAGTATTTAAGGATCTAAAAAAAATATATAAATTGTTAATGTAGCAATAAAAAAAATTGTAAAAAAAAATACATTTTGTCCTTTAATTTTCTAACCCAGTGGCATTTCATATATTACTGGCCTGGAGCATTTGTAATAAGTTGGATGTTGGATGATTTCCACTTGTTATACTTTTTAAAAAAGATTACTTATTTATCTTTTTGAAAAAGTATATATATAACATTCCGATTATTTTATCATTTGGTATAAAAAGATATCTTTAGTAACAGTTTAGTGATTTTTTCGCGGTGTATTCAATATTCAAATTTTTAATCGATTTCCGCCTTGATTTTTTTTTTAGCCAATCGTCATTAAACTTTATGTTAAATATTTGTGTATACAAAGGAACCCAATTAACCCATTCATGGACTTGACAACTCATTCTAATAACCCTATTTGCCCATATATATGAAAATGTAGGTACATTTTTCTAGTTTGTTCGTATATGATTACATTCGCACACATATGAACATTTTTCACCGGGTATTTCATTCAAATAACTTCAAACTTATTATTCATTATTTTCATTTAAATTCAATAAAACAATATACTACCAGCATAGAATATTCTATCAAACAAATGATGACTAAACTAATTTTCTATTATCATTAGAATACACTCAAAATAGTTTGTAGTTTAAATTAACTAAAAATGAAATTTAAAATAAATGCAAAATCACTTTAAAATCCGTCAACTAACATTTTATTTAAGTCAAAAGAACTAGCAATATCTTTAAATAATAAATGATTTTTCATTTATTTTAAATGTTCACAAACTAACCACAAATCCGTAAAAAAAAACATATTGATATTTCCTTTATTTATTTTTTTTAACTGTCATCTAATTAACTACAAAATCCATAAAAAGTAATGATCATTGCCTTATTAATTTTTTTTAACTGTCAACTAAATAAATTCATAAAAAGTAATGATTTTTCGCTTATCTTTTTTTTTTAACTGTCAACTCATTAACTACAAAATCCGTAAAAATAAATAATATTTCATAAAAATTAACTACAAGGTCTGTAAAAATAAACGACAATTCATTTATTTTGTTTATTTTAACTTTTAGACAATTAACTTTAAAAATAAAAACCATTTTTTTAATAAATAATTTTAAACGAAAATATTAATTGTAGCCGAAAATCCGTATGTATGTATGTGAAATTTATTCTTTAAATAAATGTAAGCTAGTTAGGTTTAAGTAGTCTGTTAGATTTTAATCTGTAGGCTTAAATAAATAAATTAAAATAATAAAATGTATTTCTTTATATTTTAACTATTTAATTTATTAAATACAAATGTACAGATAACTTTTTAAATAATCTACTGTCAGTTACTGTAAAAATATTTTGAGTGTTATATTGAAATAATGAAGTATGAATGCCCCGCATTTCTAAATCAATTCAAATGTGACCACTTTCTACTGAAGTATTATTAGCATGATTTAAATAATTATTAACTCAACTTACATTCATATCGATGGTCATAAGTTGCTAAGTCTCAATTAAAAATTTTGTTTATGTCTTAAAATAAAACTGACAAATGACCTCTGTGTGAAAACAGTCTTTTGCATGCTTAGAACAAGTTACGTGGCCCCAATTTATGAACATATAGAACTCAGTGCTATCGTTTCCCCAACATTATTAGTTATAAACATGCTCTTAATATGCGTAATCCATCCATACATTTGGAAATAAATGAGGTTTTTCAACTTCCAACCCATTCTGCAATAGAATTGAATTTAAATTATTTCATTTGTTGTTGTTTTCATTCTTTATAATTTGCTTTCCAATTTCTTAAACTCAATACAATTTCTGTTCTTATTTATTACAATCATGGTTTTGTTGTAATGCTGCAATGAGTTGCAAATTCTGTAGACATTTGCAACGCTTACATGTGTTGCATTAGTAGGTAGAAGAAGTTTAAAATAATTGATTCATTTAAAATATTCATTCAACTGAATTTTATTGGTTACAACCACAGACTACACTGACAGGTTACCAATGACATATGTCAAACAAGAATTCTCGAACCGTATGGTTATTTTGACATTGTAATGATTGGCAAAATGAGATGGAAAAAATAAACTCCATATAAATTGTATGATACATTTTTTTCTATATCTATCCCTTTCTGTGTATCACTGCAATTTTGAAATTTCTTTTTACTCATTTTCTAGTAGCCATTTTAATTCAATCAGCTGTTTCCTGTCTGGGTAGTCTGTGGTTATAACTATCAAAATTAACAAATATGCTCGTCCGACTCAACATAGGAGTTTTTACAGAAATTATCATCATTAGCTACCGTCAACAAATTCAGAGGCAGATGAGAGGTTCGGCTACAGTTTTATTTAGAATCAGTCCACCTCCCCTTGAGAAAATGTGGATTTTAACCGTCTACAGATTCAGAAATTTGGTTATATTGTAGTGCTGTAGTGCTATTTATCGACAAAGGTCCCAAATAGAATAATACCGCAACAAATTTTCACCAGTATGTTGAGAATAAATATCATTTGGCAGAGCGTATATACGAATCAGACCTGGAATTATGAACAAGCGTTTAAAATTTGATTTACGAACCACTCTAAACAAACAAATGAATTTACAAGAGCATGGAGCCGCACACATGGGGAAATATCTCTCAATGTTTTAGATTGAGATCTTTACCATCTGTGTATGCGCGATTAAAAGAAAAATTCGAACACTGATCAATCGTCTGGACTGATGATGAATTGCATTAAATTGAATCCTTTAATACTCTTGGTAAATACAATTCTTCAACTCTGAGTTAGATTACCGAACATGAGAGAAATGAAAGGGCTAACCTATTTTCACGTCGTCCAGCATACATCAAAAGGGGAAACTAAGAGTGTTACAAGTATCTGAATTTATTTCCCTCTTGACGCGGGAATTTTAATATTTGGAATTTCCTATGCTTATCCCTTAATATAACCCAACACAGTACAACCATGCGGGAAAAAGGGGTCAGTTGGGAGCTGGGACCTGTCCCGTGAAAACTAGACCGGTTCCGAAAATACATATCACGAGATAGGTAAAAAGGGAACCAGTTCCGAAAGTACCTATCACTTGGCCGATTTAAAAGTCATGGCATGTTATTTTACATTGGTTTTGTGATATGTTATTTGGGGTTAGTTATGTGACATGTGACTGAGGGCAATTTACCCCCTCCTAGGACAAGCCCAGGTTAAAGTGACCGGTCCCTATTACAATGAACCGGTCACGTGACGTGTACTGGGATAGCTCCTTTTCCCGCAGGGAAAATATCACATAAGTAGTAATCGTAGAAATAATAACGGTAAAATTAAAAATAGGGTCAGTTGGGAATTGGGACCTGTCCCGTGATAGGTGAAAACTGGACCGGTTCCAAAAATTCATATCACGAGGTCGGTGAAAATAGAACAGTTTCCTAAAGTACCTACCACGTGACCGGTTTAAAAGTCATGACATGTTCTTTGGCGTTGGCTCTGTTGGATGTTCTTTGGGGTTAGTTGTGTGACATGTTCTTTTACACCAGTCCTGTGGCATGTCACAGAGGGCAATTGACTCCCTCCTAGGACAAGCTCATGTCAAAGTGACTGGTCCTTTTCATATAAAAAAACCGGTCCCGTGAACAGTCCCTATCACAATAAACCGGTTACTTGACGTGTCCTGGAATAGATTCTTTGCCCGCAGGGTCAATACATTGCCTTTGGATTCAATTTTAAAATTCAACCTTCTGTGTCTTAATATTGTATATTCTCTTATATATTCCATTATCTTAATTAAGGTTGAATGGAAGCCCAGCAAAAAGTGGTCCATTGTGATTTCCCTTAGTCTCCCCCCACATCTCTTTGAAAAACCATGACCTAAAACCATCCGGATTTCTTCAAAAAGTCTGCAAGACCAGAGAAAGATGCAGTCAACAGACTATTTAAATTCTTAAAAAAATTTCTTCTCAGATTTCTGAGTTGCTTCACTGTATTCGCATAATAACTTCATCGCGCAGCCATTCGCCATTTCACAAAGGTTTTTGGTTAGTTCAAGTGGATAACTAGACGCAGTCTGAAAGATTGAGATAATGGATAAGATCACTCAAACCTACATCCAATATCTCCGAAAGGTCGTTCAGTTTATGATCGCCCAAAGTTCTATGCCGGATGCGCCGCCTGATCAGTATGATCAGGTAACCTGATGAAGCATTTTATATCGCAGTCACCATAGATGACCCCAGAGCCTACCCCTCAACTTTGAACCGTCGATGTATACACTGATGCCAAATCTAACTGTTTGGTCCCTCCTGTCCCATTCCTCTCTAGAAGAAAATCTGAACCAAAGGCTCAATCGAAGTCAATTCTAAAAGTATAGTATTCAGATTGTAGACTGAACTGAAGCAGGAAGTTGTGCTGCACTTCTAACAGAAGCCGTATCACATATACCATAGAACTCCATAAAAAAGAGCTGTAATGTAGTGACAATTCGAGTGTACAAACATGGTCACTATCCAATCGCTGACAAAAGATTCAACACCTAGATCCAAAAGGGCGTTCCGTATAGCATCAGTTTTGACATTATTAAAAGTTCCTTCAAACATTTATCTTAGAAAACAGTCAAGGTATTTTGTTCGAATTCGACCTCGTGAAGTGTTGTTTGAGGTAAGCACGGTGAGTTATGATCGCTGTGGCGATCTCTCAAGTTCTAGTCTTATGTGTGAATCAATGAGTCTTTCAAGTGTACTAAGCAGAAAAAACAAGAGACTGATTGGCCTAAAGTCCTCCAAATCTTTATATAGGGGATATGGAGACGTTGAGGACCAATCATCTTTAATCTTAGGAATAAATGCCAGCTGAAAAGCACGTAGTTGATAGAAACACAAAGTTTATAAATCACGAGCAGCCAGGTAGTGTAACATTTTAGGAAGAATGCTATTCAGACCTGGCGCTTTTTTGTTTGTGAAGTGCGTGAGAATCCCTAAAAGCATATTAATCGTTCGCTTGGCAAAATCAAAAAGAATCCTTAAGATAATTTACTTCGTAATCAATAAAATCCTTAAAAGTTCTGTTTTATATAAAAACTCTTGAGTTTGTAGTTGTTGATGAGT